>CM076572.1:139888807-140208807 GCA_034641835.2 Pinus albicaulis | reverse complement strand
AAGATAGTACCTTTCATTGAAATATATTCCTCATTTGAATTTGCATGTTTTTATGCCTTTTTTAAACATAAAAATAGAAAAAATTTCTTGAAATTGATTAGCAGTGGTATTTTCTTGCTAAAATTCGTTCATTAGAGAATCTACTATATTTTCTCTTATTTATCATTTCTTGCATTGTTGGAAGTGAATGGAACCTCTCTCATTACTTTATTTAGGATTCATCGAAGTGAAAAGGTTACATTATCATATTCGATTGCATTGAGTTTTGGGTCAGGTCATAACACCACTAGTTTCACCTCCAATTACCTACTGAGTAAATAAAAGCCAAATAACACGATGCTAATAAAATTAATCTAGAAATTTTTACATTTTTAGGGCCCATTCCTTCAACATATATCAGGTTAGTGCTTTGGAATAGGGAAGTGAGTACAATAGAATCTTGTAGTAGGGAGTAAATCCATTTATTACAGTTTTGCTTTGGGAATCTCTTCTTACACGAGAGTTAAGCACGAGTCATATTGGACTCGGTGAAGCAATCGTACTTGCTTCACTGTTAAAGACAGAATATTTTCACGCATTACAAACAATGTTGAAATGTACTTGGGGTCACTTGTTAGTAAACCTTTCATTTACCATGTCGAGGAGCTCTCAAGGGGATTGGACTTAGTTACTTTGCCCTTGCGTGTATGTCAACCCTACAAATGTCCCCCCATGTTAAGTTGTGATAGGTGGTAACCTTAGTGACCATAATATTATGGTTTTTTCCCAAGGCGACGGTGGAGGGAAGGTCCCATTGTACCCAGAATGAACGTTGACTAGACTCACTTGGACCTTTGGAGGGTAATCCTCATCGAGATGGCATAAGTGGAGTTGCTTGCACCAGATTGTTTCATTAAGTACGTTTTCAGGGTAACTGGTTCCATCTGCTATATTTTCACATTGATTTCTGCGACGTTGGATTTCATCACCAACTAATGACTTTAATGTGAAAAAAAATTGCTTCTGTGTGGGTTTATTCCTAGATTTTCTAGCGTGTGTTCATTTGTTTGTTTTTACTTTTTAGAGACCTTAGGTGTGGATTGTAAATTTGGATTGTTAATATTTTTAAATTATTAATTAAATTCACTGAAGTTGAAACTAATGGTAACAGTTCCGAAATTTACCAACCAAGGAACCCATCTTAATGAA
This sequence comes from Pinus albicaulis, assembly GCA_034641835.2. Classification (NCBI taxonomy): domain Eukaryota; kingdom Viridiplantae; phylum Streptophyta; class Pinopsida; order Pinales; family Pinaceae; genus Pinus; species Pinus albicaulis. Next base: position 140,207,619 of record CM076572.1, on the reverse strand, counting down.
AATCCTAGTCTTTTTTCCTTTTTATGGAAATTTTGGGCCTCCTTATATGGCTACATTGTCATTACTTGGATTTACCATAGGTTTACTGGTATCTTTATTTTCAACTTTGTTGGGCTCGAATACTCAAATTGTTCCACCTCAACAAGATGCTTCATTTCAACAGGGTTCACCATCTCAACATCACCAACCTCATGTTGACCCTTTACCTTCTTTGCCCAACATGTCCTCCTCCCTTTCTTCTTCTTCGCTTGGTAAAAGCCTTGATGCCCACTTCCATGGATAAGAATAAGAAGAAGAAGAAGAAGCAAGATAAGAAAGAAGTAAACCAACCAACCATGGCTATAAGTATTGGTAATTTGTAAGGGTGCCCACTTCCTTATCAATTGTCCTGGTATTCCTAAGGTCTTGGACATATGGTTATAAAATTCTTATCAACTTACTATTGATCCATGAACCAATGATTTTGAGGTTCAATGGAAGAAGGGTAAATTTAGGTTTCCTTGTAGGTTATCCAAAGGGATTCATCATAGTCACCTTTTCCCTCATATGGATGAAGCCTCGAACTTGTTGGAAAACATTGTTCCACAAAAACAACTTTCAACGGGTTACCATAAAATTTCTCCTAACCTATCGTCAGTTGACGAAGTGATTGATCTAATTACAAGTATATTCAATCCCACTCTTCCATTGGAGAGTGAAACACATATCACTCAGTTTGATGAACCATTAGTTGATCAAGTGGTCGACTTGATTTCACATTTGGCCGATCCCACTCTCCCGATATAGAGTGAAATTCATACTGATCAGGTTCTTCTTATTACTTTATATTCTTATACACAAGGGGGCATTTTACCAATTCCCACAGAACTCCCTCCAAGTATTGAGGTCATTTCCTTTCATTGGAATAGACTAGTAGAACGTTGTCTTCCTTCTTCCGTCTCTTTCCAAATTATTGTGAAGGTTTTTGTTAAGAATGTGCATCACACAAATGTACAGGAAGGTGCCTCTATTAGTATTTTATCCTCAACTACTTGGAAATATTTGGGTTCCCCTCAGCTTGTGTCTATTACACAAAATTTATCATCTTTTAACATAACCCTGAGTGAACCTTTACGGATCCTTTCTAAGTTTCCTATTACCTTAGAAGGTAAAACTGTCTATATTAATCTTATGGTAGTCCAAGGCCCCTTGGATTTCAATTTTCTCCTTGGGCAAGACTATGTCGATTCCATTAAAGTTGTCGTGTCCACACTCTTTCGAGTGATGTATTTTCCTCACAATGGAAACATTGTGACTATTGACCAACTTTCATTTATTGTCCTTGATTCTACTACCAACCATCTGAACTCCTTCAATGTTCCTTATGTGGAATTTTTATCCACCCCACCACGGGTTAATTATGTGTCAACGTGTCCCATGTCTTCAGTTACTGATGTAAGTGAGCCTCTCAATTTTTTCTAGAAATTTTTTGACTTAGATCTGGTAATTGACATGGTGAACCCTATGGGAATATTTGAATGTGATGTTCTTATACATATTGAGTCCCTTGGCATGCGTTTCTTCTAGTTGGAAGCCATGATCAAGACCCTTATGAGGATAGTTCCTTTTACTATGTCAACCTCGTTAAAAAATGAAACATTTCATCATGAGGATGGTTCTTTTACTATTTCAACCTCATTAAAAAATGAAACATACCCTTATAAAATGAAACAAGTCACTATTATCAGAGTTCATTTTCTTGTGTCAAGCTCGTTAAAAAATGAAACAAGATTCCGTGAGAATAGTTATTTTCCTGTGTTAAGATCGTTAAAAAATGAAACAAATCCTCTCCTAATTAAGTCAAGTCTTTCATATGATCTTGTACATGAAACTTCATTCCATGCAAATATTAGTAACCAGTAGTCTACTTAGGTGAATGAAAGGAAGCTTGGGGGGCATGTGCCCTTGCAGGTTATGCTTGGGGGGCATTGAAAATTATCTCAAGCACAACTTTTTATCTGGTTTAAGCTTGTGTAAAAATGGAACAGACTTATCTCAAGAATAGTTTTCCTACGTTTCAAAGTTGTGTAAAAATGAAACCATTCTCAAGCATAGTTTTTCTCTATTTTTAATCTTGTATAAAAATTAAATCTATCTCGAGTCCATTTCGGAAATTGTTTTCAAGACTCCTTAAACTCGTGAAAATCCCAAGCTTCTTTCTCTATATTTCATGCTCTTAAAACACATGAAAATTCTAATTTCTTTCTGTTTTTTCTTGGTCATAAATTGAATTGAAAGTGAGTCATAGGAGTAAAATTTTATCACTTTTTTGAACTCATTAAAACTTATGAAAAATAAAAACCTTGGAGTTCTCTTTTAAGCCCTTTTCAAACTCTATAAAAATGAGAATATCATCAAGTAGTTAACTATTCGATCTCAAAAAAGTAAATGAATAGTTGTCTATTCAGTAAAAGTTTACCGCTTTTCCAGAATGAACTAGTCTATTTATGAAAAAGGTATACGTTGACTGATAATGGCCAATAGAGTTCTATAATGCATTATTTTATCCTTTTTCTGGCTTGAGGGACTAAATTTATGAAAAAGAACACTATGGAGATAATTTATTTTTTCCTCCTGACTCCCTAAAATTGAAAAAGACCGAGTTTTTCTTTCTTCGACTCGTTAAAAATTTACGTTGAAATAACTATATGAATTTTCTTTTTGTGTTTTTTCAAACTCTTTAAACATGAAAATAACATCGATTTAATCCTACATCGGACTCGTAAAACTTAAACAGTGCAGGAGTCATTTATTACAACGGGACTGAACCAATCCTTCCTAATGTTTGTTAAAAATGTTGATTAGCTGGAGAAGAATGCTTTTCTAAATTCTAGGAAGTTGGAGCTTTATTTTCAATTGGAGTTGAATAATAAAGAATTATTAGAAAAGCATTAGGTGGTTTTTGTCTCGGAGTGGGTTTCCACCTTAAAAAACTGTGTGCATTTGTGTTCCTTTTGTTTACTGCTATCATTATACAAACACTAATAATAATTGAAGATTAACTAATGCTCTAATTGAAAGGAATACTGATTCACCCCCAATCTCAGTATTTCCAACAAAAAATACTTCAAAGGACTCATCCGAAGGATAAAATTATATGACAATCATTTGTTATCCTCCTCGAGCTTGTGAAGAAATAAAGAGGTACTTTCCAGTAATGGTGGGGGAAAATTTGAAATAATGTTCATTTTTGTATTATTAAAGGTGACATGTCACTCTCGAACATGACACTCTGTCACATTTGTGTCTTGGTTGGAAAATCCATTTGTGTCATAGTTAATCAAACCGAATTGAAGGTCTTTAGTTGGTTTTGGAAATTATCATTGAGTCAAATGGTACCAAGTCTAAGTGTTTTGTCCAATATGGTTAAGATAAGCCCAACCTCAGTTCATATTACCATGCAAATCATAACCTTCAATCTTGTCAGTCATCCTTGAATCAGTCCTAACTTAATCCAATTTGTTTTTCAAAACTTGACATGAGTTTCATGTCGTAGGCCTTCTTGCGACACATCACTTCCTATTGACTTTGGCTCATTATCTAGGAAGTTTATATAGAAACCCTTTTCAACACCTTGAGGCCTGCATGCCTTAATGGCAGGTTTCTTGCTTTCAACAATAAGTTCTCATCATTAGCCTTCGATTGAATGATTCTATGACTGTTCGACTTCAAAACGTTTAATCACAGTTCATAGATTGTACTAGAGTACCTTGAGCCATTATTGGTGGTTTCTCTCGCACTTGTTAACGTTTCACATGATTGACCAGTAATCAAGTGGTTTCTACCATGTTTGACTTCGAGACATTCACTCGCATTGTTAGAATAGTACTACGGATTGAGAGATGGAGATCCAGACCCTGGATCTAGTTTCATCCATCCAGGTTTCATGGATTTATTAAATATTGGTAAATGTAAATACAGATCAATTGATGGTTGCATCCATACTATGTCTATTGTTGACATGGATATTTGTTTATTTCCCTACTAGTTCATCGAGTTATGTTTAATCTGAGTATGGGAATGCATACCTCAGTGATGTTTATATGAAAGCATGATATGCTAATCCTTGATTGTTTGTTTCAGGTCTTTGGCCAATTTCTCTCTAGTCCTAACCTTTGACATGATAAAGCGCTTTAGTCATCAAACATATTTTTTAGCTTTGCACTATAGGGGGGAATCTGTTACACTAGAATTTTTGACCATGACAATCGATTCAGATATCTCGCCATCCGATGGAGTGTCTCAAGTGAATCTCCTATAAATATTGAAGTAAAACAATACCAAGGAAAAAAGGAATTTTTGGTTTTCACTATTTAAAACCTCTTTTTGAGCATCTATGCAGTTTTCTTGAACAAATCCTACACATGTGCAATTTTTTCCACTGTAAACTGCACATATATGTGCAGTTTATTCTACTATAAACTACGTATATATGTTCACGCAGGTAAAGATAAAAAAGTGAGTTATAAAAGCTTTAGTTGAGGAATGTTATCCAAATTACAAACCTTGATCCACTATATACCTACACCTCATCCCTTGGTACATGGAACTAATCTAATTTTCTTAAGCACCATATCCCTTGAGAAGTGGAACTAAAAACCTCCTCATCCTTCCTATAAATTCAACATATGACTAAAGGAATGGGAGAATTGGATTTGTAAACTCATGTTGTTGGTTTTGGGTCTAAAGAGCTTATCATCAGGGGAAGAAAAGGAGACCATTGGAAGAGGCTCATGACACCAAGAAAACCAAGTTGTAATCTTGTTTTCCCTTTGAATTGAATACAAATTCAACTGGTTTTTCCTAATTATTTTTATTTTGATGTTATTTGTGGGATTCCTTGATCACTCACATGGTTTATAACTAATTATTGATTCAATTATATGTTGTATGCTAAATTAGGGATTTCATTTACCTTTGCTTTCACATGCAAGATGATTTGATCTCTTTGAATGATTTTGACTATGCATATCAGTTTTTGGAGCGTCATGGAGAAGATGTGGAAAGGATTCAGAAATACTTTAAGGAATTGAGAGAAACATGGTTGTAGAAAGCGTTGAAAGTACTTCTAAAATTGCTTCATTAATATGTAATTGATCCTTCGCATACTACATGTTTCATGTTTTGGTTATAGGCTAAGGAAGGATCTATTGTTTCATCTTTTTGTTTCTAGTTTTCCTTTAGGATTCTAGGGAGATCACTTCTGTCTGCAAAAGGTATTTATCTAAGTAACAATAGGTGTACATGATCCCTTCTCTTGTATTAGTTCAATTATATCCACTATTGTCACCCATAGGGTGTGTGTGATCCTTGTCTATTTTTACAAGTTGGGTATCTTACCCTATCTTAGTCTATGCATATAGTATAACACAGTTGACATCATACCTACAACTTGGGATTATTTGGGTTCTCCCTCCCCATCTCGCCAATGGATTGAAGAGGCTTGGGGGTGTGTGATCCTTAGCTTTGGTAAGTCAGGTATCTCACACAAGCTCAGATTATGATGCAGGTGTTCTACCACATGACTCTTCAGGGTCATTGTTGGGAAGATCAGTAGGAAATAGGATGGGTTGAAATCTACTCCCTTATATCACTTATTGCTCGATATGGGGTTGAAGATTTTTTTCTCCCCCATGATATTTTGGGTTGAGATGTGCTCCCTGATGTGATTTTGGGTTGATATGTGTTCCCTTATGTAGTTTTGGGTTGATACTAAGCTCCTCGATGTGGTTTTAGGTTGAGATGTTCTCCCCGATATTATTTCGGATTGAGATGTGATCTCCAACGTGTTACATTGTGGTATCCTTGGATGCCCTCCAATGTAAAATAATTCTTTTTTTAGATTTGATAATGTTCAGAATATAAGCAGAGACTATCAAGAGATAAGAAGGAAGAAGCAGAGATGAACTTAGATGAATAGTGATGACATTTGATGATGAGATACTTGAGGTTGGATATGATTTGACGATAGGATAATTGCGATGATTACATGATGCAGTTGAAATTTCTCCTTAGATGAGAGGGAGTTTTAATTTGGTAGCTTAGTGAAAAATTTCAACCATGGGATGAGATTCCTCTTTTCGAGAGGATCAATTTTGACTATTGAAGCACTCAATTTGGATAAGGGAAAGTGTATTTTTGAATTAAATCCCACATGTGCATATTTTATTAGGTCATCCCTAAAGAAAATTGAACACCCTTGGAAGGATATAAATACAAGTGACCTAAACCTAATTTGGACATGATCATAAGACATTCTTCTATTCTTTTCTTTGGTTTGGCTTACATAGGACTGAGGAAAATTTTCTGAGATTGGATGGCATAGTTATGAAATTTTGTTTTCAAATCTAGGGGTAGTAATAATAATTGATTTATCTTACTAGATAATTGTTTGTGATGTATTAAATCTTAGATTATTTATTATTATTGTTCTTCTTCATAAAAACAACTACAAAAATGTAAAGAACAATAATACAAAGGACAAAATATATAGGCATTCAGTCAGGGAAAAAACCTCTCCAATCTGAGAGGAAAACCCACATGAATTCTTCTTCCTATATAATCTTCAAATAACGAATTCCAAGAGCTATTCCTTTGACCAAAAGCTCCTCCAAGGCCAAGTCACACTTCTTCCCTTGATTACCTTTTCTTCCTTTCAATTCAACGTTGGTAAAATTGATTGTAACACCACTAATTTCCGGCTGCTCTTCAATTTTGGCCTCTTATTATAGCCTGCAATTTTCAAGCCACCTGTAATTATAGAGAAACGACATGTGTGAGATGTTTGGGGTAGAATGTGATGCTTCTCTCCTTCACTTGGCTTGGAAACTTATGTGAACTCAAATAGCAATAATACTCCTTTGTTGGTCTATAACATGGCTTCTTCGAGGTTTGCAATTTCTTCTTGTAGAAACCATAGTTGTAGTCACATATGTGAGATAATTTACCCGAAAACAATGTTGACAAATGTCAATCTTCTTCTCCTTCTCTTCACTAGTCAAGAGGTTATATTTCTTTTCTATTTTCACTTCTCTTCTTGCTTGTAGATACTTGAATGAATGATCACTTGAGTGAGGTTGACTCCTATATATGGGCTCCTCTCCCTAGCTATTAGGCTGACTCTTCATCATTCCTAGGCTGACTCTTTGATAGGCTAATTTTTCCTTTAGAAGGTTGATTTTATTGTATAATGTAGACGAGGTCTTGGAGGGAATTTTTGACTCTATCTTTGTCTCAACTAAATTTTCTTACAATATGTAACATGCCCTAAAAGGGTCTTTCGTACATGATACTGAATCATAATCCATAGAAGCTCTCAATGCAAGTTTCTACCTAAAAGGATAAATTCCCTTGAAAATGAAACCCATGCCTCAAGGTCAACTATAACAAATTTATTTTTATCATTACATCAAATACATAAAATCATGATTACATATGCCATTATGAAGACCGAACTTAGTTACAATTTCAACGCTTCCTGTTAACAAGGGAGGTATTTCTAATCCATATAAGGTACTTGGCCATTCTCAATCTAAATTATTGTCATCAGAAGAGTCAGATTGGTAACACATCCATATATCATCCTCCCAACCATCAGTGTCAAATAGCCATGACCTTGACTAACAACTCTATCTCTCCACAAGATTAGAGAAAAATGTTGGCGATACAAATTATTTATAAACATCATCCTCATTCTCTCTCAAGGAACGTAACCCACCCAGGTTTTCATAGGGTATGTCTTTCCTGGACCATTTTTATCTTGGATTCCCAGTCCTTAAAGAATATTGGTCCTCTATGACTACTTTTATCTTGGATTCCCTACCACGTCCTCAAAGAGTATCAGATGTCATATGCCTATCCAATCTGCCATTATTTATTCCCAAGTGCATACAATAATGATGTTTCTATCTCTCTCTCTCAACTAGGGAGGTAATACCCATTCCTATAAACGAATGTACCCATTCCTATAAAAGGAATTTACTTGAGCTCCCTCTCAACTAGGGACTTGTCCAAGCTCCCTCTTAGTTAGGGAATTTCTTTCCAAGTTTCTTCTTAATCAAAAACTTGCTTCCAGGCTCCCTCTTAACTAGGGGCCTATTTGTAGCAATTATCTCTTCTTTGGTGGAGGTCATGGGACCTTCAGTTGCTTATAGCACTCCTCCATTCGATGCCATGAATTTCATGCTCAATATTATGGATCCTTCATCTTTTGGTAATTATTTTTAGGGCATCTACCATCCATCAATTTCATTTTAGAATTATATTATTCATGTCATTATTATCTTCATCGGAAAGTGATATTATTGTCCATATATAGTTTCTCTTCATACAACCACCTTTTCCCATCATTTTTCCTTTAGTATCTTCCATCCCATCACATGAGCACTAATTCTGGGTGAGATCCACAACTCTGTTTCGGTAGCCCTGTATTGTCCCAACCATATATGGTTCAAAATAAAAAATAAAATGAAAATTACCATTTTTGATGGCCCTTAATCATGACATATGCTTGTTTCTACATCAATATCCTTCATACATATTGAAACATATCCAAGATAGTCACTTTTCAAGGGTCTTCTTTCTTTCCAGACTTTCCCAATGTCTTCATATTTTTCTCATGGAGATATCATATTCGATACTTCTAGTCATCATACGTTGATTTTATTTTCCCTTACTTCCCCTTTCATGAATTTTTCAAAATCTTGAGCTTGTTCCTTTGGAGGTTTGGTGATTGAGCCCTTAAGATGTTCCATGACTTCATTTTCTATAAGAATTAGATCTGTCCTTTTCTTCCATGCAAGAAAGTTTGAAGACCCAACCAATTTGTTGCTTTCCTTGAAAAAATACATTTTGATGGGTTTTGATGTAGACATTAAAAATACGTACTTGAGAAGATACTCCTTGATGAAAATATCTTTAATCTGTTTCGTTCTTGATTTTGATGACTACTTGATGGAGAAATTTTCTTCAGAAGGTGTATCTTCAAAGAGGGGAGATCACCTTAAATTCTTGATTATTATGAAAATTACTTCTTATCCTTCCCTTGTATATGTACACTTCAATATGATTCAAAGTCCTTCCTTTCGTGGAGGTAGGGTTTTTAAGGTCTTCCCTTTCATGGGGTGATGATTGAGAAAAATTCCCAAGAACACGTTTTAAGTGTAGAATACTTCTTTGAGCGAACTAGGTTTTGTAGGTCTTCTTGTAATTTCTTCAAGATGATTATGCAATCCATGTCCTTGTAATGTCTTGAATATGATAGGGTATTCTTGTTCCTTGATAATCTTCTAGAACTTTGGTCCTTGATTTTCCTTTATTGAGTTTCCCTTCCTTGACTTGTCACCTTAGCTCTGAAACCATGTTGAGAAATCTAGTGACAATAATAGTAGCTGATTCCTCTTACTTGATAATTGTTTGTGATGTATTTTTACTTATATTCTTTATTAGTAGTGTTCTTCTTCATCAAACAACTGCCAAAACATAAAGACCAATAAGACAAAGGACACAAGGTATAGGTGTTCAGCCAAGGCCAAAACCTCTCGAATAGGAGAGGAAAAACCACACAAATTATTCTTCTTATATAATCTTCAAATGGTGAATTCCAAGATGTATACCTTTGACCAAAGACTCCTCCAATATCAAGTCACACTTCTTCCCTTGATGATATTTTCTTCTTTTCAAATCAATACTGGTCAAATTGATCGATACACCACTGATTTTTGACTTCTCCTCAATTTTGACCTCTTATTATATGCCTACAATTTTCAGCCCACCTATAATTATAGAGATACCACATGTGTGAGTTATTTGGGACAGAATGTGAGGCTTATCTCCTTCGCTTCACTTGGGCTCTTTCTTATGTGAAATCGACTAACACTAATACTCCTTTGTTAGGCTATAACATGGATTTTTCAAGGTCTGCAATTTATTACGGCATAAACCCTAGTTGCAGTCACGTGTGTGAGATAATTTTACCAAAAAATAATGTTTACAAACTTCGATCTTCTTCTCCTTATCTTTGCTAGTCAAGAGGCTATATTTCCTTGAATGAATGATCTCTTGAGTGAGGCCGAGTCCTCCTATATATTTTCTTTTTTCCATAGCTATTAGGACAAATTATCATCATTCCTAGGCTGGCATGTCTTCTTTGATAGGTCGAATTGTCCTTTAGAAGGTTGATTTGATTGTAGCACATAAATGAGGTCTTGGAGGGTCTTTTTGACTTTATCTTTGACTCAAATAAATTTTATTACAATATGTAACATTCCATAAAAGGGTCTTTCATACATGACAATGACTTATAAACCCTATAAGCTCTCAATGGGAGCTTTGACCTAAAAAAATAAATTCTCTTGAGCATGAAACCCATGCCTTAAGACCAACAATAATTAATTTATTTTTCTCATTACATCAAATACATAAAATCATGATTACATGTGTCATTATGAAGACTGAACCTACTTAAACTTTCAAAAAATTACAGGTTTTGAAGCTCACATCTCTATTTTTAGGGTTTTGGGTCTTAGTTATAGGAATGTCATGAAAACATTTTCATTGCACTCACATGCATGTCATGGAGAAATTTCGACTGAATCCTTGCAACTGCATGCATGACACATATTCCCTGCGACTGGATCCTAAAGATTAATTTTTTCAGTTAACTACAGATTTTTCTCATTGACCACATGGTTCTATAGTTCATTAGAGAAAACAACGATTGATTACAGGCTCCTGAATCATGGTTTTGAGTATTAAAATTTCTGGGTTCATTTCATGAATATTGTTTTGTTGACGTTGTTGGATAGTTGTATGGATGAAGATATGGATCAGTGTACTCTCAGTTTCCTAATCATTCATTGAAAACCTAATAAGAAGAAGAATTTGAAAGGGCTTTCCCCATAGTGATTTTTTCCATGGTCTTCAGCCAATCGTGGTGTCTTTATGCGTGAATTTTTTTCTTCTATTGTTCCTTTAGGTTTTGTTGCATTAATGATGATATTGTTATTTCTATATAGCTACATATGATGTTGAATAATGATTTAAATATGAATAATTTTATGATGCTATAGGGTGAATTTAATTTGGAAATAATGAAATGCAATTATCAAAGAAAAGAAAAATATATCCCTAAGAAAAATTAACAACATATGAGATTGAAAAAGAATTACTCGTCAATCTTCTTATTAATCAATCTCTTGCTATATTTTTCCTTCAAATTTCCCCCTCATGCTCAATCTAAGAGGGTCATTCAACTACTTGAAATTTTATGGAAACATGATTCCACATTGCTTTAAATCTAAATTATAGGCTAATATAAATTCAATAAATAGGAAAATCAATGTATTTTTATTTTTAGGCCCAACATGCAAAACACCTATTAATGTGTTTCCTATTTAGACCTCAAATGTGAAGTATTTAAAATACCTTCACACCAGAGTAAGTGTAGGTGGAGCTTGAAGAAATAATTAACAATACACTCAATACCCCTCCAACAAGAATGGCACATGGATGAGATATAGGTTGAAAACATGGGTTAAATACAAAGTGGCATAAAAAAAGTGTCTTGGAAGGTGGGTTCCATACATGTCAACAAGCAGGGTACTACAATTTGAAGGAATTTTGTCCCCATAAAAGACACCTTTAATGTAATTAACTTAAAGTTTTATTGGTTTTTCTTATTTGTTAAAGGCTATAGCTTAATGAACTTCTGTTTTCAATCCATCCAAAATAAAAATAAGTTAAAATACATATTTCAACGTAAATTAATATAAAATACCTAGAAGAAAACAAATATAATTCAGTTAGGGATTGGCTTCACAAATGCATGACATAATTTAAAAAAATATATATAGTTTAAGACTGCGAAGAGAGAAAATAGAGTTTCTCCAAACAAAATAGATCACTCAGAAAATTGTAGAAGGACGGCCAATGGAATGAATTCTCTCTCTCTCTCTTCTCTCTCTCTCTTTGTAGCATCAATTTATAGATAACATGTTAGATTTTGTATTCAATGTACTCCTTCATGGGTGGGATGGTTATGTCTTGTTTTACCCTTAGTCAAAAGATATCTTCTTCTATTTCTTTTGAACTCGAATGAAATTTCTTGATGACCAAATATTTGTAAATATGAAAATAGCGTCCTGTAACATTTTGATCCTAACATAATATGGTGCCTTAATTTGTTTTGTTTGCTTCCTTGTTGGAATCCCGATATTGATTTTTCTAAAAGTCACTAAATGTAGCAATCTTAGTAGCAAATAATTGATGCCAAGTGATCTTACTAAATTTATTTCATCCCTTCTATTACTCATTTGAGGGTCTCATTGTAGTGGATTGGTGCTTAATTTTATTTTTTAGTGCTAGCAACACTCTTACCTACCAACTAAATAAATCTAAAACTTTATTAAAATTAACTCACAAATCTCAAATTTTATTGCCCGTTTAGCATAAGGGATTAGCTTAAATTCACCATGTGACCATGATCAAAACCATGGGCTCAAATCCAAAGTTTCTAAGGCTCATCACCCTTTACAATCAACACTATCACATTTTTCCCAAACAAATATTTGCACAGATCCACCTGAAAGGAGCACATCTCATTGGCTTATTAGCAAAGTATAGCCCTGAGGACATCGAGGAAAATTGTCCCCGTGACCTCCCATTATTGAGGTGATTTTGGCAATGGGAACTCAACCAATCCAGCTAATGCTCAAGGTTTTCAATGCTTTTATGTTATAATCAAATTTTTAAAAATTCGGGGGTTCAGGTTGATACAAGTTTGTAGCACTTTTTCGAGGTTGAATGTGATTCCCAAGTTGGAATATCCTTTTCTAGCACTTTTATCTGTTATCTAAAGGATCCACACTCTTGCATAAGGGCGAATAATTGAATAAAATTTTTATACCTTAATGTGTTAGGTCCATATAATACTAGTGTATCCCCTTATTTTTATTGTTAGTGTAGCCCCTTATTGTTATTGTTGTGCCCATGTAGTCCCCATATTGTTATTATTGTGCCCCGTAGAAGCCCACTATTGTTATTGTTGTGCCCTTACATTGTTATTTTTATGTCGACTAGGATTATATTGTGACCCCTTGGACTCCTATATATAGAAATACGGTTTTTTCATTTGTATCATCCAAGAATTGTTCATGTATGTAGTGTAAATGAGGTTTCCCCATAAAAGAGGCTGATTTCTAAGTCCTTGATATATCTTTTCTTCTATTTAGTGACCTGGTTTCATAGCATTTGGTTTCAAAGCTTTATGAGGTCTTAATGAGTGTGGAATTCTTCAAGACAAATTTATGTTCAATCTCCCACAATGACCTAATTCATGGACTAGTTCAGTAGAGTGAACTTGTACGATGTGCCACGTGTCATTTTTTCGTCCTTCGTTATGAAACTAGGTCACTAAATAAAAGAAAAGATAGATCAACGACTTAGAAATCAGCCTCTTCGAGGGGGAAACCTCCTTTCTATATATAGGACTCCAAGGGCTCACAATATAATCCTAGCCGACATAACAATAACAATGTAAGGGCACAAAAATGACAATAGTGGGCTTCTATGGGGCACAATAATAACAATATGTGGACTACATGGGAGGAAAAATAACAATAAGGGGATACATTAGTACTATAGGGACCTAACATGCCCCTCTCCTTAAAAAGAGTTTTGTCCTCAACAATTGATTACTTTTGGATGCTTTTGTATAAAATTCTCAACCTCCCATGTGGAATATTTAGCTGGTAAGTTCTTCCACTTGATGAGATTCTCTGAAATTGATCGATGTCATAGCTATCAAGTTCTTGTTTTTGTGACTGCTTCAGGCTCAAATATTATTTTTCCTTCCTCATAAATTTCTGGCAATATTGTTTGAAATGGAATTTTGTCACCTATAACCTTCTTTAAGCATGAAACATGCAAAACTGGGTGCACTCAGTAATATGCAGGAAGCTATGTTAACACTAACGACAACAAGGGACTACATGGGAACAACAATAACAATAAGGGGCTACACTAACAATAACAATAACGAGATACACTAGTATTATAAGGAACTAACATAATGTCGTTCTCATAATGGATTAGTGTTTTGAGTTGGAGGTATATTGTGCCTCCAATGATCCAACATATAAATATTATTTGGAGTTTCCAATCTTTCAAAGAGATATATTAGGGTCTTCTTTAATTATTGTATGAGGTCCCAGATGTGGATAGGTTACAATATGTATCATTCCAAAAAATTTCAATCTACCCATCTACAGTCTGGTTATAACCTTTGTTGCATTGGCTTTGGTCAAGTTGGATTACATAATGCCAAATTTGTTCAACTGATACACTTTGTTGGCAGAATAGGTTTACAACACCCTTTATTTATTGATTTACCATTAAACTAAAATCCAATCTGTTTTTGCAATTCACCTTTTTTCTCTATCCCACTGAAGCCAATTAGGACCAAACATAAAGGATTTTAGTGTTATCCTATGACTAGTTACAATATTTTGGCAATTTGGTTAAGGGTTTACCACACATAAAAACAAGTTCAAGAAATTATAAAAATAAATAACCATAGAATGCATCAATGATAAACAAGGGTATAAGAGAAAAATCCATGTCTAATTATTTAGCAAAGAAGGATTCTACATGTTTTTCCCTCTCACTTTCCAATCCAAACTCTCACCTCTCTACTCTCGTTGTATCTCTTCTCTTAGATATTTATTTTTTCCATTACATACAAAAATAGCTCTCATAACTAAGCTCTAACAAATAAATTATATTTTTCCAACAATATCTTATTTTAGCTAATCCTATCTTTTACATAGCTAATTAATGACACCTCACTCTAACTACATAATAGTACAAATTCTTCTATATATGCTTGGAAAATGTTACAAAATAAAATAAATTAGGGAACCAAATCCCTTGTTAAATGGAATTTTGACGTAAGGATGTTGAAGATGAACTTGGCTAGCATATATTCCTACATTAGGCACCCTAGGAAGAAATTAAATATTCATCATTTCCTCAACATTTGTACCATACTTATAATATATATATATATATATATATATATTTTTTTTTTTCATCCAGTAGCATATTCCATTGGTTGTTTCCATTTAACTAGATATTGAAGATACTCTTTACCTTATGATTTTCTTGACTATTTTGTGACCCAATATTGCTTCCATATTTTTTTAGTTGTTTTGGGTATGTGCATCTTCTACTTGTTTGTCTGATCTTCCTCACTTATAAGTGCATCTATTGTAACATTGTTTGGTTCCTTAAATGGGCATAGGTATACTAAATTGAAAATTGTTGATATTCCATTGTCCTTTGGGAGTTAAAATCATAGGAATTAGAAGAAAATCTCCTTAAATTTTTACATGGGCCATTTTTCTTAATATTAAGCTTGTTTTATGTCCCAACATGGAACATTTCCTTTCTCAAATATTCCATAACTAGGTCGCCAAATTTAAATTTCATCTACCTTATTTTTATTTGTTCTATCTATTTTTACTTTTTGTTTTTATCCTACAATTGTTTCTTAACTATTTCCTGCAACTCTTGCATACTCACTGCAAATCCTTCACCATCTGCAATCCCGAGTTCTTTCTTTTCAAAATTTCTTAGCTCATACACCCCTTGGGGTACATTCCATACAAGATCTAAAATGGACTCATTCTTATGCTTCTATTAGGTGATTCATTTTAGGAAAACGCAGCTTGATCAAGCACCTGATCCCACAACTTGGGATGATCACTTCAAAAATTTTGAGATGTTTCCCAAACTTGTATTCACCAACTCTATTTTTACATCTATTTGTGAGTGGTAAGCTAAACTATAACTTAAATTAATGACTAGTTTCTTCCACAATGTCCTACAGAAACAACCTAGAAATTTTGCATCCCAATATGAAACAATGTTTATAGGAAAACCATGAAACCTTGCAATTTATTTAAAAAATAAATTTGTAACACTAGTTGGATCAATGGTTTTTATATAAGTTATAAAATGAGCCATTTTAGAAAACTTATCTAGAACCACAAATACAAAATCATTACCTCTAATATTTTCAAGGTAATCCCAAGATAAAACCCATGCTAACATTCTCCCAACGCATGCTTGGAATGGGTAATGGCTAGTATAGTCTTGTATTCTAAATTCTTCGATTGGCATGGTAGCACACTCTTCACTTTTCAACAAATATACTTACTTCAGCTTGCATACCTAGCCAATAATAAAAATAATTTAAAAAGGAAAATGTTTTATTAGTCCCAAAGTATCCTTCCAATCCTCCATTGTGTTTCTCCTTTATAAAATTAGTTATCATTGAACATTTGGGTATCTAATGTTTACTTTCTTTGAAAAAAAAACATTCATGAATCATATAACATGAATATTGAGTTTTGTTTACACTGATTGGATTCTCATAGGCTACATATACTTCCTTTAAATTAGCATCACTCTTGTACATTTCCTTTAGATCATCAAATATTAAGAGATTCACTTAAAATTATTGTAGAAATAAATTAATTCTACTTAAGGAATCAACTACTCTATTTGATGATATAATGGTATGTTTGATTACAAAAGAAAAATTCAACAGAAATTCAATCCATTTTACATGCCTCTGATTTAACTTTGGTTGGTTGTTAATAAATTATATAGCATGGTTACTTGTGTACAAAATAATTTTTTTAGGCGTAAGGTAATGTCTCCATTTCTTCAAATCTTGAAGTATAGCATAAAACTATTTATCATAGAAAGAGTACCTTTGTTTTTCTTATTTTAACTTCTTTTTTAGATAAGCATTATGGGAATTTTTTGTTCTAAAGTTGGCCTCCTAAGGAAAATAACAATTAAAATAATAAACTAATATTTATGGTTTCTTAAAGAAAAAAGAAATGAAACTTCTTCGCTTAATTTTTTTT
Source organism: Pinus albicaulis (assembly GCA_034641835.2). Lineage (NCBI taxonomy): Eukaryota > Viridiplantae > Streptophyta > Pinopsida > Pinales > Pinaceae > Pinus > Pinus albicaulis. Next base: position 140,190,646 of record CM076572.1, on the reverse strand, counting down.
TGCTTATCTTCTTATATGTTTACTCAAATTTCAAGTGTAGACACTCATTGGATGCAAAATTAAATTCCACATCCAATGACTACACACTCTACATATATCTAAGTAGGCTCTGATCGAAAAAAATAAAAAATACATTAAAAAATAGCATGTTGAAACACACTTTTTCATGCATTTTCAATTTTGTTCGAAGTGGGTCTACTAAAAAATATGCAGAGTGGGTAAACATGTTCTTTCAAGTGTTTTAAATTTTTTTCAATCCGTTTCAACTCAAAAGTATGCAAAGTGGGTACTCATTGGATGTGGAATTTAATTCTACATACAATGTGCATCTACAATTGAAATTTGATTAAACCTATATGTATGTAAGACAAAAATACTATTACAAAGAATAGTTCTTCTTTTCCCTCAAAAATATTTACCCTTCGGTGTTGACATTATCATATTGAATGATATTGGTTCTTATAAAGTTAATTTTGTTAGTACATTTTTTGTTTTGAGGCACATATTTTACCTCAAATTCCCCTAATGCTATTGGTTGACCTTCCTCACTTAAATTTGCTCCAATAAAAACTCTACTCGAATTTGTTTCAACCTGAAAATTTTATTAAATCCCAGTAAGGCCAAGATAGGTTGCTCTGTGATATTTTTCTTCAGAAACATAAAAATATTGTTTAATGCTACACTCCAATTGAATATTTGGTCCCTTTATTTGATGGTTTCCACAATGGGTTCACAAAGGCTACTAAAGTTCTTAATCACTCTTTTATAAAAACTTGCAAGAGCATAGAACATTATTAATTCGAAAATATTATTTGGAAAATTCCACTCAATAATTTTTTTAACCTTTTCTCGATCCATCTTTAAACCATCTTTAGAAATGGAAAAGGCTAATTATACTAATTCCCCTTTCATAAAAGTATATTTCTTCAAATTAATCAAAAATGTTTCCTACTGCAAGGCTTTTAAAACTAGATAAGATATCTCAGATGCTCTTCCTTTGTTTGATTGCATACTAGAATGTCATCCAAATAAAAAATGATGAACTTACTTATAAAATCCTTCAATGATTTGTTCATTAACTTCATGAAATTACTGGGTGCATCAGTAATACCCAAAGGCATCACTAACCAATCATACAATTTGCCATTAGACTTAAAGGTTGTTTTCCACTTGACCCCTTTCTCTTATTCAAATTTTGTGGTGCCAAGTCTTTAAATCAATTTTAAAAAAATATCTAGCACCACTTAAGAAATCAATCAAATAATCGATGTGTGGGAGAGGAAATTTGTACCTAAATGTTATTTTATTTATTTCTCTTGAATCAATGAACATCCTCCTTCCACTATCCTTCTACGGACTAAGAACTGTTTGAACAACACAAATACTTCAATTTTCTCAAATAAGACCCTTATCTAACAACTCTTGCACTTGCTTATTTATGTCTAAATTTTCTTGAGGAGTCATTTTGTAGTCTACCTTGTTTGAAATATTTCTCTTGGAATTAAATCTATATGATGGTTGATACTTTAAATAGGAGGTAATTTTCATGGTAATTCATCCACAATTATATCAGCAAAATCATGCATCAAAACCTTGATTTCATCAAGAAAATTGTCTCGACTACTATTTGTAAGAATTTCCTTGGGCTTACCAATCAAGGAAAAATGAAATTCTTCCTTTTTAACCTCATGTAACAACTCCTTTCCACTCATCAACAATAGAATAGGACTAGATTCCTCTTTCACTCCTTCATCTGGCACAAGTAACAGTGTATGTTTATGACCACTTTTTTCTAGGGTTTATATGTTATTTCAGCCATCATGGATAACCGTTTGATCAAATAGCCATGGCCTTCCCAACAAGATATTGCAGACATTCATGGGAATCACATCACATAATATTTCATCTTTATATCTACCAATATGAAACACTAATTTACACTAGTCATTCACTAAGATTTGATGACCCTTTTGCAACCAAGAAACTTTATAAGGACTATGGTGTGTTGTCCTCTTTAAATCTAGTTTCTCTACCATCTTGTAGAGACAATATTGTCTATACAACTACTATCAATTACAAGCTTGACACACTTACCTTTTGACTTGCATGTGATCTTGAATAAACTTTAATATAAATATATTTTTAATTTAAGTGTGTTTGAGTGGATTTAATGATCAAGATCATATGTGTAAAATGGGTATAGAGTATTTACATATTAATAAATTTAAAAATAAAAGAGCTCAGTGGATATACACATATGATAAATACTCTATACCTTGTGTCACATGAGTACAAGACCAACCTAGTTGCTAGTTCATAAAGATAATACAACAACAACAACAATCACTTTTTAAGGTTGATTAGAAACACTACCACTATAACCTCTAGGTTCCCACATATGCCCCTTTTGTAGGCATACATGAATCAGGGGGATTTGAACCTTGAACATCCTTGCACATAACACTTCATTTTCATGGCCAATGTCGATTAAGCTACAACTTGGGGGATTTATTATTATTATTTTTTTTCCCAGGAAAAAAATCGTAATTTTTCATTATTTGAAAGAAAAATTACATGTTTCATTTTCAGCATATAATCTATGCATGATCAAGTATAACAGTAATAAAAAAGTACACATGTCTTTCATTTCTTGTCCTCTATCATCTATCTCTATCTAGAGTCAATATACTATATACAGAATAAAATACAAATATAAAAGCTGCCTCTGAATAGTATCAAAAACCAAAAATGTGCAGTCAACTAGATTGTTGCTAGTTCCTCCAAGTCTTCGATGAATGGCCAATGATAATAATGATAGGTCTAAATGCTCGTATGTTCCATGATGTGCCATCTGCCCCAGTCTAACTGTGAATATTCCTTAGATAATCGATCAGGCACCTGATTTCTCTGCCCGGTGACGTTTTTTGAAGAGAATGAGAGAGAGTGGAATCTCCAAGAGACCGCGAACAAGTTATGGGGGCCACCGAGTGTCCAGCAGCTGTAGTACCACCCACCTCCAAATCTGGGCCACGTCGGTCCTTCGGTGCACCAACATCATCTGTCTGCGTAGCCATATGTACTAGTATCTTGGGAGGAGACGCAACCGCTTTAATAAGAGGACATTATTTATATAAATTCCCAACAACATGACACCTTCGAAATCTGAAGGGAACTCCTTCATAGTCCAAAAATTGCATCCTCATCGTATTGTTGAAGTGAATGTTATAAGCTTCAAAGAGTCCTTCCTGCGTGTCCAAAAAAACCAGGATTCTAGCCATCAAAATGTTCCCAGTGTCAAGAAATGACCTGTCATGATCTAGGTATATACCCAAATCATCCCCAATGGATTTGAAGAGAGCTTCATTCTAGAAATGAAGAGGGAGTCTAGGTAAACCAACCCAGATAGGACCCGCGCCTACCTTCTCCTTGTCTGGGTCAAATAAGGGCGTCCACCACTTCAATAATACATGGTTCATTTCGATGTGCCAGTATCTAGACAGAACCCACTCCACCATGTTAGCCTATGGAAACATAGGTGCAAACCATCCTCTGCTCATTGTGAGTACACTGGGAAGCAATGGCAAATAATTGCCCCATATCTCTGTAGTCCATAACTTAAGCCTCGCACTAGTGTAGCTTTGACCTCGGACTCGGCCGACTAGGACAGTCTGAGATTTGTGCATAAACTCCTCCATACTAACTTCTTGTTTTAAAAAAAAATCCTTCTTATTCCGATTCCTAGTACACCTCTGTTTCCTCTTCCCACACTGCGAATGTCTGGGTGTTGAGTCCCGCACCAGTTTTGCTTCTTAGCAGAGTTCGAAGCCCTCAAACCTTCCTGCGGTTGATTCTTGGTAGGTATGCCTTCGAAGTAGCCAGAGGTGATGGTCGAGACAGGGATCTCTGGGATTTCTTGATAAGTGGAAGGCAGACTCCTTCCCAACAGAGTGCTTCTATTACTACCAAGTGAATCACCTTGTATGAAGCAACATCCCCCAATCGCAGCCAAATATCCATTAGTGACAAATGGGTGCAGAGAATCCTGAGCTTGTTGCTCCCAAGCTCTTAAAACAATGGTGAAGGGATAGAAAATACCGGTGAGGATGCATTTTGTAGGAGGGGTTCCGAATCCAATGGCAGATTCTGCGAGATCTCCATCGACAGTGGGAATAATTCTTCTGACCCATCATTAACTTCCTCCACGTCCTCCTGAACAAAGTCCGTCATGTCCACCCTTGTTTTTCCACCTGGGAAAGAACTCTGAGAGTCATCCGACATATTTTCTGTCCAACACTGCAGACCAATTAAAAAAAAAAAACGCCTCAAAAACCGTTTAACCGATCGCACTATTCCGAGATCAGTTAGGGTGAAATAGATGCTCAATGGAATGAGTGATAGGGAGAATCCCTCTGCCACCAGTAGAGTGAAAAGCACCCGTGAAACCGTTCCGACGGAGATGGTTGAATGGACCCTGCAACATTCGAATGGTCGGTGAAAGGCACTACTTCAGAAAGTCACAGATAGTTCAAAACCGATACAAATAATCTTTATTATTATTACTATTATTATTATTATTATTATTATTTATATTTACATTTACATTTACATTTAATGTTTACTTTGGAAAAATATTATCAACTAAATTTAAAATTTAATAAAACGAATTATACAAATAAAATTACTTATGTTATAAGATTCTATTTCTTTTAAAATTGTTTATTTACAATGAATTATATATATATATGAATGATATTTTCAATAATATAATGATGAATTGTCCACAGGGTCTTGGATAGATGGTGATTGAGTGCTCTATTAAGGCATTCCTTGATGTGAAGTCACTAGTTCAATTCCTCACCCTGATCAGGATGATATATTGGACATGATGAAGATGTAGTCGTGCCAAGCTTATTATATATATATATATATATATATATATATATATAATGGTGAATTCAAAAGAAATAAAGAAATTTAAAAGAAATAAATTTTTAAAAATATTTTTTCTTAAATTACCCGAAATAAAAAAATAAAAATATCAATCATTCTAATCCATGTTACTTTTTATTAAATATTTTTTAAAATTTAAAAATGGGATAAATTACACATCTCAATGGAAGGAAAAAATATAAGAATTTTTGAATATAAATTATTTTATTTTTCTTTATATGATATAAAATTATCTTATTTAATATGGACATTGAAATATTTTATTTATTACTAATGCTAAAATATTTTTTCTTTATTAATCTATTTTTGTTTTAAATATTACATGTAACCTGAATATTGAATGATTTGAACATCATGTAATATCGATAATATTATCTTTACATGTCATCTTTCAAATCCATATTAAGCATTGAAGGAATTACATATCTCCCTCATTCTAAAATTTATTTACTTTATAAAGTTGATATAAAATTAAGGTAGAAATTGAAGTATTCCATTTATGGCTAATATAGATTTTTTTAAATGTTTTTGTAAATATATATATATTTTTTTAATGTAGCATTATGGGACAACATATCCCTCCTAGTGGGTTGTAAAGAGATGCAAAATGATACAATGAAAAATAAATAATATGTGATTGTTAAGCAAAGGTAAACATGTTGGAGGTAACTTTTACAATTTTGGTTGTGGGCGCAGATAAAGGAGGCATAAAACAATGTGCATGAGAAACACATAGATATGCTAGAGTGCACAACTACATTTCACTAGTGGAGACTCACGCAGACGACATCAACACTAACATAGAGGAGCAACTAGGTGGGAAAATGCTAGACTTGAACAAAATATCATGCCATATTTCAAAAAAATATATTCTTCCACAATCATGGGTCTAGGTCATTTTCGGCAATTGGGGTTTTTACCAGGTTATAAACCAAGTTAAATGCATGAAAGTAAAATATGTTTAAAATGGCAAAAACTGATTGGGGTGACAGTTCAGTCCAGTTCGGCTAAGAATTATTCTTATGGATTTTGTTTTAGGGTTTTTGGTTGGCTAAGGCATGTCTCGAGGTGGTACTTTGTACATATGTAAGTCTATAACTCATCAAGTCTAATATATTAGTGAGCCAAGGGAAATTCTATGTTAAAAACATATGTACTATTCTAAATTTTATTATTGATAATGTAAAGTAAAAGGATAAGTTCTATATATACTGATTATTCTTGCATGTGGTTGATGCTTCCTTTCACTGTTAATGTTTAACTAGGATGTGTATGGATGGATGTGATAAGGATATTGTATGAGTGTTCATTGTACCCCTTTCTTTTTAATTTTCTATCGGTGGTAATATGTTGTAACCATCCCATATTTTTATAAATGTGTTTAATGTACTTCAAAGGGTCAGATGTAATGAGGAACTGTAGCAGACTAAATTCCCATCTCCTTCTCGACTACAAAGACCTAGTTCTCATAGGCCCCCTTAGGTGCTTCAGGTGAGACCTTCGCATGTCCCACTAGAGTTTCTATAAGGGCCATACCAATAGGGATTATGTTAGGCACATCGCACACAATAACCTAGATCAAAAAACAATAAAAAGCACCAACACATGGTTTCTTTTAGGGACTAGGATTTAGGAGTGAAGGAAATGTGAAATCCCATCAAAGAAGAAATGGATTTATGGTTCGAAAATAACATGAATGAATTTACGACCAACGAATTTTGGAATTTCCATATTATCATCAAAATGTGGTTGGAGAGGCATATGTTTATAGAATATCTTTAAGATATATAATTTAGTGAATTCCCAAAGTTTCTTGCAGGGTTGATTCAACGACTTAATGACTATAATAGTCATTGGAGGTTGGAGGAACCAAGAGATTGGACTCCCAAGAAATTTTGAAGGCTCCAACTGATGGATAATCAAATCACTTGTGTTTTTTATTTATGGTTTGAAAGTGGTTGGGGGGTATATTACATAATTTTATATTTAGTTGATTATTTCGTATACCACTACTAAATGGAAATCCTTGGGAGACCTGCACAGACAATTTATTTGAGCATTGTTGATGATTGTGAAGATGTTTCTATGAGAAAAGGGCATGTTGAATATGGAATTTGACTCCATGAGAAGTTAATCCCCTTATGCACTTAGGGTGAGCTATAGGATGGTCAAAGATTAGTACGAGGAGACAAGACTGGGATGCAAGAAGGGAAAGAAAATAGAGAATGAAGGAGGTGGGAAATATCCATGAAAATTATGGTAGAAGATTATGCCAAGGATATTTAATGAAGTAGTGTGGTAAAGGTGAAATACGATGGAATTAGAAGAAAGCATTCAACATAATGGTAGGAGGTTCTAAGGAGGCAGTGTTAGAGGAGAGAGGTATTCATTGGTACCTATAGTTGTGTTGACGGTGCTAGACCCACCAACATTCAAGGAATCTCCCCAATATGAATTCCCAATTAGACCTCACACCATTTGGTGTAGGAGGCCCATCTAGAATTCCAATTGGCTGTCGATGCAATGGGTGTTAATGATATGCCTTGGCTATAATAACGTATAGAGTGATATATGGTGACTTTGGTGAGAATTGGTGTGTAACCTTTTGGAAAGTCAAGTGAGATGCATGAAGGTTCCAATACGCGAAGGGAAAATGAGTGAGTCCCTTAGAAGTCGATAATAGTATGTAGCTTGGAAGGAACACACTAGCATAAGGACATCACAAGCTAATATGCAAAATAGTTCACAAGTTAACAATGATGAAATAATACAAAAACATGCATTCAACAAGATTCATACCAATGCAAATGAAATAGTTTATAAGCATAAGCGTAAGTGAAATAACATACATCGCAAACACAACAAGTATAATCCTATTATTTTTACTACATATCAATGAAAATGTATCGGCTTTGAGATTTTATTAAGTGAAAGTTCCAATCATACATAAACCATTAACGGACCACTAGCCCCAATAGTGGAACATGAAGTAAACATCACAAGGAGCTATTTTGTTGTAGTAAATTATACATGAAAGGAGATATTACTATGTAATACTATGCGCTATTAAGATTACTAGATAGGAAAAAGAAATGGCTAATTAATACAAGAGAATATACCCAACCATATGATCATACAAGCAAGCAATCGGGCATTCCCTAATTCTATAGGCTTTGAACCAACACCTGGTATCCTCGCAAATTGGTGAAGGCTCTTGAGTTTAATGTAGAATCCTATCACTCCAACTAGGAGATCCTTCTCTTCTGCCAATGTCTGAGCCTGCATACAAGAACAAATGACTAAGGACAGAAAGTGATCTTCCGCAAAAGATTGTTAATTCAAATAAATAAACAATAACATGAGAAAATAGCTACAAGTACATATCTGAAATATGACCTCAAAACAAATTATGTCTCTCAATATCTGAATTAAGGTAGCAACATCTCAATATAATTCTCACTCTTACCCTCCCCTTTCCTCTTAGTGAGATTATATAGGTTTATTCTATCCTTTGGGAGAATGTATGTAGACACTTAGGGGCTTGAGAAGTTAGGAAACATCTACAGTAATGGACCCTCAACCAGCTCATACACAAGTAGGTCAAGTTGGTCTCCTTGGGAGTGATAAACTCTAGAAACCTTTTTCACAATTATGAGCTTTTTCTCAATTATCTCAATTATGAAATAATTATTATCTCATAATTATAACTTTTTCGTTAAAATAATTGTTAGGTCACTATATTAGTAGTATAGTCCCTTATTGTTGTTAGTGTAACCCACTTATTGTTATTATTGTACCCCTGTAACCCCCATATTGTTATTATTGTGCCCTTAAATTATTATTGTTAGGTCGGCTAGGATTACATTGTGGCCCCATGGACTCCTATATATAGAAATGAGGTTTTGTAATTTTAATCATCCAAGAATTGTTCATTCATGTAATGTAATGGAGGTTTCCCCCTCAAATTTTCTTATTTCTAAGGTGTTTATATCCCTTTTCTTCTATTTTTGGAGCTGGTTTCACAACATTTGGTATCCGAGCTTTGGATTCTAGGGTTTCGCTACTCCAAACAAGTCATCGTGGCATTTTCACTATAAATTTTTTTCTAGGAAGGTTTAGAAGCTAAAATTGTTAGTGTGTGAAGCCAAAATCCTGAGGAACATCGTCACAAAATGTTAGATCTTGGTTCGAAAAAATTCCGGAGATATAATTTGTGGAATATAGGTAATTTTGTAGGCTCCTGAATTTAACCTAAATAGGTCGTCGTGGAATTTTGCGCTATAATTTTTTTTCTACGAAGTTTAAAAAGCTAAAAATTTTAGAGTACGAAGTTGAAATCCTGAGGAACATTGTCGCCAAATTTCAGATCTTGGTTCGCAATATTTTCGGAGATATGATATGTGGAAGTTAGGGCTTTTTCAGGCTTCTGGATTTCATCTCAAATAGGTGATCGTGGAAACATCTTCATAGCTCTCTTTCTGAGCATCGGATTGGAATGCTGTAAAAAGTGGCCACAAGTACACAGACTGTAGTTTGATGTTTATCAATTTCAGAGCTAAAGGAGGAACAATGACACGTGGCAAGTTGTACAATTTCACTCTACTGAACCAATCCATAATTGGGTCATTGTGGGAGATTAGACATAAATTTGTCTTGAAGAATACAAATCAGATCAAACATGTGGCATTTGAAAGAAGTCTTCCATAAGTCTTGTTTGAATAATCAAGTTGAATTGATTCCAAGGGCATATTGTCTAATAGATATCAGTATTGGATTCTAAAATGGCCCCTAAAAATAATTCAACACCCATTAAGCCTTTAGAAGGCTCTACTATGCCTCATGAAGATGAAGAATGGCAACATGACATATCAAAATTACAAGAGCAAGTGCAACAAATTTCTCTCTCGCAAGGAGCAACAAAAAATGAAATGGAAGTTTTGAAGAAAGGTGTGGAAGCTAAGATGAATGGTTTGGAAGCTAAGATGGATGTCATAGAAGTGAGCATGGAATCTAAGATGGATAACATGGAAGCTAAGATCGATGAAAAAATGAAAGAAAACATGGAAAACATAAAGAACGATCTAAAATTAGACATATAAGGTTTGGCAAAGTTGATACAAGAAATTTTTCCTAATGGTGAAAAGATAGTAGAGGAAACTCATGATGAGAACAAAATAAATGTTAATCATGATTTCATAAACTCTAACGTTGGAGGGAAGAACCCCCATATTCCAAAAATGGATATGAGGAAGTTTGATGGAAAGGATCCTGTAACATGGATACTATAGATGGGGCAATATTTTGATCTCAATAATGAGAAAAACACACAAAAGGTACGCATTGCAAATTTACATTTAGAAAAAAATACATTTGTATGGTATCGATGGCTTTTCTCCCGTAAAAGAATTGTCACTTGGTCAATTTTTACAGAGGAAATGATAGCACATTATGAGGATACAATGAGCAACACCTTATTTAGCCAATTGATAAATCTCAAACAAAAGGGTTGAGTGGGGGAGCACATTGAGGACTTCCAAAAATTGAATATAAGGGTAACTGATATTTCAGAGGAACACAAGATTGATCTCTTCATAGGTACTTTAAAGGATAACATCCAACATGAATTTCACATTTTGGAACCTGATTCATTGGAGAAGGCATTCATGTTGGCCAGAAAAATTGAATGTAAAATTATGGCGACAAGGAAGCCTACCACTCACTTCTATAAAGATGGAAGTGTTGCTACTCCTAGATTTGCACAACCTACAAGGTTGACACCACAAAAATTGGAAGAAAAAAGAGCAAAAGGGCTTCGCTACAATTGTGATAGAAAATACACTAAAGGTCATAGGTGTGCTGAGGAGAGGGTATACACCACGAACTAACCCTAGAAGAGGAAGAAATGAGTCCGACCATATCGTGTAATGCATTGACAAGAATTACCACTCCTCAAAATCTCAAGATAGAAGGAAATATAAAGAAGAAAAAGGTAATAGTGTTGATTGATTCAGGTAGTAACCATAATTTTATTCATTGTAAGGTAGCCAAGGAATTGAATTGTTTCCTATACCGAGCACCAGAATTTCAAGTGATGGTTGCAAATGGAGGAACTATAAATTGCTCTAGAAAATTCCATAATATCAAGCTAAACATGGGGGAATATGTATTGAATAGTCCAATTCTTTCCATTCCTATGGGAGGTACTGATGTTGTACTAGGAGTACAATGGTTACAATATTTGTGGATGGTAGCTTTTAATTTTCAAGAAATTTCTTGAAATTTTTTTTAGAAGGAAAGGAAGTCAAATTACGGGGTATTGCAGGGAAGCCGGGAAAGATAATAAGCTCTAATGTCATGAAAAAGCTTCTAAAGAAACAACAACCAAGCGCAATTGCACAATTATGCTCACTAGAAGTTCAAACATCAAAATCATCTATTTCTTCAGATCTCCAAAAAGTCTTGGACAATCATTCCAAGGTGTTTGAAACTCCCAAAGGACTCCCACCTATTCGTGATCATGATCATGCTAATCATTTTATTCCAGGAAGTGCTCGTCCAAACATCAGTCCTTATAGATATCCTTATGTCCAAAAGAGTGAAATTGAACATATGATTTCAGAAATGTTAGAGGCTGGTATAATTCAACCTAGTCAAATTTATTTCTCTACCCTGTAGTATTGGTACACAAGAAGGATGGATCATGGCCCATGTGTCCAGATTATAGGGAACTAAATAAGCTCACCATTAAAGATAAATTTCCCATTCCTGTGATTGATGAATTATTGGATGAATTACATGGTGCAATTTATTTTACCAAGTTGGATCTTCATTTAGGATATCATCAAATTAGAATGAAGACTGAAGATATTCTGAAAACAACATTTCGAACTCATGAAGGTCATTATGAATTTTTGGTCATGCCTTTTGGCCTTAACAATGCTCCTTCTACATTTCAAGGTTTGATGAATTCCATTTTCAAACCCTTCCTCAAAAAATTTGTGCTAGTATTTTTTGATGATATACTAATCTACAACAGTTCTTGGAAGGATCATGTTCAGCATGTTGACAGGGTGCTCAAACTATTGCAGGAGAAACAATTATATGCAAAAACATCGAAATGTTTCTTTGGAGTTCAAGAGGTGGAATATCTGGGTCATATTGTATCTCATGAGGGTGTTAAGGTAGACCATAACAAAATTAAACCCATTAAGGAATGGAAAGTCCCCACAACCATAAAGTAGTTGCGAGGATTTCTTGGGTTAACAGGGTATTATCGCAAGTTTTTTAATAATTATGGGAGAATAGTAGCAGCTCTAACAACATTATTGAAGAAAGATGAATTTTCATGGACTTCTAAAGCAAATAATGCCTTTGAACATCTTAAAGAAGAAATGTGCCTACCATCGGTCTTAGTTACGCCAGATTTCACAAAAACCTTTATTGTGGAATATGATGCCTCGGGAAATGGAATTGGTGTTGTTTTAATGCAAGAAGGAAGACCCATTGCTTTTGAAAGTCATCCAATCAAAGGAAATTATTTACAGAAAGCTATTTACGAGAAGGAAATGTTAGAAATATTGCATGCACTAAAGAAATGGCGAACTTACCTAATGGGAAGACACTTCAAGGTAAAAACTGATCATGATAGTCTTAAATTTTTTTTGGAACAAAGACTATCTTCTACAAAAAGGGGAAGCTAAATGTTGTTGCAGATGCACTCTCAAGAAAGAATGAAGAGGTCGAAGCATTACTTTGTGCCTTATCTATTATCCAACCAGATTGGATAACCAAAGCAAGGGATGAATGGACGAAGGACGAAGAAGTGTGGGCACTCATTCAAAATTTGCAGCAAGATCCTATCACATCTGATACATTTAGTTGGAAAAATTATTCCTTATGGTACAAAGATCGCTTATATATTTGTAAGAATTCCCAATTAAAACAAAAGATTCTTTTGGAATTGCACACTTATCCTTTAGGAAGACACTCAGGATTTTTAAAAACCTACCACAGGGTGAAGAAAGAAATTTTTTGGGATGGCCTTAAATCTGATATTCAAAATTTTGTGACGGAATGTTTGGTTTGCCAACAGAATAAAGTTGAGACAATTAATACCCCAGGTCTTCTACAACCTTTATCCATTCCAATTCAACATTGGGAGGAGATTTCAATGGATTTTATCACAGCTTTACCTAAGTCCGAAGGAAAGAGAGTCATCATGGTGGTAGTTGATAGACTTAACAAGTATGCACACTTTTCTGCATTATCTCATCCATTTAAAGCAAGTACAGTTTCTGCTACATTTATGGACACAATTCAAAAGCTACATGGAAACCCAAGGGTTATTGTGAGTGACAGAGATCCCATTTTTACTGGAAATTTTGGACAGAGTTATTTTCTTGTTTGGGTACTCAATTAGCTCATAGCTCATCTTATCATCCTCAATATGATGGTCAAATTGAGATAGTAAATAATTTTTTGGAAGGATATCTTTGTTGTTTTGTATCTGATAAAAAAACGCAATGGGTCAAGTGGTTACCTCTCACTGAATGGTGGTATAACACTTACTTCCATACTGCAACAAAAATGACACCATTTATGGCACTTTACGGATATCATCCACCATCCATCACATCATATTTAAGAGAAAATTTGAAGGTTAAAGCAGTGGAAGATCACATCGAGCATCAACAAGAAGTTCTCCAACTCTTAAAGGATAACCCGAATTTGGCACAAAATCGAATGAAACAACAGGAAAATCAACATCGCAGTGAGAGAAGTTTTGCTGTAGGAGACTCGGTATTTTGATGGCTACAACCATACAAACAAATGTCCCTCGAGCAAGCTAAGAAGGATAATAAATTATCACCAAAGTACTATGGTCCTTACAAGGTGTTGCAAAAGATTAGTACTATGGCATATAAATTGGAGCATCCTGCTTCTTCACGAGTGCATCCAGTTTTCCATGTTTCATGCTTAAAGAAGGTTATAGGTGAAAATCTTCCAGTTCAAACAATATTTCCAGAACTTGATGAGGAAGGAAAAATCATATTGGAACCTAAAGCAGTCACAGAAACAGGAACTCGACAGCTACGAAATCGATCAATTTCAGAGTATCTCATCAAGTGGAAGAACTTACCCACTGAAGATTCTACATGGGAGGAAGAGAATTTTATATAGAAGCACCCAGAGCTACTCAAGCGTTGAGGACAACACTTTTTTTGAATGAGAGGGGCATGTTAGGTCCCTATATTACTAGTATAGTCCCTTGTTATTGTTAGTGTAACCCCCATATTGTTATTATTGTGCCCTTAAATAATTATTGTTAGGTTGGCTATGATTACATTGTGGCCCCACGAGGATTACATTGTGGCCCCATGGACTCCTATATATAGAAAGGAGGTTTTGTAATTTAAATCATCCAAGAATTTTTCATTCATGTAATGTATTGGAGGTTTCCCCCTCGAAGTGACTTATTTCTAAGGTGTTGATATCTCTTTTTTTCTATTTTTGGAGCTGGTTTCACAACAATAATTATGAGAAATTGCTCGATTATGTAATTTCATTCTTTGAACATGGGATAAATCTTACATAAGTAAAAGAAAAGGTGAAAATGGTATGAATTTTAGCCAAAAAATAGTTTAAGTTGAACTTGGGTTTCTCTAACTATAATGGAGTGGGGAATAGGGTTATAGCAAATGACCCCTAATGCATGAGGTCATAAGAGATACTCATCACCGAAATGCATTACAATAGAGCTCAAAGGTCAAAATAGGAGGAAGAATACAAGGAAACGAATCTGGATTAGAAGACACCAAATGTTTAAGTCTCATTTATGTTGATAACATCCCCAAGGCAAGCATACCCATGCTTAGGCATAAAGAATACCGACCATTGCCGCTAAAACACTCACTATAGATCCATGACATGAAATTCTAAGACATGGCCACGAAGAATACATGGTGGATCCATGTGACTCATAAGATAGAACATAGCTAGTATCAAATACAATGTGGATCTATGTCATAGTATACATCAGTAGGACTACGCACACATAATAGACAGGAGGTGCCCTGGAATAGTCCCCAAGGTACATAAATGATACATAACTCTAGTGCAACCTAGAAGGGTTCCATATAAAAGTAAGATGTCCATAATTTGTAACACAGGGTCTTCGACAAAACCCCGATGGTACAAATATACAACATGCGAATAGATATTTTGATGTCATGCATGGTAGATACCGTTTGCTTACCATTAAATGAGGTATACTAGTAAGAGATGCAAGGGAATCCACTACTTAGGAAAATGGGCACCAAGATACCTAGTACAGTCCACTAAGTGTAAATATATGAGATGACGCTGAACATAGTGAAGATTCATCGAAGGAGGGCCTTGATGTATCCCCCATAAATCGACATGGAATATACCAGGATGATGTAGTGGATGGATGAAGTCATGAAATGATGAAGTAAAAATTACATAGGGATGGATGACTCAAAAAGGTCAACGTGAAACTGCAAATGGCTGACACGAGCTAAGACTTCCCTTGAACACATAGTATCACGACACAAGAGTGACTTGGAAGCATGAATAAGAAGCACCATGTGATATTGTGCAACAATGAAGGATGCATTGAGTTTGAGGAATAAAGAAACTCATACGTATGGTATGGCTCCTTAGAAATTTCAAATCGAAATGTGAGGTAATGATGCAGATAAGTTCCATGTTCAAGGGTGACTGACTAATGTTTCCATTTTGATTACTAATGGAGATGAATGTTCCCTACCCTTTCTCTTTTTAAAAGTTTATTTTTCATAATTTTTCTCCCAAGCCCAAAAAAGAGATAAAAGTACACAACAGAGAACCGTCTACCCATAGTAGACTAGAGTATTACTTTTTTGTAACTAGCCTACTCAGTCCGGAAAAGGGTTAAACCTGTGACTAAATAGACATCTCTTCAAGTAATTTAATAAGCTTGAAGGAGACAAGTTCACTTGACAATGTTTTCTAAATTAAGGAGTCTGAAAAGAGCTTAAAGGAAACTCGTCCTAGAGGAACAAGTGGTATAAGAGACAACAACTAGATCCAGTCATGGTGGAATTTATCATGACATAAAGAGGAAAAGAGTTTACTACCACTCATCGCAGTGGTTCCTCTAAGAAACGGAAAAACACCTAATGAAAGTGAATGGTATGCCAAGCAGATGATGACGTTGGAATGAGGAAATCAAGGATCATATTGCATAAATAGGTTGATAAAGAGTGGAAATCAGAAGGGATAACAGTGTGGAATCCTCACAAGGTATCCCCAGAAATATGATGAAGAAGAGGACATGAGGCTCATATTCTAGGTCACGGAGAGGAGATATTTTGAGGAGGAGTAAAAATGGCTGCATGGAAACCAATACAGAACAAAGGTTCTACAGGTAGGTTGTACCACCAAGCTACGACATGCATGAATAAGAGTGGTTGATGTCGCAACTTGATGGGGTCAGACCTAAAGCACAATGATGGCACTAATAGTCAAAAATGATATGGTGACGATAATATATTAACTACCCCTACATGCCATTTCAAGAGAAACACACCTAAGGTTTGAAAGGATGTCACAATAAAAATGCCACCTTGCCCTGTAAAAGCCATCCAGAAAGACTTGACCCATGGTTAAATCACATAGTGAAAGGCATAAACATGGCTTAGGTAAAAATGTTAGGTCTTTATATTACTAGTATAGTTCCTTATTGTTGCTAGTTTAACCCCCTTATTGTTATTTTTGTACACCTGTAACCCCCATATTGTTATTATTGTGCCCTTACATTATTATTGTTAGGTCAGCTAGGATTACATTGTGGCCCTAATAGGATTACATTGTGGCCCCATGGACTCCTATATATAGAGAGGAGGTTTTTTCATTTGTATCATCCAAGAATTTTTCATTCATGTAATGTATTGGAGGTTTCTCCTTTGAACTGGCTTATTTATAAGGCGTTGATATCTCTTTTATTTTATTTTTGGAGCTGGTTTCACAACATTTGGTATCAAAGCTTTGGGATTCTAGTGTTTCGTTGCTCCAAACAGGTCATCCTGGAATTTTAGCTATAACGTTTTTTCCATGAAGGTTCCGAAGCTTAAATATTTAGAGTGTGAAGCAAAAATAATGAGGAACATCTTTCACAATATTTTCGGAGATATGATCTGTGGAAGTTAGGTCATTTTGCAGGCTCCTGAATTTAACCTAAAAATGTCATCATGGAATTTTCGCTATAAATTTTTTTCTACAAAGGTTCAAAAGCTGAAAGTGTTAGAGTGCGAAGCCGAACTTCTGAGGAACATTGTCGCAAAATTTTAGATCTTGGTTCGCAATATTTATGGAGATATGATCTGTGGAAGTTAGGGCTTTTTCAGGCTTCTGAATTTCATCTCAAAGAGGTGATCGTGGGAAACTCTTCATAGCTCTCTCTCTGAGCATCGGATTTGAATGCTGTAAAAAGTTGCTGCAAGTACACGGACTGTAGTTTTATTTCTATCAATTTAAGAGCCAAAGGAGGAAACAGTGACATGTGGAAAGTCATACAATTTGCTCTACTAAACTAGTCCATAATAAGGTCATTGTGGGAGATTGGGTATAGCTTTTCCTTGAAAAATCTAAATCAGGTCAGGCCTGTGGCATTCAAAAGAAGATTCAGAGGAATAATTTAGGGTTGAATTTCAAATATTGAAGATCCAAAATCACAGAGATAATTCAGTTTCAATATCGAGCTCCTCAAAAGCAAGAAAAAGGTGTGTATTTTTTTCGAATTACATAATTCTCGTTTGAAAAAAATTAGTTTGAATTTATTCCAAGGTCATATTGAAGAATAGATATCAGTATTGGGTTCTAAAATGCCCCGTAAAAATAATTCAACACCCATTAAGCCTTCATAAGGCTCCACTATGACTCATGAAGACGAAGAAACAAAACATGAGATATCAAAATTACAAGAGGGAGTGTACCAAATTTCGCTATCGTAAAGAGAAACAAAAAATGAAATGGAAGTTTTGAATAAAGGCGTGGAAACTAAGATGGATGGTTTTAAGAAAGGCGTGGAAGCTAAGATGAATGGATTGGAATCTCATATGGATGGCATGGAAGTGGGCATGGAAACTAATATGGATGGCATGGAAGCTAAGTTGGATGACATGGAAGCTAAGATCGATGAAAAAATGAAAGGCAACATGGAAAACATGAAGAATTATCTAAAAGTAGACATCGAAGGTTTGGCAAAGTTGATACAAGAAATGTTTCCTAATGGCGGAAATATAGTAGAGGAAACTCATGATGAGAAAAAAATAAATGTTAATCATGATTTCATAAACTCTAAGGTTGGATGTAAGAACCACCATATTCTAAATATGGATATGAGGAATTTTGATGGCAAGGATCCCGTAACATGGATACTACAGATGGAGCAATATTTTGATCTCAATAATGTGCAAAACACACAAAAGGTACGCATTGAAACTTTACATTTAGAAAAAAATACATTTGTATGGTATCGATGGCTTTGCTCCCGTAAAAAAATTGTCACTTGGTCAATTTTTATGGAGGAAATGATAGTACATTATGAGGATACAAAGAGCAACACCTTCTTTAGCCAATTGATAAATCTCAAACAAAAGGGTTTAGTGGGGGAGCACATTGAGGACTTCCAAAAATTGAATATAAGGGTAACTGATATTCCATAGGAACACAAGATTGATCTCTTCATAGGTACTTTAAAGGATAACATCCAACATGAAGTTCTTGTTTTGGAACCTGATTCATTGGAGAAGGCATTCAGGTTGGCAAGAAAAAATTGAATGTAAAATTATGGCAACAAGGAAGCCTACCACTCACTTCTATAAAGAGGGAAGTGTTGCTACTCCTAGATTTCCACAACCTACAAGGTTGACACCACAACAATTGGAAGAAAAAAGAGCAAAAGGGCTTTGCTACAGTTGTGATAGCAAATACACTAAAGGTCATAAGTGTATGGAGAAGAAATTATTTTACATAGATTGTGAAGAGGAA
This sequence comes from Pinus albicaulis, assembly GCA_034641835.2. Classification (NCBI taxonomy): domain Eukaryota; kingdom Viridiplantae; phylum Streptophyta; class Pinopsida; order Pinales; family Pinaceae; genus Pinus; species Pinus albicaulis. The sequence continues at coordinate 140,171,644 of CM076572.1, read as the reverse complement.
GAAGAAAATGAACAAGAAGAGGATATACACCAGGAACCAACCCAAGAAGAGGAAGAAATGAGTCCGACCATATCGTGTAATGCATTGGTAGGAATTACCACTCCTCAAACTCTCAAGATAGAAGTACATATCAAGAAGAAAAAGGTAATAGTGTTGATTGATTCGGGTAGTACCCATAATTTTATTCATTGTAAGGTAGCCACGGAATTGAATTGTTTCCTATACCCAACACCAGAATGTCAAGTGATGGTTGCAAATGGAGGAACTATAAATTTCTCTAGAAAATTCCATAATATCAAGTTATCCATGGGGGAATATGTATTGAATAGACCAATGCTTTCCATCCCAATGGGAGGTGCTGATGTTGTACTAGGAGTACAATGGTTACAATATTTGGGGACGGTAGCTTTTAATTTTCAAGAAATTTTCTTGAAATTTTTTTCGAAAGGAAAGGAAATCGAATTACTGGGTATCATAGGGAAGCCAGGAAAGATAATAAGCTCTAATGTCATGACAAAGCTTCTGAAGAAAGAACAATGAGGCATAATTGCACAATTATGCTCACTAGAATTTCCAACATCAAAATCATCTATTTCTACATATCTCCAAAGAGTATTGGACAATCATTCCAAGGTGTTTGATACTCCCAGAGGACTCCCACCTATTCGTGATCATGATAATGCTATTCATTTGATTCCAGGAAGTGTTCCTCCAAACATCCGGCCTTACAGATATCCTTATGTCCAAAAGAGTGAAATTAAACGTATGATTGCAGAAATGTTAGAGGTTGGTATAATTCAACCTAGTCTAAGTTCTTTCTCTGCTCCAGTTGTATTGGTGCACAAGAAGGATGGATCATGGTGCATGTGTCCGGATTATAGGGAGCTCAATAAGCTCGCTATTAAAGATAAATTTTCCATTCCTGTGATTGATGAATTATATGGTGCAATTTATTTTACCAAGTTGGATCTTTGTTCAGGATATCATCAAATTAGAATGAAGACTGAAGATATTCTGAAAACAACATTTCGAACTCATGAGGGTCATTATGAATTTTTGGTCATGCCTTTTGGCCTTACCAATGCACCTTCTACTTTTCAAGGGTTGATGAATTCCATTTTCAAACCCTTCCTTAGAAAATTTGTGCTAGTATTTTTTGATGATATACTAATCTACAGTAGGTCTTGGAAGAATCATGTTCAACATGTTGACATGGTGCTTAAACTATTGGAGGAGAAACAATTATATGCAAAAAAATCCAAATGTTTCTTTGGAGTACAAGAGGTGGAATATCTAGGTCATATTGTATCCCACAAGGGTGTTAAGGTAGACCCTAACAAAATTAAAGCCATTGAGGAATGGAAAGTCCCCACAACCATAAGCACTTACGCGGATTTCTTGGGTTAACAGGGTATTATTGCAAGTTTGTTAAGAATTATGGGAGAATAGCAGCAGCTCTAACAACATTATTGAAGAAAGATGCATTTTCATGGACTCCTAAAGCAACTAAGGTATTTGAACATCTTAAAGAGGCAATGTACCTAGCACCAGTCTTAGCTATGCCAGACTTCACAAAAACTTTATTGTGGAATGTGATGCCTCAGGAAATGGAATTGGTGATGTTTTAATGCAAGAAGGAAGACCCATTTCTTTTGAAAGTCGTTCAAACAAAGGAAAGTATTTACAAAAGGTTATTTATGAGAAGGAAATGTTGGAAATACTACATGCACTAAAGAAATGGAGACCTTACCTAATGGGAAGATACTTCAAGATAACAACTGATCATGATAGTCTTAAACACTTTTTGGAATAAAGACTATCTTTGGAAAGCAGCAAAAATGGGTCACAATGATGTTGGGTTATGACTTTGAAATCATCTACGAAAATGGGAAGCTAAATGTTGTTGCAAATGCACTCTCAAGAAAGGATGAAGAGGTGGAAGCATTGCTTTGTGCCATTTCTATTATCCAACTAGATTGGATAACCGAAGCAAGGGATGAATGGAAGAAGGACGAAGAAGTTTGGACACTCATTCAAAAGTTGCAGCAAGATCCTAGTACATATGATACATTTAGTTGGAAAAATGATTCCTTATGGTACAAAGATCTCTTATATATTTTCAAGAATTCCCAACTAAAACAAAAGATTCTCATGGAATTTCACACTTCCCCTTTAGGAGGACACTTGGGATTTTTAAAAACTTACCACAGGGTGAAGAAATAATTTTTTTGGGATGGCCTTAAATCTGATATTCAAAATTTTCTGGAAAAATGTTTGGTTTGCCAAAAAAATAAAGTTGAGACAATTAAGACCCCGAGTCTTCTACAACCTTCATCCATTCTTTGTCAACGTTGGGAGGAGATTTCAATGGATTTTATCATAGGTTTACCTAAGTCCGAAGGAAGGAGTGTCATCATGGTGGTAGTTTATAGACTTACCAAGTATGCACACTTTTGTGCATTATCTCATCCATTTAAATCAAGTACAGTTGCTACTGCATTTATGGAAACAATTCAAAAGCTATGTGGAAACCCGAAGATTATTGTAAGTGAGAGAGATACCATTTTTACAGGAAATTTTTGGACGGAATTATTTTCTTGTTTGGGTACTCAATTAGCTCATAGCTCATCTTATCATCCTCAATCCGATGGTCATTTAGATAGTGAAAAAGTTTTGGAAGGATCTTCGTTGTTTCTGTATCTGATAAGCGCAGTCGGGTCAAGGACACTTTCATTGAATGGTGGTATAACACTTCCTTCCATACTACAGAAAAAATGACCCCATTTATGGCACTTTATGGATATCATCCACCATCCATCACATCTTATTTAAGGGAAAATTCTAGGGTTCAAGCAGTGGAGGATCACATCAAGCATCAACAAGAAGTTCTCCAACTCTTAAAGGATAACCTAAATTTGGCACAAAATCGAATTAAACAACAGGCAGATCAACATCACAATGAGAGAAGTTTTGATTTGGGAGACTGGGTATTTTATGACTACAACCATATGAACAAATGTCCCTCAAGCAAGCTAATAAGGATAATAAATTATCGCCAAAGTACTATGGTCCTTACAAGGTGTTGCAAAATATTGGTACTATGCCATACAAATTGCAACTTCCTACTTCTTCGCGAGTGCATCCAGTTTTCCATGTTTCATGCTTAAAAAAGGTTATAGGGGATAAAATTCCAGTCCAAACAATATTGCCAGAACTTGATGAGGAAGGAAAAACCATATTGGAACCTGAAGAATTCACAGAAACAAGAACTCGACAGCTAATAAATCGATCCATTTCAGAGTATCTCATCAAATGGAAGAACTTACCCACTGAAGATTCTACATGGGAGGATGGGAATTTTATACAGAAGCACCTGGAGCTACTCAAGCGTTGAGGACAACACTTTTTTGAAGGAGAGGAGCATTTTAGGTCCTTATATTACTAGTATAGTCCCTTATTGTTGTTAGTTTAACCCCTTATTGTTATTGTTGTACACCTGTAACCCCCATATTGTTATTATTGTGCCCTTACATTATTATTGTTAGGTCGGCTAGGATTACATTGTGGCCCCATGGACTCCTATATATAAATAGGAGGTTTTGTCATTTGTATCATCCAAGAATTGTTCATTCATGTAATGTATTGCAGGTTGCCCCATCAAAGTGGCTTATTTCTAAGGCGTTGATATCTCTTTTCTTCTATTTTTGGAGCTAGTTTCACAACAAAAATCATGACAATATATTTTTTTTTTTTTAAATTTTTGGTATAAATAAGGCATGGAAAATACTTGCATCACACACCAAACCAAAAAAGGGTAAAAACATCACACGCCGATGTACAATATGTACAAGTGAAACACAATCCAATAGGTCACTCTAAAGGGTTCCAATAGTTGGCCACATGATAAGTGTTTCTATACGCAAACTTATGGAGGGTGAGGGGACCATATAGGTCACCAATGTGGGGCCATGCCGAAGAAATCAAACGTCCCAATTGGGAAAGGTTGACCAAGCTAGGGATAGTGTAACATAGTCATGCTCTCAAAATTAACCTGAGGACATAAGGGAGGATCAAGAAATAAATGGGGGTACCGGACACTCGTCAACATGTGGAAATGAAGTTGGAAATTCATTGTCAATATTGATAGTAGAAGCCCAAGACTTGACTTGGTCCAAGGGTGGCACTTCTAAGGTGGGCTGAAGAGATGCTTATAGATCGATTTAAGACTCCATTTTTCAAGTAGTAATTGTTCTAAATCAGGGAGAATAGAGGAAGAAGGAATCATAATCTCCCTAGGATTATCAATGGGTAGATCCATGACCTCCAAGTTGACTAGCGGGGGAGGGAGGGCAGGGGGTTTTCATCAAGCGAGTCATGTGGAACAAGTTGAATGATGACCTGTGTGGGAAAAGAAACCCGGTCGTATTCCATATTGTGATTGTGTTTCTGAGCAGCATTGGGAGGTACTAACGAGACCACCAGAGAGGAAATATTTTCCACTAAAGGTGTCAAAGTAGGCTCACTAGCTTGATCAACTTCCATAATATCAAGAGACAACACCCAAGTAATAGGGGGTCTATGGGGTCCAAAGGTGTCGGAAGAGATCATATGCATAGGATATTTAAAAGAGGACAAAGTAATGTCGGGTGTTGGTAATTGAGGAAATATAGCAATAAGGGATGAGATTCTAAACAAGCCTGCACCAACACTTTGATACTATCGAGGGTTCCAACAGGTGGGACCAAAGTCCCTATAGTGGTAACTTTGGCATATGGTACACAGTAGTCCCATTGGTCAATAGTAATAATCTTGCTTTCGTGGGGAAATAAAAAAACATGAAATATCGAAGAAACAACCATGTTCATAGCATAAAAACAACTATTACCAAGGAGCAACTTATAATCCAAAGTGGAATTGACGACTTCAACGTCGACATAAATAGTTTTACCTCCTATATCAATGGAAAATTTGGGAAGAACCTGCTTAGGTACAAAATGATGTCCATCAAATTCTTGTAGAGTGGTAGTAGACTTAACGAGCACCAAAAAGCCGATAGCTTTCCAACAAGATGTTGACATGACCCAAGTTGAAGAGCCTTCATCCATCAATGTGTGATGAACATTCTTATGAAAGAAACACATGGTTATCTAAAAGATGATCTGGTGGGAAATTCGAATGGAAACCTTGTCAACATTAAAGGTGATAAGATTCCAATCCGAGGAATCCACTTCATTGATTGTAGACAACAAATCCTTGCATTCCTAAGGACATATTTGCAAGACCTCCAAGGAAAACATGGCACTATGATCTTGTGTTAGATCTTCAACAATACTTTAGTGTTGAGCAGCTTGGGTAGATGGATTGTGTGTTGTCTTCAAAGAAAATTTGAAGGATGGAATTATTTTTTAAAGTTTAGAAACCTTGGCGAATATTACTAGTCCTAAATATGCAAGTTATAAAATGATTGACAATATTTTTTTAAAAATATTTAAATTTTCATTGATTTTATACAGTCTCTATAAAATTTTGGCGATTTATAAGGTAAAATATTTTTGGATTATAAATTTTGGGCGAACAATTTTTAGAAATAATGGAAGTTGGTGAATCTTTTTTTGGAAAAAGCATGGAAAATTAGCCCACCTATGAATATTATCCCCTAAAAGTTTCCCTGGTTGTCTTACAAACGACACCCTTAGGTGGGCGATAAACAAGTTCCACATGCTTATCTAACATGAGATGTCCAATGGAGGGAGATGGAGTGGGTGAGTCCTTAAAATAAGAACTCAACTTAGGAACATCATAATATTTAGCCCATGTGGTCACATTGAAATTCCCTTTTCACATAGAGACGGACAAATTATTTGCAATATTGAAAAACAACCCCTCATTTCCCCCTTGCATAGTTGGAGGTTTTGCATAAAATGGATGAGTTAAAACAATAGTTTGTTGTGTAGCAGGTGGCGGTGTAATATGCCTATGAACTTCATCCATCTTAGGGCACTCATGAATCAAATTGTCACCTTGAGAAATCTTACAAGGGAACTTAATCTTACAATGATGCTCAGATGTGCCCCCTCCCTTATTAGGTGGGTTCAATTGAGGATATTAAGTAGTTTAACTCTTTTCTCTATTTTTCTTGTTCTTTTTACCACGAGATTGTTCATTGTTCTTCAGTGTTTTTGACTTCACCTTAAGAACATCGATAAAATTCTTAGAAGGAGGTGATTTTGTAGAGCTAGATGCACTTGTTGGGGCTTGTGTTGTAACAATCAATTTCCCAAGTTGGGCAACAAGTTGGTTAACGACATCGAAAAAAAACCCAATCACACCATCAATGTGTGGGCTAGGAGCAGGTTTAGGTGGGTAAATGGAAGTTCGTGAAGCATTTTGGAGTACTTCATAAAAAACACCCAACTAAGGATAAATAAAATCGAGTTGTTGGGAAAATAAGATGGCTTGTTCGTATGTAACAACTCTAAACATAGAGACATATTTGGAAATTTGATGTTGTAATGATCGAATGAACCATTTTTATAATATTTAATTAGGAAGCTTTGTTCTAACCAACCTCTTACCACATCACCACTCATGGATATAATCATAAATTAAGGTGGAATAATCTTGTTTAAAGTTAGACAAAATGTTATAATCTATGGCATATCTCGTAGGAAACTAGAAATGGGCCAACAAGTTTGGGCCAAGGATGAAAAATCACTGTAAGATCCAGTGTCTAGTTCAATGTACCATTTGGCAACATCTCTAATTAATGTACATTGGAACAAGAGTAATTTGATCGAATCATCCAATAAATTGTTTGACAAACACCACAAATGGTAAGTGGTAAAATGGGTGGATGGATTCTCTCCAGACTTTCCTTCAAAATTCAGGATATTGAAAAATAAATTTTCAGGCATAGGTGGACACCAAGGATCATGTCAAATGGAGTCGTTGGTCAACTCCGCTCATTCCAGTAAATTATGTGAAGATAAAAATGTATTACGTATTTGAATAAACGAGTCATAGGTAGGATAGCTACCACACCAACCGTGAGCTGCCCCCGTATAAGGATTATGTTGTAAAGGTTTTTGAATCTGGTAAATATTCATCCCAACATATAAAGTATGTGGGCCAACATGATCAGTGAGACGAGTTCCCCCCCTAAGGTAAATGTCCACAGATATTGTAGGACCCCCAAGGGCATGAATACTAATGGGGTTGTAATCGACAGAGAAATATGGGACAACTAGTGCAGTATCACCGACATAAGGAGGCTAAATAATGGAAGTGACAGTGCTAACAGAAGGGTTAACCCTGAGTAAACTAGTCGCTCCTGAAAAAGACCTAGAGGTTCACATCCCTCCAAAAGAAAAACTATACTAGGTTTGAGACATATTTTAAAATTTCCACCAGGATTTCTAGGAGTAATGGATGATCCTCTCCACACATTTTCGGAAATAACCATGCTTATTTGAGGAACAGGAACCATAGGCTAGGAAAAAATAGGAGTAAATATTCCTGACCCTACCCGTTGAGTAGGATTAACAACCATAGTCGACATGGACACATGGGTAGAGACAACAACACAAGGGAAATTTGTGAGAGCCATAGAAGAAACTGGTATATCGTAAGAGGAGGTGAGATGTGTTGATGGAGGAATAGATCCAATTACTCCCAAAAGTGGAAATGATGACATGGCAGCTGAAACTACTAATGCAGAAGGAAAAGAAGAATTACTTTCCTCCATAGGAAATATGGATAAAGGCATGTATGTGTAAGAAGGTGTTGAACCATATAGGTTTAACCACAATAACTATTGTCCCAAAGTATCTCTCAAATGTGTATTAGTAAGAGAAGTTGATTTTTCTGCCAATGTTTCAATATAAATGAAATCGATACCAGGAGGACCACGAATAGTTCCACAACGATGGGTTCATCTAAGTCCTTAGCACTGACATGAAATTTCCAACTAGGGGTCAGAAGTCCACCTCGTTCAGGAGGAATACCATGAATACGATGTGAATAATGGTGACTTGGTTAGGCTAAGGTGAATAAATGTAAATTAACCAAATTAAGTTAGCAAAAACTACCCTAACGCTAAAATTTTAGACTCAGACAAAATAAACGCACTAGAAATGCCCTAAGAGGTAGTCCAACAAGAAAACCAATCCTAGTACTATATTTTATATGGCCTTCCATTACACTTCTTACTTGTGGGGTCCTAATTCCACAAGCAGAGTTATCCAATGGAAGGTAAGGAATAGGTATGTTTGCCTCCCACAAACATCACCTGTAGGGTAGTCTTCCTAGGAATGGCCACTAAGGTACCTTCATCCAATGAGGGCGAACGAATATTGAGCTTCTTGGTGGTTAGCCACCACATGAGATTCCTTTCCATGAGGTGGGTGGCCTCCAAGAGAACCGCTCACACTGTAACCTAGCTAACCCCCTCTGAATCAGGTTTCTGAAATGCTTCAGTTTTGTCGTGGGATAATGGAGGATTTTGCAATCCTTAACTTGGGCTACTAAATTTGTTTTTGAAATCTTAGAGTAGCTGAATAAAAAATCTATCTCCAACACCCTAGATTAAGCTTATTTTTGTGCAGTACCAATAAAAGAAAAGAATAAGTCTAGTTGCTTTTATTATTGCATTCATTTTAAGTGATTGTTGTTTAGATAATTCGGATGTGACATAAAACTTAGATGGTGTTATTGACTCTTGTTAGTAAAACTAATGCAACTATATGCAAATTATTCTTTTCAATTTGATGAATGCTAACTAGAGGAGGGTAAGTTTCATTTCACTTCAAAACACACCAATTCCTACAAGATGCATCTCTCACTAATTACTGAATGCAAAATCCCCAAATTTATAAGAATTATGACCCAAAAACAAACTAAAAGAGAAAAAATGAAAAGAGGTCGAAAAATTCCCCAAGATAGAATGAAAAAAACTTCAAAAGCTTCAAAGTTAGGAATCCAAATCCAAACAAACATTCTTAAGAAATCAACAAGAAAGGAAAAAGTGAAAGAAAAGGAAGGCAATGCCAACAAGGCAAAGGTGTAGCATAATGTTTCAATAAGAGACAATGTTCTACAAAGGTCAAAACCAAACCCTGATGTAAGGAAGGCCTAAAGAAGATTAAGAGGGAGTGGTAATAAATATACAAATCACACTGAGGTCAATTATTTTAGATTCCAATTTCACAACCAAAGAGAAAATGCAACCAATCGCAAATGAAAACAAGCAAATAATCACTTGCATTGAATGAAAACTAAAAGATGAGCAAGAAACCAAAATACACCAAAAAATTATAGATATGAAACAAGATCTAATCCATAGATCAAGCAGAAATGAAATATTTGAAAAGAGAGATCCAAATCTTGAGGACAAAATCCCTAAATACACGCACAACAAGGCATCAAAAACACACTATAATTTTGCTAATAAATGGACCAAACTCACAAAATAGATACCAAAGTCATATATGATGTAATCATCAGCTACTAATGACCATGAAATATATATCCAAAATTCTCAAGTGAAATCAAAGTGATCAACGTTCAAATTCAAGCACAAACAACTCAACTAGGTAGGCTAGAAATTCAATCAGAAGCAAATTCAAACCAGAAACAAGATCTGAATAAAACCAACTATAGAATTGTATTCAAACAAATAGAGGACAAATATATTTGAAATATCATATCAAGCTCAAATAAAAAAAAAACTAAGAGAAGGAAACAGAGAAAATATTCACTCAGTTAGTTGTTGTGAACACTTGCAGATGGAGGAAAAACAAATTGGTCGATATTCAAATGGCCATAAATTCCTCATCCGAAGTCCATTTTCAGTGTTTTTTTTTTTGGGGGGGGGGGGTTAAATTTTGAGAGGAATCCATTTATGTAGTTATTTTTATTGAAATATGTACATGAAATAATAGAAATTGATAAAAAAATATGTGGCATGTTACTTCCTCTCTCTCCTTTTATTAAAAAAAAAAAAAAGTGAAGGTTTGGGTTTGAGATATTTTCAAATATGAAAAATATGAGACCAACATAGATGTATAATTTCATACAGCAATAGAAATATGAAATACAAATAGAAAAGAGATCCAATACAAAATAGGGTACACTCCCTAGTTGCTTAAAATTATCAAATTAATGACTAAAAATGCTTTGAAATTTCTTAGAAAAAATGAAAGAGAAAAAAAAATTAGATCTATATAAAAGAGAAGATATCTCAAATCACAGAGGGAAAAAGAGAAAAGTCTCTCATTGAAAACACCAATTCTGTTGCAGTAAATTCTACATGCAAGGAGTTATTCTTGTGTAATCCTATGCCCTATTAGGATTACCAGGTAACAAAAGAAATTCCTATATGATACAAGAGAAAACCCCAAAGCAGAGTCATCTTGAGAGTGACAGACTCTAGGAACCTTTTTCACAATTATGATTTTTTTCTCAATTTTCTCAATTATCTCAATTATGAAATAATTAGTATCTCATTAGAGGAAATTTCAGCCTAAAGCTACCCATGAAATTTTCATGTAATTTCCATGTAACAATATGTAAAACAATAAAAATAATTTAAGTTTTAAAAGATGTACTGGTAAATATTTTTTTTAAGGAAAATAAGAAAAACTAAATTTTTAATTGTATTTTTTGCCTATCTCCTTATAGTTTTACTCAAATTTCAAGTGCACACATTCGTTGGATGTGGAATTTAATTCCACATGCAATGAGTATATGAACACGCTTTTAATGTATCTTCATTCTTTTATCAATGTGGGTTTTCTCAAAGGTATGCATAATGGGTACTCATTGGATGTAGAATTTAATTCTCCATCGAACGAGTTTATACACTCAAAATTTGAGTAAACCTATAAGGAGATAAACCAATAATACAATTAAAAAAAGTATTTTTCTTCTTTTCCCTCCAAAATTCATAATTATTATTTTATTATTTTAACTATTATTTTATTACTTTACCTTAAAAAACCACTTTTAGGTTGAAATTTCATCTAATACATAATTATAATATTTTGGCAAAATAATTATGAGAAATTGCTCAATTATGTAATTTCACCCTTTTAACAAGGGTAAATATAACATAAGTAAAATAAAAGGTGAAAATAAGATGCATTTTAGCCAACAACAAAGATAAGTTGAACTTGGGTTTCTCTCACTATAATGGAGTGATAAATAGGGTTATAACAATATAGTATCAATAATATTACTCTTACATGTCATTTGTCAACTCCATATTTTTTTTTTCTGAGTAAGACTAAATCTATTAAGTGAAGAAATATAGTACAAACAAGGCTTGCATAGAAGCGAAGCAAGAGAACAAGGGAGCCGGAAATGATAGACTATCAACTTCGGTCTCCATGAACAACCATGACAAAAGTAAAGATAACGGAAGGTACATAAACTAAAGAAACTAGTCTAGGGAGCCGACCCAGAATGGGTGGAGTCTCCCAGCCGGCATTTTTTCCCTTTCTTTTTGCTGATTGTAACCCAGCCATTGAGAGCTGGCTGGACGGGAACCACCTGCAAACTGATCTGCGCAGAAGGAGGAGTCTCCTTGTCTGAATCTGAAGACGACTCATGAGTACGCTTCTGCGAAGTTGGAGGAGCCGTGGGATCTGCTGGGCGTGCTGGTGGCACTTCCCTCGGGGGGATCTGATTCTCCTCCTCCACCTCTATATCCTCCTCATCAGAGCTGCAGAAAGCTAAGTCATCCATAGGAGGTCTATCACAAGGTTTCCAGTTCTTGGATTTGGATTTGCGTGGGATGTTCCTCTTTTTGTCGAGAAACGTCTCACAAGTATTCTGAAGATGCCCAGTCTGATGGTAGTGGCGACATCTGAAGGCAGTGTTCTCATAGTCTAAAGTTTGCGTCCAATGAAAATCCCCCACTTTGAGGTTGATCTGATCAGGGAGCCCTTTGCTAATGTCTATTTCTGCGCATATTCTGCCATAAGTATATAATCCTTTCTCTCCTCGAGAGGTGTCCGTTGCCAAGAAGCGGCCTAATTTATCCCCAATTCCTTGGAAGACTGCAAAATGCCATAGATGAGCAGGGAGATTTGGAAGACGGACCCAAATGGGTAACTTGGTGATGACAGCCGAAGATGGATCGAAATCAGGGAACCAGGGGGTGAGGAAAAGTCCCGCTGATCCCCAGAACCAAGGGCCTCCTGTTAAGGCTTTCTTGTAGTCGTCGCTGAAGATAAAGACTACAATGAAGAAGCCTTTCGAGCAGAAGAAGACTTTGCAGTTTTTGGTCCAGTTGGAGTGAAGCCACTGGTATAGATCAGCCGTACGAGGCCATAGTCCGTTAAATCTGCATATAATGGCTGTTTCTGCAAGCGTCTGACATTGATCATCCAAAGTTGGATGAGAGATTTCAATGGATGGAGTATCCTCCATTTTATCCACCAAGAAAGGCTTGGGAGCCTTTGCTGGTTTGGCAGACTGCGGTTGGGCAACATCTTTGTGGACTGCATCTTTATAAGAGAAAGAGGGGGCAGAGGAGGTCTGCCCAATGGAACCACCTCTTAAACGAAAGGAAGCCACAATGGAAGCATCTTTAAGAATACTGTAAAAAGAAAGGGGCTGGGGATTCATAAGTTGCTTACCCTTATGAAGCAATCTGAGGTAGGTGGAGGGGATCCCCAGACGGTGTTCGAGTTTTTGAAGGATGTCCTGCACAAGATCTGTTCTGCTTGCCCACATCATTATTGTCTTACTCGAGAGTTTTACTTGGATCTGGAATGCTTGCGATTCTTCAGGCGTTTCTGGCTGGATTAGGATATGAGGCTGCTTCCAATAGACAGCCGACCTGTCCATGTCCAGTTTTGGAAACCTCACATGCGGGCTCGGTGAACCAAACCTCTGCATGCGTTTGACAGCGAGGAGATCTATGAGATCTGCTAGGTTGCTATTACCCACCTTGTGAGCAGCTATCGAGGCAGTTTCATTAGGACTAACTGGAATATTAGCCAGAAAAACGGCCATCCAGACGGCTGCAGCCACAGATTCGATGGGTCCATCCTTGAACGAAGGTTTGGGAGGTAATGAAGCCTGCAGATTCAGATCTGCTACCTTGCCAATGGGAATGGCTTGTCGTGGCGTCGCTGCAAGTGATGTGGCATTGCTGGCCTCTGTGAGGACGCCTGCTCCAAAGCCGTCTGAAGCAATGTCAGGAAACGTAGACGCCCAGATGGCGTCTTCATAATCTTCAGGAATGCTCCTGTGCTGTGGCAGGCAGACGAGCAAGTTCCATTCTTCAGTCTGGAGCAGGAATAGAAGGCGTCCGGCCCTCAGAGCTGCCGAGCCGGTGCTGACCAGAGAGGCCTCATTGCAAACCCTAGAAGTCGCTATCGCCATCGCAGCTTCTTGTCAACTCCATATTAAGTAATGAAGGAATTAGATATCTCCCTCATACTAAAAAGTAAATTATATTTTTTACTTTCACTTACTTTATATCTCTATGTAAAGTTTGATGTTAAATTAATGTGAAATTGAAGTATTTTATTTATGGATGACATTAATTTTTTTGGTTATAAATACTTTTTAATTTGTTAATGTATGTATTATTTTATTATTTTTGAACCTGTTAACTTTACATCAGAGCATATCCCTCATATTAGATTGTAGAATGCCTCTCAACGCAATCAATTATTGTATTTCTAAAACATAGGCATTGACTAATTTAGGATGGTTTTCACAATCACTCCCTTCTCTTATTATAAGAAGAGGCATGAACTTTAAGTCATGAAGTTCATAACTATGTTACTGACTAGCATCAACATTGAAATCGTGGAGCTTTTTAAAGTGCATTTTTGCACTAAAAGTAGAAAGGAAAAATTGTTCATTATATAACTTGAAAAGAGTTATTATGATTAGGTGAGTGAATATGGTTGGTTTATATATAGGAATTGGCATGTTTGACCTTTACACATATTTTTTTTTTGATAATGCCTTTTTTTGGTTGATATAACCAATGATATTGAGATCATCGAAGAAATATTCAGGTACTTGAAAGTCATATGTATAACATGTATATCCATTAACCTCCTTTTAGGGATTTTGATTATTTTTTGGTACTCTATTATGTTAAGTGAAAAACAGTACATGTATTTTTAGTGGCCATAGCTAAATCTATGAAATGTGATAGTAAATATAGAAGTACACACACACACACACAAACATTATTTTTCTAACCACGGTGTTTTTTTTTGTCATGCATGGCATACAATTATTTCATATTTCAAATCATAAGATATGAAAAAATTTAAGGAATAAAATCCTAACAAATTGTTAGGAATACAATGATGACTATGTATTTCAAAATATATTATAAAATAAAGGATTGAACCTTAGATCCTAACATCTATGGATAACTATACATATTTGTCAATGTGACAATGGGGCAGTGGGATGGATATGAGAACTATGTAATCAACTTCCTATATGACTAGTTTAGACGATTTGGAAAATATTTGTTGGTGCGTGTCCGTTATCAAACCAATCAACTAAACAACTAATAAATATATAGTATTACAAGAATAATCATAGGCATCTTTTGGCAGGGCCTCTTAATCTATGTATAATCATCATATCTATATGATTAAATATATGTTGTAAGTGGTAAAACATAAATGTATGAGTGAGTGGTTGGAGCGCGTACAAATACTCCAACCATTTCATCTATGTATAAATATGCATGAATACATAATGGAAATATGGTTGGAATTCCTTCCCAAAACATTAGTCGTCTTTGTTACAATGTGTATTTTCTTTTTGTTTTCATGATGTAGTTTATTATTGATACATGTGAAGGATTGTCCTTCAACGCTGGTTCTATTACTATTGGTACTGAGTCTAGAACTATAGAAATATTAAATGAAGACGATGTAAAAAATTAAGAAATAATTGAAATAAGAAGACGAGATCCAGAAAACCTAAACCTGCAAGAAAAATAAAGATCATGTTCATTGATTGCTTGTGATGATGAAACTCACAATTACTGAGTAAAGTAGATATTTTTCTTGAAGTACTAATCATTCATTGTTTTTTGTATGCTTAAAGAATAAAAATATATGCTCACTCATTATTTATAAGATTCTAGAAATATAAAGAATCCATCGAATTTGTGAAAGAAATTACACAAGAGGAAGATAATTGCAAAAACCTATCACTATGTCAAATATTCTTCAATAAAAATATTAGTGACCGAAGTATCAATGGAATATTGTATAAATATTGATGATTGAATGATTTTTTGTCATCATGGTTCACTAGAAAAAAATCCTAGACATATTGAACGATGAGAATATGTTGGGAGATTTATAAAGTGAATAATATCGGTGCTTCATTTTTTGTGTAAGATGGAGTATTAATGGATCACATCCATTATATATTTTCATGTCTCTCCATAGTCAATAGCATTGGAAATTTGGGAATTGAACATTATTAAATAAAAAATTTTGATTAGTGATTATAAAAAGAAACTATGAGTTATTTGATTGATGTCTAGACCTTTGATTTGTTGAAAGACTTCAACATTGCTTGCTAGTTGTTGACACCAAATTAAAGTATCAACTGGTCAATGTGTGTGTTGAGATATGTGTTAAGCACCTTGGCACCTCTAGTATGGATCTAAATAGCCCTATATATATATATATATATATATATAGATATAGATATATATATCTTTTTAATTTCTTAGGAATTATGACAAGATATATGGTTGATTGATAATGTAATGTGCGAATCCTTATGTTGAATTTGTCCTTGGATTTGACCAAATACTAGGGTTACAAAAATATTCATGCCCGAGTTATTATAGAAGTGAGAAAAATCAACTTTTTTTTAATAAGGATGACCATACTTCAACTTTTGGTCTATTTGTACCAACTAAAAATGTTGAAATACTAAATAAGCCATGTACTAAGGTTTTCAAAAGTACTAAATATTTGGCTATTATCGAGCCTTATTGTGGCCCTACATAGTTGGGATGATTTTCTCCATGGGCTAATCTCAGAACAAAAAAAAAATTGTGAAGCACAAACATATTGATTAAATGTTGACATTTGATTTAGTAGCTTTGTGATAGGGAAATTTCTAGTGAAAATAAAAACTAGTGTAAATTTATGTGGCTCAGTGCACATTGAGTCGATTCAACTCAATCTACTTCAATATAGTCGCATAAAGTCAGACTACTTATAGTCGAATGAATATATATATAGGCTATTTATGGCCATTTGTTGAATGATACAAGGAATAATATGTGCACAAAAACCTTGTTGCTAAAATATTGGTACATGGAAAACATGGGAACCACTCTTAGACACACATGCAAAAGAGATTTTCCAATAAATAACACGAGTAAGCAGTCTACAAATCACCATAGAGTAAGAGGTTTCTTACTATTTCCAAGATGCAGGGATAATTAAACATTTTGAGGAATTGTGATTGTTTTTTCTAGTCAAGGAATCACTGATAATGGAATGCAAAAACATTGGTTCACTTAGTCAACTTAATTGGCTAATTGAGGGAATAAACCAGGTAGACTAGCAAATATCTAGTAAAATACAACTTTAGTCGATTCACTATTATTAATTAATTGAAATTCTTTTGTTTATGTTTTCAACTAGAAGTGGGGAATTATCCCACAGAGATGGAGAGATGATAGGTTTTGTTGCAGATATACTAAGAAGGAATATCATTCAGGAAACATCAAAATTTTAAGAGATCTAAGGTGATGCACTGGCTAGAGTTATATATAAAATATTAGTAGGTTTGGTTGTCTAAGATATGAAATTGACTTGGTGTGTAACCAATTAAAACAAACTGATTAATGTTTTGTACTCTTATTACAATGTATGATCATCCTAATGTAGTGTATTTTATTAAATCATTTGAGTATGTAATTAATGAATACAATACTATCTAATGAGTTTGTATAGAAATGCTTTTATGAAGGATAACTAAGTCAAGTTGTGGTTATGTTGTGTAATTAGTATTTTAGTCAATCATTGGAGTTATAAGTGAGGGTAGTTTGAAATGTAAGCCTTGTTTAAGATAGGAAATATTCTCCACATTTGTAACTAAAATAAATGACTAGTTGATGAGAATGTAATATTTATACCATTCATTGATAACAAGTCAATGTTTATTGTAAAAATCCTGGCCATAAAAAAAATTAGGATGCCTTATTGAAGTTAAATCTATCCTTCACTGATGAATTACAGACTTGGAAAAATATCAAAAAAATCGTCAAGTGACCATGAAGTATAGTTATATTCCATTGGTAAAACAAATTTACTATGCAGGAAAACATGTTATCATTGGATATATAGTGAAAGTAATAAAGTTATCACAAATATGTTAATAACAATAGAAGTACTAGAACAACTAAGCATTTGAGATAAACAGAAACAATTATTTGATAAAAAAAATTGCAGTAGGTGAGAAATGAAAGAATGCAATTAAGAATGAGAACAAAAAACATGAATATATACAGAAAGGGCTAAATGGTAAAGGTTATGAAAACATGATACTATATTGATTTAGCCCCTCTGGTATAAAATTTCAAAATGGTTCTTGGATTGTGGCAAAGAGTAGAATGGTTGGTGTGTATAGTTTAACTATTTAATGTATGAATGAAGGAATCTAAGGAGCGAAGGTCATGCATTGGACTCATCTGTAAGGAGGCCCCCATGTTGCTAGCTTGAAAATACTGGGGGGGGGGGGGGGGGGGGTGTTAAATTAGTATTTTGCATTATGCATCAAACGTTGCATCGTTTTTCCTTTTATTTACACTAGTTATTTGAACCATTAATCAACAATGATAAACGTACAACATAGCAAAGAAAAATTGCATAAACCATGAAGCATATAAAACATATAAAACATGAGAGAAAAAAATAACACATCAATTAAACATCAAAAATCACATGAAGACACTAGATCTTAGGTGGAAACCCTTCTAAGATAATAACCACCGTAATATGTTCTCTTCTTCTTCTTCATTATTTAAAACATTCTTTACATCATCTACTGGCCACCACCAATATGTAGGCCCTAACTTGTGATGTATACCAGCAACCACCCTCTTTAGGCCACTACTTGATGGAAGCCACCATTTATGCAACTATGTAAGATCCATCATTCTATAGGCCCCAACAACTAATAGTTTCTCAGGCTATCCCCCGAAGGAATCCACTACTTCCTGTACTAGCAAACCACCACTTGCCACTCAATACATAAACCTTCAAACCCTTGTGGACCACCTTTCATATATGTTCAAACTGGACCCGCCAATATCTACTCAATCAACTATGGACCTTATTTCATTTATTTTCATACAAGACCCACATAGACTCTCTGTTGAATCACAACAATATGCAGAATACAAACCCTCTACTAACTCAACTCATACAACCACACATCAACTCCACTCTCTCCTAATCAATAATATCAAAAAATAAATTTTGATCAACAATAAGACTAATGGCATCTATGTATGGGAACAACATGACCAAAAATGATTATAATCTCTATCATATACTCAACTAATTGCACTATAATTTTAACTTCACAAGACATAGCCACTATGCTATAACATGCACACTATTATACCCATGATCCAATACACAGTGAATACCAATTCACACTCCATTGCAGATACTATCAATAAGTATTTCAATTCTTAAACATATTACATTTTACCTTTAAATGGACAACACCAAATCACATTGTGCTGTAGGTTCCACACAAATCACAATATTGTAAAAACCATGCTTCACAACTACTCCATATGTTGTCATCTCTTCAAATAGGTGTATTAGGTTCTAATCGCTCATTCTAGACAAAAATTCTCACATTGGATCCTTTGATTCACTTTCACATAGAGTTTGAATCTCAGTAAGACTTACAAAACATGCCCTCTCTCTATCTAGGAAAATCTTTCATTTGTTGTGCCACAAACAAGATCAACACACAAGGGATATGACCTACAATACATTTGGGGCACTCCACAAATTTTAGATTGTCATAGATTATCATAAATACTAAGAATCCTTTCTCCATATCAAGTGACCAATTTCCCTAATCTCAAATTTCATTTCTCACATTCACTCTAGTAATCAGATCGCATCACATCTATTCTCCATGCTTGCGTGTAACCATTATGTTAGATCAAAAAATGATATCACACCATCTAAACACCCATAATAGTAAAAAATACCTCATAATATGTTGAATATATCGATCCACATTATTCTTGATTGTTCTAACACACTCTATATAGGTTAATACATGAGTTTTTAATTGCATCGTCTAACCCATGATACATCCATTTCAAGAGACTTTAAACTAATTTTCCCAATCTTAGATTGGACCCAATTCATGCATCAATGATAAATGGCTAATTTCATTCCATTATTTCCATCAATACCATATCAAATATTATGACCAATGAATCCACACCTTAGTTCAACTCCATAATATTCTTAAAGACCAGATTAATTGGAGACCAAATCAACATTCTACTTCTTTGGACCAGATCAATGCACTTCCATTTCTCCTTGATGACCAAATTAGATTGAAAAATCAACTAATCGTTGTGTTCTTACCTCTTGGATGTGAAAATTCCTAAATCCTAGATCTGGAATCCCTACTACAACAAGTTGAACTACTTCTCTTACTTGCAAATCTGATTTAAACAGGTTATTTAAGTTTACTTATTAAAATATCGAAGATGTTACTAAAGCAAGCTTCACCCATTAAAATAAATTTTTGAAAGCATAAACTCAGCAAGAAAGAATAATGCAAACAAAGGACACCGTTATTTTTGGAAAAACATCCTTGGAAAATCTGAATGTGGGAAAACCGATGTAGCAGATCTGAGGGTTTATTTATTAAGTAACAGTTAATCTGAATACATCACTAATTGTCACACCAGAAAAATTAGTTACATAGAATATGACTGACAGAAATATCAGTGAGCTTTACCTCACTCTATCATTGGAAACCTCGATTGATCCTGCAACTGAATGATGTTCCTTTAGCAGGATCTATGCTCCCTCAATGCAGTCCCAACGTCAACCCTCTTGGGCACTGTGTCACTCAGCTGGTGAATCAATCTTTTCCATGGAAATTTTGATCTTTTCCTCCCGGTATAACACCCTGTATTTCAGCTTCTGAAATCATCTTTTCAAAAAAACCCTTGGATTTCCTCTCACCCTCTGCGTAGCCCATGCGTGGCTCTGCATCAACCTCTTTGGATCTGCACAGTAGCTGTTGGATATCTCTCTGCCCTTTTGTGACGATGATTCTTAGACTGATAAAAAATTATCTTTGGAAATTGTCTCTGCCCCTCGCTGCAATCAAGAATCACTTAGATCTGTCATAAAAATTCGATCTCTAGATCCTCTCGGTGTCTCTTACAAATGACCCTTGAGCCTTCATTTATAGTCTTCTCGTTGAAAAATCAATGACCAAGATTAGATCTCCACTCAATGGGTAATATTATATTAGACTTGATCTATTTTTTTTATAATTTTCACCCACAGCTTACATTAATACTCATTAACTATTTTAATTTCCTAAGTTAGACTTAGGGTCCTCATTAAAAATAATTAATTTTTCTTCTAAAACTATTTCTAGGTGGAATTTCCGAAAACGATTTCTGGGTTATTTGTAATGCATATATCTAAGCCTCTCCAAAAAATTTTGGGCTTAGAGCACATCCAATGCTACCAAAAATCAACACTCCCTCTTAGTGATAAATGTGCTATTAGAGATATGCCTAGTTGCACAATGCTGTGACTCTGAAGCATCTCCTCTATGTTGCATTGTACTACTGCTGACCCTACCACGATTAACACTACATATGTACTGAAAATCCCTCTCAAATATTGCATCTATTGCTAACACTTCCACTTCTAACTCTGCATTGCAACTCAGCTGCTAAGAGAAGCAACTAAAAAATTTCCATGAATCCGAAAAAGTGTTCAGGATGTATCTCGATGTTGAAACATTGACTGCAGTAGTCACACGATGTCAGTATGAAGCATTGTGATGCTTCTTCTCTACACTACATCCCTCTGCACTGTTTAAACTCTGCTCTAGACTGATCAGAAGTTAACGATGCTAACTACTGCATCTATCATCTTTGCACTCATCTGCAGCGACTGAAAACTCCTCCAACCTAGTATTATTGATTATGGGCACCCGTAGCAAGGTTTTTATCTGAGAGGTGGACTCCTCTAGGATCCTACCTAGCTGAAGTTCTTGCAAACCTGTAGCTCAATGTCTCCCCTTCTCCCTCCTAGAAATGTGTGGTCACTCATGGTGTACTCATGCTCATTGATATTCGCAGTTGCAACCTTCGTATTGTTCTTCTCATCCTTTTCCTTTTGCTTCAAAGGACACTGGGAAGCGTATTGTCCAATTTCACCACACTTGAAGCACTTGATCTTCAATATGTCTTTATTATGTCTTGGTTGCTCCTGTTTTCCCTTGGATGCAAGGGTTGCATCTTCCTCCTCCTGCTTCACCTTCATTCCACTACCACTGTTATCGTCAATTTTTCACTTGACCAAGTATCTCCTTATCTCTTCTTGCTGAAGAGCAGCCCACATATCTTCCCAGCCTGGAAAGGTTTCTTTGCCCAAGATACTCTGGAAAAATACTTTCCATTATTTGGTGACTACATTCAATTCTAGTCTTACCATCACTGAAGAAGAAGTGGTAGACCCCACGACTGCAAGTTGGTTATGGATTTCTTGAAGCCTAGTTAGGAAATGAATCATGCGCTCCCATCTTTTCATATGCGCCATCCTTAGTTATTTCTCTAAGTACATATTCCGCTGCTCGAAAGATCCCTCATATAGTGTGGCCAAGGCTTCCCACATCTTCCTGGCAGTATCTTTTCTAGCAATATGGGACACAACATGATCCTTGACTCCATCTAGGAGTAGCCTTTTTTCCTTCACCATATCAGCCTTGTACTTTTTCAGCAGATATGGATTTTCTAGTACAACTACCGTGTTCTCCATGAAAATCTCCAGATTATAATCATCCAGAAGTCAAAAGATCCTTGCCTTCCAGATCACGTAGTTGGAGGCTCCCTCCAACCTGTCCTGAACTCTGAGCCCGTGAGTTGCCATGGCAGTCAAATCTGTCAAATTTTCTCCTCTTCTTCCCCTTCCACGCAACATTGGACAAGCTTATACATTCCTTGTGCAGCTTGTAGATCTACTACCCGGATCTGCTGCTCAGATCTTGGAAAAAACTAAAATTTCTTGGCTAGGAAATTCATGGGAGATAAAATTCCCTCACTGTACTTCTTCTTCTTCTTCTGACGACTTTCATCCTGGAAAAATCAAGATTTTCCTGTAAAAATTGCATCCCACTAGCTCTGCACTAAGGCTCTACGTTGCTCCCTCTGCCTCGAAAAAATTCCAATATGGAAGTCTTACCTGTCTCTCGACTCTCTTAGAGAGAGACCTTCCCCAAAATTCATCCCTCCTGGCCTAGACTGTGCAATCCCTCTGGGGATTTGATTTGTTGCTTTCTACATATCTTTGGCCTCTAACTCATTGTTGGATTTTCTCTTCTTGTTTCATAGTACGTGCTCCGATACCATGTGAAAATTCCTATATCCTAGATCTGGAATCCCTACTGCAACAAGCTGAACTACTTCTCCTACTTACAAATCTGATTTAAACAAGTTATTTAATATCACCTCTTAAAATATCGAATCATCTATTGAAGAAAACTTCACCCATTAAAATACTTTTGTGAAAACAAAAACTGAGCAAGAAACAATAATGCAAACCCATGGCACCATTGTTTTTGGATAAAATTCCCCAGAAAAACCCAATGCGGGAAAACCAATGTAGCAGATCTGAGGGTTTTATTTATTAAGTAGAAGTTAATTTGAATACATTAATTATTTTTACACCAGAAAAATCAGTTACACAGAATATAACTGATCGAAAGATCGATTAGTTTTACCTCACTCTATCACTAGAAATCTCAGTTGATCTAGCAACTTAATGTTGTTCCTCTGGCAGGCTCTGCGTTGCCTCTATGCAGTCACTACGCAGTCCCAACATCAATCCTCCTCGACACTACGTCACTCAACTATTGAATTGATTTTATCCACATAAATTCTGATCTTTGCCTCCCGGTCGCACACCCCGACTTCCAGCTTCTGAATTTGACTTCTCAGCAAACCCTTGGATTTGCTCTGGCCCTTTGCGTAGCCCCAATGTGACTTTATGGAATCCTCTCTAGCTCTATGCAATAGTTGTTGTATCTCTCTCTGCCCTTCTCAATTTATGATTCTCCAACTCATAAGAATTTCTCTTTGGAAATTTTCTCTACCCCTCACTTCAATCAAGAATCACTTAGATCTTATTTTCATCCAAGCACTTTTTCCGCCAGAAAAAATCGATCTCTAGATCCTCTTGGTGTCTCTTACAAATGACCCTCAAGCATTCCTTTATAGTATTTTCATTGAAAAATCAACTACCGATATTAGATCTCCAATCAATGGCTAATATTATATTAGACTTGATCTACTTTTTCTAGAAGTTTCACCCAAATTCTACATTAATATTGATTAATTATTTCAATTTCCTAAGTTAGACCGAGGGTCCTCATTAAAAATAATTAATTTCTCTTATAAAATTGTTTCTGGGTGGAATTACCCAAACGATTTCTGGGTTATTTGTAATGCATGTGTCTAAGCCTCTCCACAAAATTTGGGGCTTAGAGCACATCTGATGCTACCAAAAAACTCCATTGGATACGAATTCAACATGCACATTATAGACTAGAATAATTTAACCATCCTCAAACAAATCCTTGGGAAAAATCCATGGTAAGTGCTTGTGGTTGCCATTCTACATCCTATAGGAAGCCGATGTGATTTCTCTAATGAGAAATTGGGTTGTGAACACCATTTTTCTACCAACGATTTGGGCTACAACTATTGCAAAAGTAGATTTCCCCTTTTGAACTTGTGTTTGCTTGATAGTTTAGGGAAAACACAAAATATCTCAACCAGAACAGCTCAAATATGCTTCACTTTATTTAATTCACTTGTAAACACCTTTCCAACCTTTGAAACACTAGAAAACCTTTTTCAACCTTCTAATAATCATGCACAATATCATCTAAATATTTCCATCAATGCCAACAACATTTTACCAAAAATCACCCCCTATAGAATTCATGGAAACAACATAGCCACAACAACAATATAATCTTCTTTAGTTTACCTTGACTCTTCTCTTACTGGATAACTCATTCTCCACTAGTGTTTGGTCTCATTCCCTGCCTTTCACATCAATTTAAAATGGTGACCAAACCTCACTTAGAACACCATACTAACGCCAAATGAACAATGTTGATACCAATTGTTTTATGATAAAGCCTTACCAACTACAATAGTCCTAAAAAATAGCATTAGTGATGAAACAAAAATAGTTTCCCAGACTTTTATCTTCTGCAACCAATGGACATTATGTTGGGAAAAATACTGAGAGGGGGGGGGGGGGGTGGGTGAATCAGTATTTACTGCATATTCAAAAAAATTTCTTTTTCATTCCTTAAAACCCATATGCTACTTTCCTTTAGTAAACTCGCGTATATACGCGGATATCCTTCATACAACTCGCGTATTAGCAGAGATCTAAATATGCAGATATTATTAGCTTAGTTCTTTTGCACTATTCAATCATCTGATATTAAGTTAACAGAAAACATGTGCAGTAACAACGGAATAAACCATCACACATATGAACACCGGGGATTTTTAGGTGGAAACCCAAATCGGGAGAAAACCACAGCTGTAGTTGCTCGGCCTTCAATATTTTATTATAGAGAAAACATCTTACAACATATGTCTTTGGCGTGAACTTGACCAGCACGTAGGCACCACAACGCTCAGTTGCAGCTCTCTGCGAGGGCTCCAACACGACTTGTTCTGAGGCCTCTCTGGAAGGAGCTACGACCCCGATCCTAGTTTGACCTCACCGGAAGGGAGCTCGACCCCACGGTGAAGGCTACAGCCCTCGGAGCCAAAATGGACCGCGTTTCATCAATTTTCACCAGATCCCATGACTTCAATAGAACTCAACTTGCGGGCCACATTTCATCATATTTTCCATTGGACCCTTTCCATACTTTTAAGCTCAATCACACAACCAAAGCCCCGTCTGAGGCAAACTGTGCTTTGTAGAATACGGATAAACGATATCTGAAGAATAGATCAGACATTTCTTACCACAGTCTTCAGCAAACCCTAGTTTGCATATGCGCTTTCCCTTCACTGATGTCGCGTATATACGCGCTTTCGTCCACACAAACCAACGTATACCTCTGTATGTATTTCATTGCGCATACGCGCTTTCACTTCATCG
Source organism: Pinus albicaulis (assembly GCA_034641835.2). Classification (NCBI taxonomy): domain Eukaryota; kingdom Viridiplantae; phylum Streptophyta; class Pinopsida; order Pinales; family Pinaceae; genus Pinus; species Pinus albicaulis. Next base: position 140,146,199 of record CM076572.1, on the reverse strand, counting down.
AAGCTGCGTATATACGCGCTTCCTCTGTGGCGAAGTAGCGTATAGATCTTCAATCATTACAGAGCAGTATATTTCTTCAGATCAGACATTCAGTTCAAATTTACCCTTTCACTTCAGACAGATGTTCGCCTCATCTCAGATCTAAGCTTTCCATAAACAGATCTAGTAGATACAAATGCATTTCAGATCTAGATCCCCTTCTTCATCTTTGGTGCATGTCCAATTCTTTGATGGTTATCTTCAGAAGTGTAACCCCTTTCCATTGAGATCTAACCAGAAAGTATTTACAGTGGCTAAGACATTTGCCCCACACCTCCATAATTTGCACAATGAATTTCTTCTCCTTATATATGTTTACCCTTGGTCAATACCATGAGCCCCTTTTTCAATACCATGGGCCAAACCAAAACCATGAGCCCAAAACTACACTAGACGGGGTCAATTAGGCGGATCATTGCCCAATACAATGGGTCAATACCATGGTGGTTACCCTTGGTTTTGCACTTTTTGAGAGCTTTAGCCCATACGCGACTTGGCACGTTCTTTTCGCGTGCATACGCGACTTCACCTAGGAATATCCGCGTATACAAAGAGACATACTCTTTTCATCATGCTTTGAGCACATTCTAAATTCTTTTCTTCATTGCCTTCTGTACACTGTGAATGCATCATATTTACTTCATCAAGAACATATTCTATCAAGCACAGCTTCATCAAGTAAGTTGCCGTCTTCTTCATCAAGTGAGTTGCCTTGCAAGGACAACACTTAGCATCATATTGCTAACTAACATCATATCACATCGGATACTTAGCATCATATTGCTAACTAACATCATATCACATCAGATTTGCATCGTTTACCAAGTCCATCAAGTCAAGAATAAATTCATCAGGTGTATTGCCATCAAGGATAACACATGTCAACTGTCACATGTCTTCATCTTCATTCGGTGGGTTGCCATCAAGGAAAACACTGCATTCCATATTCCATAATCTCCCTTTGGACTTGATGGCAACCACGATGGTGTTTGGTTACCTGTGAGATAAGTACATTGACACCATGTCACTCTCCTAATTCTTTGACACCATTATCGGCATTCAAACACCATGTCACTCTCCCCCTTTGACATCAAGGGCAAAGGGCGGATCAAAACCAGCGGATCAAAACCAACACACTCTCCCCCTTTGACATCAAGGGCAACGGGCGGATCAAAACCAACACACTCACCCCCTTTTCTCCTCATGTGAAAGAAGCATTCTGCAGATCTGATATGTACTGAAGTGACCAAGCTCCCCCTGAGTTCATGCTGAATCTTCAAACATATTTTCAATGAAGTACATGACTCTATGACTTTCCTATCACTAAAGACTTACATCAAATATCCAACCAAGTGGATTTACATATGAGACTCAAGTACCCAAACAAGTGGGTTTACACATTTCAACTCAGCTACCCAACCAAGTGGGTTTACAAAATTTGACTCAGCTACCCAACCAAGTGGGTTTACAAATTTGACAAGTCCTTACAAGACTGAATATTACAATTTTACATCATGGGTCTCAACATGACCTTTTCATCAAAAATACAAATATGACTTTTCATAACCAATACCAAAAGACCTCAAGAGAGATCATATATCAGAACCACCATAATGCCAAAAATGCATTATACTCAGCAAGAATAATGCTCCCCCTGAATCTGTGCATCCTGAACACTTTCACCAACAAATCATCAAGGCATCTTTATCAAACATGAGAAATAGAATTATGAGAACTGGAACACCACCAGAGATACCAAACAGTATCAGAGATACCAAACAGCACTACAGCTGTACTGAAAAGAGCTGACTCCAAGCAAAAAAGGTCAGCAATCAGACATACGCGGTTTTCTGTGAAGGAACTTGCGTATATACACGACTGTGTTTCAGGAAACCCGCGTATCCACTACCATCTTCTAAAATTTTGACCAGATCTGATCCTCTTGTGAGAAAAAGGCAGTGTTCAGCTTCTTTCTGAGATATTTGAATGCTTCCCTGGACTTCAGATAGATAGAACAGTGTAGTTGTGTCTTCAAGCATCATCCAATGGTTGTAGCATAATAGTGACCAAGTCTTCAAAACTCTTTGCAGCATCAACACAATCTTTTCAAGAGAGATTATCATACCAGAACAACATCTTCAAATGAGTGTCAAGCAATCATCCATGTGGTCCATCATCACCAAGATCTTCAAGGTTTAACATGAAGTAACATATGTAGGCAAAAGATCTCAACCATAGTAACAAACTCTGCATGATCCATTCTTATTTCTGAATCAAACGACATCCAACTCATCCATGTGTGAGCATAAAAGATACTTATCAGCAACCAGGCCTCAAAATCTCATCATAATCAACCATGTACCAAGTCATCATCATTTGAGCATGAGTATCACAAAAACCAAAGAATAAGCAATCATATTGCCAACAATGCAATCATTAGAATTCAATCTGTTTCTCCCCCTGGACCGGTGCTCCTTTTAACTTGAATATGATCATCAGCAAGTCATCAGAAACAATCTCTGCATGGGCTGCTCTTATCTTCGAATTATATGACTTTCATCTCAACAATGAATACTCTTCATCATCAAGCAAACAGGCTTCATTCATAATCTTCAACACAAGAACCCATGTATCATTTCATTATCATGAGTATAACTAGAATAATGCTAACAGAGCAGTCATCAGCAGTTAAACTGATTCTCCCCCTGGACCTCTGCTCCAGATCTTCAGCTATCAGATAAATTCTCTTATCATCAATGCATACGCGACTGTGTTTGCTGGAACTCGCGTGTATACGCGACTTTGTTTCATAGAACCCACGTATAGAAAGTGAAGCATAGAAAATTTTCATCTTCCTTCATTTCCTCCTGAGCTTGTACCTCCTGTACCTGTCCTTTCCACATCAGAAGCGCTGTCAGAAGTAAACATAACCAGAATAATTGAATCAAACTTGAGAGTCATCATGCATTGCTCCCCCTGTGACGATACATTACTAAATCTCATAATGTATCCCACATCATTCCTGCAGTCAATAAAAAAAGTCAGCTTCAGAAGCGGATGACTGCAGTAGGGTCAATATTCCCTACGTTTCTGACCGGTCCTCCTTCCTTTTCCAAATCTGCTTGAACTTGCTCATTGTGTGCTGAAAGTTTTCCACTTTCTCAGATCTGTTCATCCTGCATTATTTTTCTACATGTCCATACTTTTTACAAGCATAACATCTCATGTGGCCAGAGAAATAAACATAAGAATCATAATGATTATTTCTGATCTTCCTTCTTTTACAATCAACTGCTTTATGTCCATACTTGTTACATGAAAAACAATATCCCTTGAAGAAACCAGAGTGCCTTTCTATGTAGGATCTGTTTGATTGAGGCTGAAATGATCTGCTCCTGCAATTTGCTGCAACATGCCCATGATTATGACATTTAAAACATTCAACGTTTTTGAATGAATTCCTTTGAGAATTCATGATTGTTGGTTGATCTTTTGTTTCCTTCAACACTTCAGGTTTTGCATTGACATCCTCTGAGTTTTTAGCACTTCCTTGTGAGCTAGATTCTCCTTTAACAGTTTCATGGAAACCAAGACCAAGTTTGATAGCAGGAGACCTTTGATTACTTAGAATATTGTCCAAAATATTAGTACTATCATGAAACCTCAAAAGTTTTACCTTTTCTTCTAATTTACCTTTGAGAATGTTTACCTCAACCTCCAAGGCTTGACATTGCTTTGTCATGCTTTCTTATTTCCTTCTTCCATCTTCTACTTGATCCTTCAGATTTAGAATCTCTTCTTTCAACCAATTTTCGTTTTCTTCACATGTTTGTTGGAGTTCTTCATTCTTCTTATTCGATGCTTCGAGATTTTCTTTCAGAGAGATGATTTCTGCTTCAAGTCCTTCATTCTTCTTATTTGATATTTCTGGATCCCTTTTGAGAGAAATGATTTCAGCCTCAAGTTCTTCATTCTTCTTGTTCGAGTCTTCCAGATCTTCTTTGAGAGAGACAATTTCTGCTTCAAGTCTTGCATTCTTCTTGTTTGATTCTTCGAGATCTGCATTTAGATCGTTGACTTCTACTTCTAATCTTTTAATTCGAGCAGATGCATAAGTATGAAACCTTTGGTACTTGTCTGTCTGTCCATTCAGTATTTCCATTTTTTCTTTCATCCCTTTGTACAAAGCTTCGCTTTTAGAAATTGATCTTCGTTGATCTTCAATTTTCTTGATAGCTTCCTCTAGATCCAAAACTTTACTTACACTATCTTCATATGCACCAGAAAGTGAGTCACAAGAACAACTATCAATACCTGATTTATCTTCTTCATTTTCTGCTGCACATGTTTTCTGAGATATCTCCTTTTCAGTAGCCTTCTTCTTTTGCTTCTTTCCCATTGTGACGGATCTCCTTCAAGCGATCAAGCTTCTACAGAAGGACCCGCTCTGATACCAATTGTTGGGAAAAATACTGAGAGGGGGGGGTGAATCAGTATTTACTGCATACTCAAAACTTTTACTTTTTCATTCCTTAAAACCCATATGCTACTTTCCTTTAGTAAACTCGCGTATACACGCGGATATCTTTCATGCAACTCGCGTATACACAGAGATCTAATTATGTCATTAGTTCTTTGCTTATATCATTCCATTAGTTATTCATCAGATGTTCAATAAACAGTAAACATGTGCGGTAAGAACAGAATAAAGATCACACATTTGGAACACGAGTTTTGGTGGTTTGCCCGTCGGAGAAAACCACCGCTGCAGTTGCTCAGCCTTCAATATTTTATTATAGAGAAAACAACTTACAACATATGTGCTGGCGCAGACTTGACCAGCACGCAGGCACCCACCTGCGCTCGTTTACCAGCCTCTCCTGGAAGGGAGCTCCAACCCCCTGACTCGTTTACCAGCCTCTCCTGGAAGGGAGCTACGACCCCCTGATCTCGTTTACCAGCCTCACCTGGAAGGGAGCTTCAACCCCCTGATTGAAGGCTACAACCCTCAGCACCTCTATGGACCACGTTTCATCAATTTTCACACTGGATCCAAAGCTTCCTTTAGGACACCACTTGCAGGCCACATTTCATCATATTTTCAAAATGGACCCTTTCCATACTTTTAAGCACAGTCAACCATGAAACAGATACATATAACTCACTGACAGATATCAGTAAACCAGCAGAACAGATCAGACATTTCTTACCACAGACTTCAGCAAACCCTAGTTTGCATGCGCGCTTTCCTTTCTCTGATGTCGCGTATATATGTGGTTCCGTTCACATAAACCAGCGTATACTTCTGCTGTATTTCATTGCCCATATGCACTTTCTCTTCATCGAAGGCTGAAGTATATACGCGCTTCCTGCAGTAGCGAAGTTTATAACATAGGTCTTCAATCATCTTGGAGCAGCATATTTCTCCAGATCAGACATTCAGTTCAGATTTACCCTTTCACTTCAGACAGATGTTCGCCTCATCTCAGATCTAAGCCTTCCATAAACAGATCTAGTAGATACAAGTGCATTTCAGATCTAGATCCCCTTCTTCATCTTTGGTGCATCATCCATTCAGATTTATCTTCAAGTGTAACCCTTTCCATTCAGATCTACTTCAGAGAGAAGTATTCATTCAAGCTCAGACATTTTGCACCCACCCTCATAATTTGCACAATGAATTTCTTCTCCTTATATAGGTTTATCCTTTTTCAATACCACGAACCCCTTTTTCAATACCATGAGCCAAACCAATACCATGAGCCCAAAACTACATTAGACGAGGTCAATTAGGCGGATCATTACCCCATACAATGGGTCAATACCATGGTGATTACCCCTGGTTTTGCACTTTTAGAGCGCTTTAGCCCATACGCGACTTGGCACGTTCTTTTCCACGTGCATACGCGACTTCCCTTAGACATATCCGCGTATTCATAGAGGCATACTCTTTTCATCATACTTTGAGCACATTCTGAATTCTTTTCTTCATTGCCTTCTGTACACACTGTAGATACATCATATTTTCTTCATCAAGAACATATTCTATCAAGCACAACTTCATCAAGTAAGTTTCCATCTTCTTCATCAAGTGAGTTGCCATTCAATGACAACACTTAGCATCATATTGCTAACTAACATCATATCACATCAGACACTTAGCATCATATTGCTAACAAACATCATATCACATCAGATTTACATCGTTTACCAAGCCCATCAAGTCAAGAATAACTTCATCAGGTGGATTGCCATCAAGGACAACACATGTCAACAGTCGCATGTCTTCATCTTCATTCAGTGGGTTGCCATCAAGGACAACACTCTGCATCATATTTCCAACACATTAGTGACAACAAATCCAACAATGACCTTCCTCTTGCTAAACATCCTCAACCTAAACATTTGTTATGGCTATCTACAATCAACTAAGAATTGTTGTCCAATAACTTATTGTTTCTCTTATTTGTCTTCTTAGAGCTAATACCTCATTGCAATATGCAAGAGGCTACTCAACATCATAAGCACCAAAACCAAATATGACTAAATGATGAACAATGAGCCAAACAAACAATATCAATCATATACAATGCAAGTACAAGTCTTAAAAATAAGAATATATGGCTACAACATTGCACACACAAGTGTATATATGGATGAAATATGCATTCCTAACAAAATGTCTACTCAAATAATATCCAAATGATAAACATGAACATACATGGCTGATATAATTGACTTATTGATATGCATGCCTAAAAAAAGTGACTCTCTCTTCTATGCATGACTAATGCGAGGATTAAACAACTAGCTTTCCAAACAATAACCAATTACAGGCAAGACTAATTTACATGTTGTTATGAAACCAACTCCAAAAATAGAAGAAAAGAGAGATCAACGACTTAGAAATTTGATACTTCGAGGGGGAAACCTCCAATACATTACATAAATGAACAATTCTTGGATTATACAATTGAAAAAACCTATTTCTATATATAGGGGTCCATGGGTCACAATATAATCCTAGCCGACCTAACAATAATAATGTAAGTGAACAATAATAACAATATGGGGATTACAGGGGAACAACAATAACAATAAGGGGGCTACACTAATAATAATAAAGGACTACACTAGTAATATGGGGACCTAACATGCCCCTCTCCTTCAAAAAAGTGTTGTCCTAAATCATTGAGTAGCTTTGGATGTTTCTGTATAAAATTCTCATCCTCCCATGTAGAATCTTCAGTGGGTAAGTTCTTCCACTTGATGAGATACTCTGAAATTGATTGATTTCGTAGCTGTTGAGTTCTTGTTTCCGTGACTGTTTCAGGTTCCAATATGATTTTTCCTTCCTCATCAAGTTCTGGCAATATTGTTTGAACTAGAATTTTGTCACCTATAACCTTCTTTAAGCATGAAACATAGAAAACTAGATGCACTCGCGAAGAAGCAGGAAGCTCCAATTCTTATGCCATAGTACCAATATTTTGCAAAACCTTGTAAGGACCATAGTATTTTGGAGATAATTTATTATCCTTCTTAGCTTGCTTGAGGGACATTTGTTTGTATGGTTGTAGTCGTAAAAATACCCAGTATCCTACATCAAAACTTCTCTCGCTATGGTGTTGATCTTCCTGTTGTTTCATTCGATTTTGTGCCAAATTTAGGTTATCCTTTAAGAGTTGGAGAACTTGTTGTTGATGCTTGATGTGATCTTACACTGATTTTACCTTATAATTTTCTCTTAAATATGATGTGATGGACGGTGGATGATATCCATAAAGTGCCATAAATGGGGTCATTTTTGCTACAGTATGGAAGGAAGTATTATACCACCATTCAGCCAGAGGTAACCACTTGACCCATTGTGTTTGTTTACTAGATACAAAACAACGAAGATATCCTTCCAAACATTTGTTCACTATCTCATTTTGACCATCAGATCGAGAATGATAAGATGAGCTATGAGCTAGTTGAGTACCCAAACAAGAAAAAAAATTTGTCCAAAATTTTCCAGTAAAAATGGGATCTCTGTCGCTTACCATAATCTTTGGGTTTCCATGTAGCTTTTCAATTGTTTCCATAATTGTAGTAGCAAATGTACTTGCTTTAAATGGATGAGATAATACACAAAAGTGTGCATACTTGATAATGTCTATCAACTACCACCATGATGACACTCTTTCCTTCGGACTTAGGTAAACCTGTGATATTATCCATTGAAATCTCCTCCCAACGTTGACTTGGAATGGATAAAGGTTGTAGAAGACCCGACGTCTTAATTTTCTCCACTTTATTTTGCTGGAAAACCAAACATTCTGCCACAAACTTTTGAATATTAGATTTAAGGCCATCCCAAAAAAATTATTTCTTCACCCTGTGGTAAGTTTTTAAAAATCCTTAGTGTCCTCCTAAAGGAGAAGTGTGCAATTCCAAAATAATATTTTGTTTTAGTTGGGAATTCTTACAAAGATATAAGTGATATTTGTACCATAAGGAATCATTTTTCCAACTAAATGTATCATATGTACTAGGATCTTGCTTCAACTTTTGAATGAGTGTCCAAACTTCTTCAACCTTCTTCCTTTCATCCCTTGCCTCGGTTTTCCAATATAGTTAGATAATAAAAATTGCACAAAGCAATGCTTCCACCTCTTCATCCTTTCTTGAGAGTGCATCTGCAACAACATTTAGCTTCCCTATTTTGTAGATGATTTCAAAGTCATGACCCAACATCTTAGTGACGCATTTTGGCTACTCTTCTGAAGATAGTCTTTGTTCCAAAAAGTGTTTAAGACTATCATGATCATTTTTTACCTTGAAGTGCTTTCCCATTAGGTAAGATTGCCATTTCTTTAGTGCATGTAGTATTGCCAACATTTCCTTCTCATAAATAAATTTCTATAAATGGTTTCCTTTGATTGGATGACTTCCAAAAGAAATAGGTCTTCCTTCTTGCATTAAAACAACACCAATTACATTTCCTGAGGCATCACATTCCATAATAAAGGTTTCTGTGAAGTCTGGCATAGCTAAGACTGGTGCTCGGCATATTGCCTCTTGAAGATGTTCAACGACCTTAGTTTCTTCAGGAATCCATGAAAATGCATCTTTCTTCAATAATTTTGTTAGAGGTTCTGCTATTCTCCCGTAATTATTAACAAAATTGCGATAATACCCTGTTAAACCGAGAAATCCTCACAACTGCTTTATGGTTGTGCGGACTTTCCATTCCTTAATGGCTTTAATTTTGTTAGGGTCTACCTTAACACCCTCGTGAGATACAATATGACCCAGATATTCCACCTCTTGTAATCCAAAGAAACATTTTCATGTTTTTTCATATAATTGTTTCTCCTCGAATAGTTTGAGCACCATGTGAACATGTTGAACATGATCCTTCCAAGACCTCCTGTAGATTAGTATGTCGTAAAAAAATACTAGCACAAATTTTCAAAGCAAGGGTTTGAAAATGGAATTCATCAACCCTTGAAATGTAGAAGGTGCATTGGTACGGCCAAAAGGCATGACCAAAAATTCATAATGACCCTCATGAGTTCGAAATGTTGTTTTCGGAATATCTTCAGTCTTCATTCTAATTTTATGATATCCTGAACAAAGATCCAACTTGGTAAAATAAATTGCGCCATGTAATTCATCCAATAATTCATCAATCAAAGTGTTATCACCAAATTGAGTCGTGTTGGGTTGCTTCAATGGTTAACATGGAGTAACTATTTCAAACCACTTGTAACTAGAAATTAGCCTTTCCAGTTTGAGAGGGCTCTCTCAAAAGGATAAAGGATATTCAATGAACAACTTGAAAGCAGATGGCTAACTCTAAATTGGATTGAATGTGTTTTTGTCTAGGTGATAGATGTATAAGGTTTACTACCATTGGGCTTATGGAGTCAATATGAAAACTAAGTCACAAGACAATCTATCTCATGGAAGCTGAGGAAATTGTGTTCTTATAAAACCACACATGATGGATAGAACAATAAGCTATATGCATATAGGAAGTTGCATGAATTCCAAGTGATTATACATATGCAAACTAATAAAACATAACAAAACAATAGACTAGGTGTATAAATGGAAGTTGGAGCATGTAATCATGAATTCCAAGTGATCATACAACTAGAAAACTAGAGAGAAAGTAAAAGGTTGATATAAGAAACATACATAAGAACACATAGAAGAATCGCAGGTCTAAAATAGGTTGTTGGAACTGTATATTACTGACGGACACATATTACAAAGTAGTACCTTCATAACATCTCCCAACCCCTTCTAACTCTAATACTCCTCTCATTTATAGAATGAGAACTCATAAAAATTATTTTCCACCTTACTCACCTCGAATTCCCACCTCAGAGACCTATTTCAAACATGATGCCATCACTTGGAGACTTCCTAGGGATATTTATGTTTTGTAGAGTTTGAATACAAAAATGACTCTTCTTTCATTAATAGTTCAACAAATAAATTTAATAACCCTTATCAACTGCAACCGACTAATTTTCTAAGTGTACTAGAGTGCCGATGTGTCATTATGCCATGTGGATGTTGAGCTGGACCTCCTCTAGATCAAATTTTTACAATTTTTTCACAAATCTGGTTAGTGAAAATTCTGAACAATAGGCTTCAAAGATGAGTGTATAATTTCCAAACCCTGATGGATTTGTAGAAAATGAGAGAGGGTTTTGTAGATGGACCTGTTTTGAAGAAAAACCTCTTTCATATTTCCAAAACAATTGTCATTTGGTCTGAAATAAAACTTGAATTTGACTACTAAAAAATCATGTACATAAATTTTCGTAGCGCTAGTTTAGTAGCGAGGTTTTTTTTGTCCTTTGTGTTTTTCTTCTGCCACCTCTGCTGGTCAAAAAATGTTTGTCAGGTCAAAATGAGTGAATACCATCAACCTCCCCCCTTGGATCTTCAAAAAAAAAATTTTATAGGCAAAAAATCATCTTCAGAAATTTCGTAGCGTTTTTTGGTCTTCAAGCTTGGAGCACGCTACGAAACTACCTGATAATGGAGAAAATTCCAAAATATTCCTTTTTCTTCTAAATTTCATCTGTAGGTTTGAAAAGTGATATAATGAAATATGATCATGTAAAATTTCCTCTTACCCTCTTCAAAAAACATCATTTTCACCTTTAGCAAGTTTATTCATCACTAAAATCACTCTGTTTTTTCTGAAAACATAGGGTTCAGAGATGAGCTCTTGTCTCCCTATCCTTGATAGATATTAAAAAACTTAAGGAGGTTTTTGTAGCTCAGTATGTCATGAATAAAAACCTCTCTTGGGTTTTTGAAAACCATCTCCAACTATCCAGAATATGCATTCTAAAATCATGTATAAAATAGGAAAATTATGCATTCTGAAAAATAGGGCCGAAAGACATCTCTGAATCTCCCAATTTGTTGCATCTTTGAGAAAAGTGAAAGAGGTTAATGTTATTTGATATGTTCTTGACAATATTTTTTCTCAAGTTCTTAAATACTTCTCTGTTTGCCAAGAAACTACCGTTGAAGTTGACAACTCAAAAGTAAAAAAACAGAGAAATCCTCATATTCGCTACGAAATCATTAACCAGTTTCGTAGCGAAATCTACCTATTTTACACTGAATTCGGTACAAAAATGTGTAAAACTTGCTACTGGCTCTTTTTTTGTAATTTGATGACTATGAAAGTGAACCCAAGGTGGATTATTGTGGATATGACCCTAATGACAAGACTAATGAAGTGTCTATGACCAATAATAAACATGATTAAGTGAATTTCTCATCAAATGAATGATCTAACCTAATGAGACAAGGTAAAGCTTATGAAGATCCCATCCATCAAAAAATAAAAATTTATGTGTGATAACACACAGGAATGGTAAATTTATCTTTAACAATGAGCTTATTGAGCTCCCTATAATCCGGACACATGCACCATGATCCATCCTTCTTGTGCACCAATACTGCTGGAGTAGAGAATGAACTTTGACTAGGTTGAATTATACCAGCCTCTAACATTTCTACAATCATACGTTCAATTTTTCTTTTTTGGAAATAAGGATATATGTACGACCTGATTTTTGGAGGAACACTACCTAGAATGAAATGACTAGGATGATCATGATCACAAATAGGTGGGAGTCCTTTGGGAGTTTCAAACACCTTGGAATGATTGTCCAAGACTTTTTGGAGATCAGGATAAATAGATGATTTTGTTATTGAAACTTCTAGTGAGAATAATTGTGCAATTACGCCTCGTTGTTCTTTCTTAAAAAGCCTTGTCATGATATTATTGCTTATTATCTTTCCCGGCTTCACTGTGATACCCCGTAATTCATTTTCCTTTCCTTTTGAAAAAAATTTCAAGAAAAGTTCTAGAAAATTAAAAGCTACCATCCCCAAAGATTGTAACCATTGTACTCCTAGTACAAAATCAGCACCTCCCATTGGAATGGAAAGAATTGGACTATTCAATACATATTCCCCCATGGTTAGCTTGATATTATGGCATTTTCCAGAGCAATTTATAGTTCCTCCATTTGCAACTATCACTTGACATTCTGGTGTTGGGTATAGGAAACAATTCAATTCCTTGGCTACCTTACAATTAATAAAATTATGGGTACTACCCAAATAAATCAATACTATTACCTTTTTGTTCTTGATATGTCCTTCTATCTTGAGAGTTTGAGGAGTGGTAATTCCTGCCAATGCATTACATGATATGGTCAGACTCATTTCTTCTTCTTCTAGGGTTGGTTCCTGGTGTATATCCTCTTCTTTCAAAATTTATTGTTCATTTTCTTCCTCCTCTTCACAATCTATGTAAAATAATTTCTTCTTAGCACAATTATGACCTTTAGTGTATTTTCTATCACAACTGTAGCAAAGCCATTTTTCTCTTTTTTATTCCAATTGTTGTGGTGTCTCCCTTGTAGGTTGTGGAAGTCTAGGAGTAGCAACACTTACGTCTTTATATATGTGAGTGGTAGGCTTCCTTGTCGCCATAATTTTACTTTCAATTTTTCTTGCCAACTTGAATGCCTTCTCCAATGAATTAGGTTCCCAAGCACAAACTTCGTTTTGGATGTTATCCTTTAAAGTCCCTATGAAGACATCAATCCTGTGTTCCTATGGAATATCAAATACCCTTCTATTCAATTTTTGGAAGTCCTCAATGTGCTCCACCACTGAACCCTTTTGTTTGAGATTTATCAATTGGCTAAAGAAGGTGTTTCTCTTTGTATCCTCATAATGTGCTATCATTTCCTCTGTAAAAATTGACCAAGTGATATTTTTTTATGGGAGCAAAGCCATCGGTATCATATAAATGTATTTTGTTCTAAATGTAAAGCCATCGATACTATACAAATGTATTTTGTTCTAAATGTAAAGTTGCAATGCGTACCTTTTGTGTGTTTTGCACATTATTGAGATCAAAATATTTCTCCATCTGTAGTATCCATGTTACAGGATCCTTGTCATCAAACTTCCTCATATCCATCTTTGGAATATGGTGGTTATTCCATCCAACATTAGAGTTTATGAAATCACGATTAACATTTATTTTGTTCTCATCATGAGTTTCTTCTACTACCTTTTCTCCATTAGTAATAATTTCTTGTATCAACTTTGTCAAAAATTTCATGTATGCTTTTACATCATTCTTCATGTTTTCCATGTTGTATTTCATTTTTTGTTTCTCTTTGCGAGAGCGCAATTTGGTGCAATTTCTCTTGTAATTTTGATATATCATGTTGCAATTATTCATCTTCATGAATCATAGTAGAGTATTCTGAGGGCTTAATGGGTGTTGAATTATTTTTAGGAGTCATTTTAGAACCCAATACTGATATCTATGCTCAATAGGCCCTTGGGCTCACTTAAAACTATTTTTTGCAAACAAGACTTATGCAATTTGAAAAAAAAAAGACACACCTTTTTCTTGATTTTTAGGAGCTCGATATTGAAACTTAATTATCTCTGTGATTTAGGATCTTCAATATCTAAAATTTTTCCCTGTAGTAGCCCTCTGAAGCTTCTTTAAAATGCCACAAGTTTGACCTAATTTGGATTCTTCAAGGCCATGTTATTCTCAATCTCCCACAATGACCTAATTATGGACTTGGTTCAGTAGAGCGAACTTATACGGAGTACCATGTTTCACTGTTTCCTCCTTCGGCTTAGATATTGATACACAGGAAACTACAATCCGTGTTCTTGTGGCCACTTTTTATAGAATTCCAATCTGATGCTGAGAGAGAGAGTTATGACGATTTTTGTATGATCACCTCGTTGAGATGAAATTCCGGAGCCTGAAATAACTCTCAATTCCACAGATCATATCTACGCAAATATTGTGAATCAAGCTCTGAAAATGTTCAACAACGTTACTCTGGATTTTGGCTTCTCTCTGTAAAAATTTCAGCTTCTAAACCCACGTTGAAAAAATGTTATAGTGAAAATTCTACAATGACCTGTTTAGGTTAAATTCAGGAGCCTGCAAAAAGCCCTAACGTCCATAGATCATATCTCCGAAAATATTGCAAACCAAGATCTAAAATTTTCCCACGATGCTCCTCAGGATTTCGGGTTCACGCTATAAAAATTTTAGCTTCTTAATCTTCGTAGAAAAAATGTTATAGCGAAAATGCCACAATGACGTGTTTGGAGCAGGGAAACCCTAAAATCCAAAGCTCTGATACCAAATGTTATGAAACCAACTCCAATAATAGAAGAAAAGAGAGATCAACGTCTTAGAAATCAGCCACTTCGAGGGGGAAACCTCCAATACATTACATAAATGAACAATTCTTGGATGATACAAATGACAAAACCTCCTTCTATATATAAGGATCCATGGGGTCACAATATAATCCTAGCTGACCTAACAATAATAATGTAAGTGAACAATAATAACAATGTGGGGGCTACAGGGGTACAACAATAATAGTAAGGGGGCTACACTAATAAAAATAAGGGACTACACTAGTAATATGGGGACCTAACACATGATTTCACACATGCTTCCAATATATGTAACAAAAAAAGATGAAGTGAAAGCATACAACCCTTGAAACCCAAATAACGTGAAAAACTCCCCCTTAAGCTAATGTATCTTCCAACTCTCTTGTTGATCCTATAGACCTGATTGTGCATTTAAGCTCCTAACCACACCATGTTGTTGTTGTAACTAGTATTCATGTCTTTTTTATGCTTATATAATTTTTCCATGGACTCTCCTTGAGGCTAAGCACTCTTCGACAACCTTGCTTGTGAATATAATCTAAAGAGAAGATATTTTTTTCCCTTTCTTGCTCTTCCCTTCAACACATAAGCATTGTTTGGGTTCAAATCTATTAGCCTTTCAACATCAAAAAATATATTATCTATTAATATAGTTTTGAATGAGTTTCAACTTCAAGTAGCATCATTCTATCACAATCATCATCTTGGTTGTTCAAATCTATATGGCTAGCATTACATCTACCTAAAACACATCTAAGAAATAACTCACCATCATTTTTATGTTCACATCTACATTGTTGCGACACATGTAGTTCTCTTGTGTCTTTGGTTTCCAATTTGTCCTATTGATGATTAGCTACTTCATTCGGACTAGGAGGATGGATCTTTGTCTAGTATCTTCTTTGTGGATGCACAATCTTGCTCAATATAGCTTCAATAACTTTGTTGGTAGATTCCACTTTTCCATTTTCTTTTGGATGATATGGAGTATATTTGTGATGCCTAACCTTGTATTTCTCCATGATATTCTGCACTATCTTGGAGGTAAATTGTGTGCCATGTTTTGTTACAATTTCTCTTGGAACACCAAAACAAGTGAAAATATTGTCAAAAAGAAATGAAACAATAACATTTTCAATAGCAAAATTTAGTGTCTTGGCCTCTACCGATTTGATAACATAATTAGTGCACACATTTATACACCTCTATTGTTTGGATGAAGGGTTAATAGGTCCAACAAAATCTAGAGCCCATTTTTAAAAGGGTTCTATAGGTAGCTGTAATTGTAGAGGAATATGTATCCCCATCAATTGAAAATTATCACATCTTTTGACATATTCCTTAGAATCCTTGCAAAGAGAAGGCTAATAATATCCCAAAAGTACTTTATATGAGGTTCATCTGTCAACAAAATTTCCTCCACATGGTTCATCATGACATGCTTTAAGTACCTTAGGCACCTCATCTTCTTGAACACATCTTCTAATGATCATATCAGGTCCCTCTGGTAAAATTATCCCTCTATCAAATAATATGGTGCATTGGCTTTGATGACTCTTTGTATTTATTTTGTTGATAGCTTAGGATGAAATTTTCTTATAGAGAAATAATTAGCAATATCTGTAGACCAAGGAGTTTTAGTAGATACTACAAAATTACACTCATTAGGAAACTTATATACTATAGGGTATTCTCATTATTATCATTTTTCGTCCTAGAAAGGAAATCGACAACTATGTTTTATTTTACTAACCTATCTAAAACAGTAATATTGAATACCTACAACAATAAAAAGACATCTAGTAATTTTTCCGTTAGTAATTAGTTTGTTCATAAATTATCTAATAGTAGAATGATCTGTATGAATAAAAGTATCATACCCAATGATATAATGTCTAAACTTATTAATGGCATGGACAACTACAAAGCACTCTCTTTTTATAATTGTATGATTTAACTCTGCAGGAGTCAAATTTTTACTCATATAATATATAACATAAGGAATGTAGTTTTATCCTAATACAATTCCTAGGATTGTATCTGAAGCATTAGTACAAATATGTGATGGAAGGGACCATTTTTTCCCTCTTAAAATTGGAGCTTCAAAAAATTTTCATTTCAATAATTCAAAAGCTTTTTAACAATCAGAATTCCAATGAAATTCACAGTCTTGAGTGAGTAATTTGAATAGTGGTGAAGCAAGTTTTTTCCAAATTTTTCTATAAACCTTCTATAGTAACTCGTGAATCCAAAAAAACTTCTAACATCTGTTTGACATGTTGGTTCTAAATTTTGGCGATAACTTCTACCTTTCGTGAATCCACTTTGATTCTAACATCTGAAATATGATGACCTAAAAAAATTCCTTTGTTAAACATCGTAAATATTTTTTCATTATTAATGAAAGTTTAGCTTCTCAACATCTTACAAGGACTTTTTACAATTTTTCCATAGTTTCTAGAAAATACTCCCATAAACACTAAAGTCATACTTATAAATTTCTACACAATCGTGCATCAAGTTAGAAAAGATACCTAATACTGCCCTTTGAAATGTAACAGGTGCATTACAAAAATCAAAACGAAGTACCTTATAGTCATTCGAACCCCATGGACATGTCAAATTATTCTTATTTTGATCTTAAGGTGCAAAGTTGAATCTGATTATATCTGCTAAAACCACCAAGAAAAAAAATTATTTCTTTCGTGCTACTGTATCCAATACTTGATCAATAAAAGGTAATGGAAGATGATATTTTAAAGTTTCTTTTTTTAATTCTTGATATTCTATGCATACACTCAACTTTCCATTTTTCGTAGTTACAATAACCAAGGGTGAAATCCATTTGCTATCTTTAATTGGGTAAATAAAATTCAAATTGAGCAATTTGTATAACTCTTCTTTAAAAATCTCACTTATATTAGGATTCATCCTTCATTGGGTTTGTCTTGCATGTTTAGAATTCTCTTGTATATAAATATAATGCATACATGTGTATAGGAATGGTTTTGTAGCATTCTTCTTGGAAGTTTTGTTGTAACATATGCACACAATAATTTTGTTCACAATATGAAGAAATATCATGATTATTCATCAAATTCATTAATTGATATTTCTCATCATTTTGTTAGATAGTTAAAACTGGTTCAATATCTTCATAATATTCATCATCTTCATCATATCCTTCAATCCATTATCCATTCTCCATTTCAATTATTTCTCTTGTTGCTGGATATAATGTGAACTTTTTAGAAGTATTTCCATCAGAAATGAACATATCACCAAACCTACAACTCATGAATGCATTGACTGTAGCTAATCGTGGCCTACCAAGAATCAATGGATGCCCCCTATATTAGTTTTTGGATTTAATATCATAAAATCAATACGATAATCCCATGAATCTATGGATACATATACATCTTACCCTCGGGTTTGATAACAGAGATATCTGCCAATTGCAATAAAGTAGGACTATATTGAATATTGGTTAATATTAATTTATACATAGTATTATTTGTCATGATATTTATCGCTACACCTAAGTCAATTGATGTGTTTGGAATTTCAATACCATTGATATGAATCTTTACATCGGGACTACCTGGACCTAAATATTTTTCAAATATTGGTTTTCCCATCATGATGTCTACAATTTTTCTTATCTATAGTACTCTTTGTATTTCTTTTATTTTTCTTTGAGGTTTTCTAATACACAACTCTTTATTATTTTTGCAAAAATAGTAATTTCCGTTATATCTTGAAGTAATGGAATTTTGATGCAAATATTTTTCAACTCATTTAACATGTTATAATAACGTAAAATTATTTTCTTCTCTACACCTTTATCAATTTTTAGTCTCTCTAGAAACGGAGGATTTTTTAAGGAAATAGAGAGTTGCTCAGCGATCAAAATTGTAGGAGTTGATTTTATTTTGAGGGGTCTTTCCTGTTCAAGATTTTCCTCCTTTTTAGGAGTTTTAACCTCTTTATATTCTTGAATGACAACAATAAGTGTTTTATTTTGTAAAATTCAATCAAATATAACCTAGACCTCATTTAAATATATAGGACCTATAATGTAAGCCTAAAATATTTTGGGCTTCAAAATTATAAATGGGTTGCTAAGGTGCTTTATTAGTGAGATTGGGAAGTGGTTGAGAAGGTAATAGATTTTATTTTTGAGGAAATGAAGTGGATGGTAATGGAAGAGGTTTAATTTTAGTCAATTGAGGTTGAGATTGTGGTTGGAAACGTTGTGGAGGTTGGGGTGGAAAATAATACTAAGGTTGGTATTGAGGATATTATTGAAAAGGTTAAGGGTACTGGGGATTTCTGCGATAAGAACCTTTCCATCCTTATGACCAAGATGATTTTTGAGGTTGAGGTAGCCAATTTTGCATGGTAAGGGAGTGTTCCAATTACTTTTTGGTTGTGCATAATATTGAAATTATGCATTGAGATATTATTCTGTAACTCTTTAAAGGGGAAACCAAGGTCTTTTAGAAGCAACATAACAAATTTCTTCTTCTTGAATTGTCCAAACTTCCTCTTGGTATATAAATTTTAGTCCTGGTATTAAAGGTAAATCCATTGTAGCATGATTCTATGCACATATAAAACCAATTTCAACACTATCAAGAGGACATTCTCATAATACATGTTTCCTCCTACATCTAGGAAAGAAAATAAATAAAGAAAAAATTCAGCTCTGTGCTTGTTTTTTGCTCTTAGAATATCAATTTTCTCACTAATATTTTCAAGAATATCATTTTTAAATCTATCAAGAAAATTACCAAGTTGTGCTTGACTTACCATTCCTGATGAAAATTTACTTACTCTTGACATAGCTAGATCTCCTACACTCCTACTATATTTTGGCTTCCCTCTTGAAATGTGTTTGCACAATTCACAAATATATTGAAAACATAACTAAGACACATCTCCTTTAGTCATTAATTTAAGAATATCAATCCATTCATCCCTTATAGCATTTAGTAAGAAATTTTTTAATGTATTTAGTCCTAAATCATGCAATTTAGCTCTTTTGACATTATATGTAAATCTCCCTACTAAATCTTGAAGGCTTTAATATTATTTTTGAGCCATTTTAATATTATTCTCTAAGGTCGTGATGTATGCAATAATATTTATATTTTTATAACAATTTTATTTTCATGTCAACCCATGTCATTATAGAATTAATTCCTAAACTCATGAAACATTTGAGAGCCCCATATTTCAATGTAGTTCAGGACAACTTCAATTTTTGAGCATTAAGTAAATGATCATAGGAACTAAATAATACCTCAAACTCAAAGAGAAATATTTATATATCCTCAGTTCTCATGCCATGAAATTTAGGAAGAATGGATGTAGAAATATTATTCATAGGGGTAATAGTATTAGTATCATGAATATAAAATCTGAAAGGATCCTCCTCTTCATGATAAACTCCATCATTTCCTCTTCCTCCTCTTCCACCCCTACCACCTTTACAACCACCTTGAGGTCTTCTACCTACTATACCTCCACCAATGGTTGGTCTTTCCTCTCCATTATTTACTTCTCCTTCTCCTTCTAGATGGAATGTGAAGAAAAAGGTTAAGTGGTGCTTGAAAAAATTGAAGAGTACATTGCATGCTTAGATGAAAAGAGATAAACTCAAAAGAACTTAGCTTAAACAAAGGCCATCGAAGGAAAAATAAGTTCACTTATGTGAACTAGAACAAGACATATCGTTGGTGAAGATGAGGATAAAAGAATTGATGAGATCCGAGGATCTCTTGATTTTAAAATTAATGAAATGTTTCTGAATGCACATCATGCAAGCATATATGATGAAGAGTTTCCTCATGAGGTAAATACTAAATAAATTCAAATTAATGAATTTGTGGATGAAATTCTTATACAGAAAAAGGAAACATCCTTGGAGAGGAGGAAAAATAAAAGGAGATACTTACTGCAAGTCTCGTGAAATATTGTGAAAGTTCATATTGACATGAGGATTTGATGTCTTAAACATAAAATGAGGCAACATAGCCTTATGATTTTTAATATGACAAATTGTTTATTGTTGCAGGTTTTTATGAAGATGGGAAACCATCTATAATTGTCACAGAAATAGAGGAAAAAATGAAACTAACTTATGTTCCAAATGAAGAAGAAGAAAAAATCTCTTTACAAAGTATGGAAGAAAGGTATTATCAGAAGATTGTGATGGAAGATGTAGGCTTCGAGGAAGAAGTAGATATTTTGGAGGAAGGGTTAGCAAAGGACATGAGTGATGAGTTTACAAGTTCAATTAAAGGTAATTTTATTGTTTTGTGTGAAGAGTTGAAACTTCTTAAGGAGAGATTACTAGATCCTGACATGCATATTTAATTTGTAAAATTGAAACTAGAAGAAGAGGAAATTGCCTTGGAAGACAATAATAAGGAGGAAGCTATAAGGCATGAGGTGTAGATAGTGAAGCGGGTGTAAAAAACACACTTTGGTAATATTTGTGACACTCTTATGCACAAAGGTGATATGCAGTAGTAAATAAGAGATCACATTAAGTTTAAGCAGTCAAGGATAAAGTTAGATGAGGAAATTGACAAGTTGTGTATTCTGATGAAGAGGGTGATTAGGAGAAGATACACTAAGAGGAAAAGGATAGCTAGCAACAAATTACAACTAACTGAGAAGCTTTGCATCAACAATTAAAGTTGATGAGGGTAGTATAGAATTTAGAATACACGAGAAGTGAAGGAAACATCAATAGTAGGACAACAACATGCACGGAAAAATGGAAAACTAAAACATAAGGTTTGGGATCCAAGAGGATTGTTACATCAAAAGGTTATGAACAAGAGCCCATAATTTTTTCTATTGTGGGAGTCTAAGTCAAACGCTTAGAGCTTCTAACCCAACAAGTTTCTGGAGGAAAAAGTTCCGAAAGTGGGTCTTAAAATTTCGAGAAGAATTCATATTATTCTATGTAAATATTATATTGAGTTGATTTATTCTAGGAAATATAAGTGAATGAACAATGAGTCTAGAATCTACTTTGATAGGTAATATTTTGTTGATATGTTAAAAGAAAATATTCCTTGTAAAGCATGAGACATTCTAGAGAGAGATTGAGTTATCTTAGGATTTAGAAAAAATTTGATTTATGGAGTGATTTATGGGTGATTAATAGAGTGATTTTAGGATATAAAAAAAATATGTGATGTTTCTAAATTCTATGTATTGTAAACCTACAAGAAATAAAAAGGAGAGTAAGAGTGAGGAAGAGAGAGGATGGCCAAATGAATGTAGAATCAGGCCATAGAGAGTGAATGGAGAAAAATGATTTTTTTTTAATGATTATATGTACAGAGTTTTAATTAATGAAATTAAATTCAAGCATCCTTATGCTTATAATTCCCTCTTTGTGTATGTATGAATGAATAATTTTAGCATCTCTGTGTGATATTGAATTAAGAAGGGTTTCATTTCTAAGTGAATACTAAAGCTAATGATAGATTTATGTGTAAATTTTTCATATGAATGATAATATTCTCGTGTTAAGGGTAAGATATAATGTCAAACACAATGATGAAAAAATAATTTTGTGCAGGTATAATTAATCTCTTTTGTGTGGCAAAAAGAGAATGAAAAAGGTGATTTTTCGTTAAGGAAACTTGGGAAAAATATATGAAGATTTGATTCTTTATATTCTATTTACATAAGTTAGAAAAGTCTTAGAAGAAGTTTGTAGTAGCTTGTGTAGACTTAGAGTGAATTCACGAATTCACTATGTGACGAAAAGATTAAAGGTTGAAGTCTTCATGGAATCTCTACTAAGATCGAACATATATGATAATCCCGAGGAAAGAACCACTAGGCAATTTAAGTGCTCGATGTCAATTTAAGCATCAAATGTTGGTGTTCATCCTTGGACTTCCAATAAACATTGTGTAAAAGTAATGCAGATGTGACATAATGTAGAGACTATGATAACCACAACTGATCCTATAATCACAGATGAGCAGTGAAACTAAGCATTATGAGATAGATTAAATAAGGTTAAATATGAAGGAAAAGTATGATTTTCATGCATTAGAAATTTATAAATTACATAACATAATAAGTGATGTATAGTAGCGTAGTCCCTACCATTCAAGTGGAAATTATACTTGAGAAAGTGCAAATTGATATATGAAGTGGAAAAATTAATTACCTACTAAGGGAAAATCACTTGCATAAGTTTAGGTGGGTAGCAACCTCTAGTAAGTCTGCACATTTTCCTTTTACTCCTAGTTGTTAAGTGTTGACGAACACATAAATAATGGTGGGAAATAACACTTGGTAAATATAGTTATTCACATCTTGTTCCTATCCATTTTTTATGAAAATACTTGCTTAAATTATGGTGGGAAATAACTGATAGTAAATATGTTATTGACTTGAGTATGAGTCATTTTAGGTGGTTTAATAACAGAAAATCACTACACAAATATCTAAAAATCATGGCATAAATATTACAATTACATGTTGAAATTATGGCAAAAAATTGAGGAAATTATCCACATAGTATTGTATTGTGCATATCTGGCAACAAGACCTTCATGCTATGGTCCAATCAAATGCTTGAAAATAATTTTTCAATAATATTGAAAAATAAATAAATATATATATATATATATATATATATATATATATATATATATATATATATATATATATATATTAAATTAAACTTTATAATTTGTATTCAATATTTTGCTAAACTAATAATAATCAACATGCAAATGGATTAATAAAGTCTTACATTGGTAAAAACTAATAACATATTATTATAATATATACAATATAATAATATTACTAAACACGATATATGAAATTTAAGATTAATATAATAAATAATAATTTATAAATATATTTTTAATTCATTATATATATACATAATTGAAAAACATGTATATATATATATATATTCAATTATATATATATATATATATATATATATATATATATATATATATATATATATATATATATATAATTGACTTAGATTCCAAATATTATTTAATATATAAAACAAAAACACATATATAAATAAATGTATATTTCAATTTTTAAAATAATCTTAATTTAATGAATAATATATTATAAGTTTATAATAAATATATTTGAAAGAATACAAACAATTTTAAAATCACAAAATAAGTAATGATTTTAATATAAATATATATTTTTAATTAAAATTTAAACAAAGCTTCATAAAATGATAGTGATATTAAATTTATTTTAAAAAATATTCTCAATTACATTTAAAATTTGAATAATAAATTTATTTAAAAATAAATTTATTTTTAATTCTTTATATATAAAGTGTGTTGTTTTCCATAATTTCAAAATTAATAATATAAAATAATGATATAAAAGTAAATAATAAGTGATTTTAAAGGAAAACTATATATAACCTGTAAAGTAAAATAAAGATATAAATGGTTGAGTAAAATCAAATTTGGAATATAATTTTTTATATTAAATATTTTTATGGAAGAAGATTATATATATTATTATAAATTTTTTTTTTAACATTTAAATAATAGGTTTTGGAGTCTAATGCTCATTATGAGTCAAGGAGCATTATTATTCATAACCATTCATATTAAAGATAATTAACAATTTCATTATTACAGCTTTATAATTTTTATATATCATGTTTATATTCATTATATATCATGCAAAGAGTTTGTAAAACTAAAGTATTTGTTAATATTAAAAGTAGAATACTTTTTTTTCTATGTAATTAAACATGCACCTTCTAAGAATA
Source organism: Pinus albicaulis (assembly GCA_034641835.2). Classification (NCBI taxonomy): domain Eukaryota; kingdom Viridiplantae; phylum Streptophyta; class Pinopsida; order Pinales; family Pinaceae; genus Pinus; species Pinus albicaulis. Next base: position 140,121,583 of record CM076572.1, on the reverse strand, counting down.
AGATATTTTTCAAGTTCCAAGGCCATTTAAGAACAAGGCTAGAAGCCATTACAAAAGCATCCGAGGCCATATAACAACAAGGCTAGAAGCCATTACAACAACATACTCAATATGACCTTAACATGACATTTATGGGAATTAAATTTAGGTAAGGAGGATAATAATCATTTATCCTCATCACTTAAAATAACCCGATTGACAAATTTATGAAAAACATTATAGTTATGATGTTACAACTTTTCTGACTACTTTCATTTATTGGTGGATATAGATCAAACCTCCAAGTTATTTAGGGAATTTTTACACTCGATAAGAAGGTTGTATGTTGGGGGGAATCACCCAATGTCTAGCATCATCCCATAATATCATCACAGTGACAACTCCAACAAATCCAATCCCCGGTACCAATCCCAATGCAAATAATGAGAAATGTTCATCTACATGACTTAGCCATCCATGTCCTTTACTATTGTGAACACCTTCAATTGTGTTATTGTTTTGTTTTTCCTTACATATCCCAATGCAAATAATGAGACATGTTCATTTACATGACTTAGCCATCCATGTCCTTTACTATTGTGAACATCTTCAATTTTGTTATTGTTTTGTGTTTCCTTACATACTTGCAAAGGATAGTCGCATAAGTATTTGTTTCCTTCAAATGAAGTCTTATTAAAAGTGTCCATTTGTGTTCCTTTTGGTATTTTACCACAAATTCTGATGCAGGAGCATCCAGCTCGGAGGAGGGAAAGGATGGTTGACTGTCTCGACAGGAAAGAAGACTTATGCACGTGTTGGTAGGCAGGTCATGGAACCTGTATTTTAATTTCTTTTTATTTATTGTTACCCAGAAATTAGGCAGAAACAATAGGATTCAGGACTATTAACTGTTTTGTTAATTAGGAGTCTGACTGTTTTCTTTTAAAGACAATTAGAAGTTCGTTGGTCTTCGTTTAAAGAAAGGAGAAGCTGATTAGACAGTTAGAACTATTCCAGTTATCAGTTCCAACTGAAAACAAGAAACTGTTACACGTTTCCTTTTTGACAAGTATTTAAACAAGAAAGTAAATCATATGTAGGGTTCGGAATTTTCAGGAAGAGAAGCATAATAAGAACCAGAGTTATTTAATCATCTGCCAGATTTACAGCTACGGCTAATCTCACATGTATATGTATTATTCTATTGCATTTTGAATGTCAATTTTAATATGTATGGTAAACAAAGTATAGGAAGTTAAAAACCCTTGCAGACAGAAACGTGACAGCACAAAGAGCAGCTAACCGACAGCGTACAAAAGGGGTTAGCACACAAGCAAGGAATGAAGAGTCATAGCAAACAATAACCAATTCTTTTTCCAGCAAAAAGATTCGAGAAGCAACCAGTTACCCATCGGTAATACACCAGAAAGAAACCAGGTAATGCATTAAGAGTCCTTTTCAAATTAACTGAGTAAAAGCAGTCATAGAAATATTTAGGAATAGTTCAATATACATTTTGCAGAAACCCCTTTGTTTAGTAACGGTAAACGCAAAGTAGGGTTTATATAAATGAACGAACAGTGCTCAACGGCGACTGTGGAAACTTACAAATTGAACCAGACAGAAACCCTATAGCTATTGGCACAGTTTGCCAAGGGAGGGTTTATTTAAACAACCCTCAAAGACCAAGAACGCAGAATGAGCGGGAACCAGAAAATACACAGATAATTTCCAAGTTAACCAGTCACAGAGCAGAACGACCCTACCCGTTCCTTGGTTGGGTTGTCTTCTTTCCGACCAGTCGAACCCACGGAGGTCTCAAGACTGGTTGACCTGCAAATGGAGTAAGCAAATAGGAGTTAAAACCTGGAGAATGCCAGTTCAGTGACCAACGAAAACGAAATTTCAAAACAGGAACAGGGGACAAACCCTGTAGCATTTACCTGAGTATAAAGGAGAGACAGTGAACGAGAAGGCGAAGTCAGACGAAAGAAACCCTGCTCGCCAGGAGCAGCATACATAAGTAACTGGTGAAAACGAGTGACAGAGTAAAGCATAGAACCTCAACTTACCTTGGCGAGAAAACGAGCCGAGTTGGAAATATTGTGGAGCAAATCCGGAAGTTTCAACCTGTAACATGGGTAGTATAGTTAAACGGGCAAATTGATAAGTCTGCAACTAAAACACAAGAAGGACCAACCAGAGCATTGTCGATTCAGTTCAAACCTTTCTTCCACACAGCAAACGAAGGTGTATTGATAGCGTTAACACAAACGCAACGAGAACATACAGTGAACCAGGGGCATAGCAACGGAACCGACGAATAAACCTATGCAGAGAAATCCCACGGCGCCGACGGAATGATGGAGTAAAAGAATACATCGAACCAGCAACACAAACAACAGAACCCTCGAAGAACAAGCTAGAGCAGAGAACTCCGAAGCGTCGAGAGAGAAATGAATTGAAACCGTGTCGAAGACTAGGGTTTGTCGAAAGGCGGGAGGAGCGAGTATCAAGGTGGACAGGTGTCACAAAAATACCAATCAACGAGGACAGAGGTTTAATTGAAATTTGATGATAGAGCAGATCCAATCTTACGGATCAAAGTACCACTTTAAAAACCTTATCCGTACATATATTAGGAATAGAGTTAACACTAATTAATATCTACGCCTCGTAAGAATAGAGTAACCTTAGGATAAGGTTACCAACTTTTTATTTTGAAATCCAGTCAGAACATGGACCGAGGGCTTAGGCCTTCAAATTCTATTCCATGAAATGTTCAGAGATGCCAACATGGTTAATGTAGAGAGCTCTTGAGGAATTTCTCCACTTAAAATATTTCTAGACAAGTCTAACTGCTCCAAAGTAGATATATCACCAAGAGATGTAGGGATTTTTCCTTCCAATTGATTTCCAGATAAATTTAATAGTCATAAGCTGATGAGACTTCCTATGCTTGGAGGTATTTCTCTTGCAAGATTGTTACTGGACAAGTCAAATATGATGTTCTTAGACAACACATATGTTAACTTATACTCAAATCCTTTTATTACAATACTCAAATCCTCATATAGTGTATTACCACTAAGTTAAGAAGTTCCCAGAATTTTGAATCCCTTGAGTCTTTGAAGATTAGATGGTATTTTTCCACTGAATTTATTATTGGATAAATCCAACACCTGAAATTGGCTAAGATTTGTAATCCATTGACAAATATCACTAGAAAAATTATTATAACCCAAACTTAAAACTCTTAAATCAGAAAATGATGCAAGACACTGAGGAAGCTTCCCTGTAAATCCATTTTTACTTAGATCCAATAACTAAAGTTGGGTGCAATTTTCCAAAGATTCAAGTATTATCTGAGAAAAGCTATTAGAATGAGCATAAATGACTTGCATAGACACTGGAAATTTTATGTTTAGAGGTCCACATAGTTCATTTTCTGAGACCTTCAATCTCTGTAATTGTGTGCACATATTTAAAGTTGACAGTATTTGGCCTATCAAGGAATTGTCCATTATTTCCAAAACCACGAAAGATTTGAAATTTCTCAAAGAGTCAGGGATAGTTCCATTCAACTTGTTTTCAGATAACTCTAGCTTTTGTAGTTCCACACATTCTCTTATAGCTTCAGGGATTGTACCTGTGAGAGTATTGTTATTTAAGTAAAGAATATGAAGCTTAGCCAAATTACTAATACGTTCAAGTATGTTGCCATCAAACCTGTTGTCATTTACGAAAAGATTTTGATGCTTAGTCAAATTACCAATGCCTTCAGGTAGCCATTCAATTTTTTTTAAAATAAATATAGTTGTTGTAGTTCGACACATTCTCCTATAATTTCAGGGATTGTACCTGTGAGACGGTTCATATCTAAAAAAAGATTCTAAAGCTTAGTCACATTATAAATGGCTTCAGGTATGTTCCCGGTTAACATGTTGCTTCCCAGATATATGGTGGTCAACTCACTCAATTTCACAATGGCTTTTGGGATGCCACCGATGAGCCTATTTGAACCTAGATGCAGGAACTGCAGCTGAGCTAAATTTACAATGGCCTCCTCTTGTATGGGTCTAGTGAAATTGTTTATAGCCAAATTTAACTACATAAATTGGGTTAAGTTGGAAATTTCTTTAGGTATGCAGCCTATTAAATTATTGCTATCAAAGTAGAGGTTTTCCAACATATTTATACTGAAAAGGCTCTAGGGTATGCTGCATGTTAAGCTATTTCTACAAAGATGTAGATAGGTCAACTGACTCAGGTTTTCAATGGCTTCAGGTACATGAACGCTCACATCATTTTCATCCAGATTCAAGGTGGAGAGGGGAAGCTAAAATACACTCATCGGGATGGGGCCTTCAATCTTGTTATTGGATAAATCCAACCATCCAAGATTACTGCAATTTCGTATTTCAGAAGGGATCACACCTAAAATATTACCAAGACCGTAAAGAGATAGTTGAACAAGCCCTCTTAAATTTCCCAATTGAGGTGGTATATTTCCAAATAATTTTTTGTCCCCCAAAAATAAAATTTGTAGGGAAGAGAGGTTTCCCAGAATCAAGGAATGGCATTCTGGAAACCGTTTGTTTGTAGATATAGGTACTCTAACTCTGGCAGCAACCCCAATTCAACAGGAATTATTCCACTTAAAACTATTGTGAGAAAAGGCTATATACCACATCTTATTACAATTTCCAAGAGTTGAAGGGATGTGACCACTTAGTGAGTTTCCTTCAAAGTAAAGATAAGATAGATTTCTGAGAAGACCCAAAACTAAAGAGATTGGTCCAGTAAGATTGTTGTATCCAATGGAAAAATCTTGGAGAGACCTGCAGTTGCTAAGGGCAAGAGGAATACTTCCAGTAAGATTATTGTCGGCGAAGCGGAGATGTTCCAACTTGACTAGATGGCCGAAGTCTGTTGGTATGGTCCCAGTCAAGCTCTTTACTGAAATTTGGAGCCACTGAAGGCGTGTACAATTAGACAGCGATCTTGGAATAGAACCCCAAAGCATATTATAGCTAAGGTCAAGTATTCCAATGGCTTTTAGCTGGCTAAGCTCCAGTGGAATTATTCTTGAGAGATTATTACCAGAGAGATTGAAAATGCATAATAATAAAAGGCTATCCAAAGATGGTGAGAGACTACCTTGTAATACCAAACCAGGAAGTGTTATGGCTACCACTCTGTTTGTGCCCTTTCTGCAGCGGATTCCATTCCAGGATCAGACGTTGTAAGAGTTGTGTGGTGCCCAGTTGAGGAGGCATACGAAAAAAGCGCTGACATGTCCCTTCCATCGTGAACGTTGATGGGTGATGTGAATTCAATAGAATCGTCATCATTGTGAATATGGGGCTTCTTCATTGACGAACTAGCAGTCCCCAGCATCATGAAAGAAAACCACAGAACCATCAACATTTTCATCATCATTTCTAACTCTTTTTATGGCTTCTCTACTATGAACGGTGGACATATTAATAGAAAAACTATCCAGAAATTTAAAGAAAAAAAGGACCAACGTGTTGGCACTAGGGACCAATGGAGGGTCGTGACATTGATTGGTTGCTGCAAGTCGCGTATTCTCTCTATTGTAATGCAGAGAAAAGCATTAGTCTATTCTGTCTCATTATACCCAAGTCGCGTATTCCACGATCAAGGTTGAGGTTATGGACGTTGGAGAGGGAAAAAAAAGTCATCCTAGTGTGGGGACTGATGGAGAGGTGAGGAAATCAATTATGACCATAAGCATTATAGGATGAAGTTTCTTGTGGTGAAATTTTTTAGATTTGTTCCCTTTCATAGTTGAAGCTAATCTCAACGGTGTAGCAATATTGCTACTATGAACAATGTCAACACAATCTTAACTCTATTTACATGGCACCTCATTGATGAAGGTTAGCCTTATTTTTTGGGCTATAGCATATTAAATGTGTATATGCCCATCATTAAATTTAAATTCGTAATATTACTACCTCACCACATTTAATAATATCTCATAATCTGAAAATATGTTTCGTCATCTATGAATTAATGGTATGAACAATGTCAACATAACCTTAACTCTCTTCACATGGAAACTCATCATTGAATTAATGGAATGGCCAACAATAACCATTTTCAAATAGTACATTCATTGACCAATTAATGGAATTTTTTGATGGCAATACATGGAATCAGTTACAACGAGAGAAAAGTTGGAAAACCAGAGTGAATGGTCATTTGAATGGTAGCTCTATTTGTGAAGGCCATACGTTTTTATTTGTTTGGAAGTCGTGTATTCCACGATCAAAGTTGAGGTTATGGAAAGGGGAAAAAAGTAAAGTCATCCGAGCATGGGGACCGATGGAGAGGTGAGGACTTTATTGTATTCTATGGCAAAGCATTTAAGTGGGACATTGATTGGTTGCTGCAAGTTGCGTATTCTCTATATGGAAATGTCTAGAAGAGCATCAGTCCCTTATGTCTCAAGGGATAGAAGTCATGTATTCCAAGGTTTAAGGTTGAGGTCATTAGAGGGAAACCAATATTTATCATGTTATAGTTTATTGATGTGTGGGGTTGTATAGGTTTATTGTTAGATAATATATTTATATTGATTGTGTATTAATAGAATTATAACTTGTGAAATATTGGTTGGGCCCTGTATAAAAAATAATATGGATAGTTGAAGCTTCATCTTAGAATTGTAAATAAATTTTAAATAGTGAGGTTTAAGATAAAGTGTTTGTTATCTATGAGAATAGAGTTGTATTTAGTGTGACTTTTTGAAGTTGTGATTGCCATAATTTGGATAAAAAAATTGAGGTGAAATCTTGATTTGTGTTATTTAAACTGGTTTTTTGACTATATATGGATTCAACACCCTCACAAACCCTTACGGCACTTAAATTGTGCAAAGGTTATCCATCAAACTTATGATTTCAATAAATTTCTACCATATTTTAAAAAATTAAACCTGAAAAATCCACCGAAAAAAACTTTCAAAAAATCACACTAAAGACAAAAACTAAAAGCAACCATTGTAGAGATGATTTTATCAACAAAGTAGGTACACGTTTATATCATCCAATTTGATTTTCTTTTCAATGATGTTACATTTTTACTTTCCTTTTCATGTAATTGATACCATCACCTTTTTTTCTTCATCTTATAGGAATGATTTTATCAACGTAGTAGGTACATATGGATATCATCAAATTTGATTTTCTTTTTAATGATGTTACGTGTTTACTATACCATCACCTTTTTCTTCTTCATCGAGTATTTTTTTTTTTTTAGTAGAAAAAACAATTGGTTTATATTCTGAACCAGCACATTTGTCGGATGGTTTTCCTCAAAACTACATCATAGTTCATTTCCGTTCCCTTTACACAAAAAAAAATCATAATTCATTTCCCTTCCCTTTACAAATAAAATTTCTAGTAGTAACGTCAGCGTTCATAATATTCGACATTATAGGTAAAGTTTACTGGGTGCTATACTGATAATAAAAAAATGAATCAGTCAAAAATAAATTGTGGATCCATATACAAAAGCTCAGTACGTCTTCCTTGTCTATTCTTATGCCATTCTGTTCTAAAATATTATTGATGATGCCCAATGCTTTACCAGTAACCAAAACTTGCGGCCATTTGAGATCATTGACCCACATGGAAAGAGACCACAAACATGCCTCATCAAAATTTTATGGTGATAGATAAAAGGGTGAATGCTCCTCCCATCTCTTCTCATAGAGACATTATTCCCTATGTTGTGGCTCTTGGAACCTATGTGAAATCCTCGATGAAGTGAGATAGCCATCTTGTTCAATTTCCTTGTCTTCAGATATACATTTTTGTTTCTCAAAAATATAACGACCACTGTTTGTTATCCTCTTAGATTTGTTAAAAGACTAGAAATATACCAAAAATAAAAACTATCACGAAAGCTTGATTTCAGAAGCCATTCAAATACCTGCAAAAAACAAAAGATTAGAAAAATATAACCGTGCCTTTCGCTCCTTGACCTGTGGCTTCGACCAACTCATAATTCATTTCACAATATCTCTCAGATAGGCTCTTCTTTGATAGGTGATCTGCTTGTGAATTCTTTTCTCTATAGATGTGGGAAAAATTTATTGTTGTAGATTTGTTGTGCAGCACCTTAATCCTTTCCATCCATCCATCTAGATAGCTAGGGTTCAGCTGGGTGTTTTTGTTGAGATGATCTATAAGGACCTGTGAATCCCCATAAACTGAAAGAGATTCAAGGTAGAGGTGTTGAGAAAACCAAAAAAATCCCCAAAGTGCCAGAGTCTCTTCCCTCATATTGGTACCTTATCCTCTAGACCAATGGATTTTATAGTGGCATGTTGGGGAGAGCATCAACCATGCTCTGCATCCGCATTTATAATTTTGTGTTGCCCCATAAAAAAATCATGCAGGGTAGTTTATTTTGTGTGGTCAAATTCTCAAGGACAAATCCCTGGGTGTTTTCTATTTAACTTTCATATTGCCCCATTGATGCATAATCTGATTGCTGACCATCTATGGAGTACTTGGCTTTTCATCAAAGAGCCACCTGTTCATGCTACACCACATGCACTAGTGATAGATTATGGGGATGTTCCTATAGGATTTTCTATGCCCCTGCCCCCACCATTCATAACATTTCTCTGCATTATCGTATGGTGAGAAATCAATGTGCAGTTTACTGCAAATATTTTAGAGGACTTTCCTTGCGAAAATACAATCATAAAAGAGATGGTTTTTTTTTTCAGTAGCACTCATGCAATGACGGCATATCCCAAGCCCAATTATTCCCCTTTCTGTAAATTGGTCCAAGTGAGGTTCTTATCTTTCCATACCAGCCAATAAAAAATAATCATTTTTTATTGGACTTTTTGTTTCCATAGTCCCTAGAACCAGCAAACTTGTTCCAGTCCCACCATAATTTTCATCATCTCACTATATATTTCACGGATCACTATTTGACCATTATATAATAGTCCTCCCCAGTTGACCCGATCCCCTCTTCTATATTTTATCATTCCCATACTTCTTAGACTCTCCCAACATGTATTCCATTCTTCAATTAAAGAGTCGGAAATCCCCAATTGTCCAGCTGAGTGCCATTTCGGTATTCCCTCTTGCTAATCAAGAATTTGTCTCATAAATAAAATACCTTTCTAATGAAGAAATGTGATCATATCCCTACTAATTTTTATGTTTTGTGGATAACACCCGAGTCTCGGATCACCAATGAGGATCTGTCCCCCATTTCCGAAACTCCACCTTAGGTTTTCCTTAAATTGTAGCCAAATTTTTATGAAATCGATCCATTTAGGTGATCCCTTGTTCTCCTTTAAGTTCTCCTCCAAGTATAAGTCCTACATCGACTTGTTTTTTTAGTAGTTATAATCCATAATATCCTTCCACACCCCCGGGGTATGAAGACTTCTCCACAGAGACTTCATCATAAGGGCCTTACCGAAGGTTACCAAATCTATAACCTCCCAACCACCTAGTTCTTTTGGCCTAGCTATTAGTTCCCATTTGGCCGGGTGATATGAGCCTTTCCCTAGGCCACCATTCCATATGAATTCCGCCATGCAGCTGCGAATGTTGTTTATTTTCCTCGTCAGAATGCTATACAAGTGTGCCAAGTAAACAGTGAGCTGCTGAAGCACTGCCTGAGTAAGGACAAGCCTCCCTCCCTTTGTCAACCATTTACATGACCAAGCCTCAATTATTTTATGATATCACTCCAATAACCAAGACCAATCATATGCAAAATATCTAGTAGCTTTCATATGAAAACCAAGGTAAGTAATCATGTTTGTTCTATTTAATTATGTTCAAGAGCATAATTTAGGATATTTATTTAAGGAATTTGCTAGGAATTTTAAGAACAATAAACGATAATTTTAACAATTCTCTTAATTCCAACTATAATTTTAATCTTGATATGGTTCAGGTAGAGATATTTAATTTTATTAATTGTTGTGTACAAAGAGTATGGTTGTGGATAGGTGTGAATATTTTGGCTTTTAAGAAAAAGAGGTGATTATTTTCGAATAAAGTTTTTATAATTTTAATTCAATTATTAATAATTATTAGATAAATAGTAGAAATTAATTTTAGTAGAATATTATAGAATTACTAATAATCACAACTCAAAGATTGAGATTTATCTTTTATGTCATTTATGGGATTTTAATTAAATTGATTAATTGAAAAAAATGTTATACAAACAAGTGGAATATGAGACACATTATGGATTTTGGGACATATGGCATACTTATAGTATTGATAAGTGGTAATATTATCCCATGATATTGTAACAAAGCTTATTTATAGGTTAAAAATGTATATGTTTAAATGCAATGAATCTCCATGATTAATAATCTTCTTATATTTTTTTTAAATGTATATATTTTAACTCGTCTATTAATTATTTTTAATAATAATAATTAATTTATAATTTGGAAATGTGTGATGTATCACAAAGTAAGTATTTTGATGCTTATCATGGATTGATGGCTATCGATATTTACCAACCATTTAATTTATATGGTTGTGTTAGTTACAATTTAAGGTAAGAATGGGTAGAATATGCTTTTGGATAACCATGTATGTTTTCAATCAATTCTATCTATGTCTACAACTGCTTTTGTTCATGCCTCATGAACCAATATTCATCGTAGCTAGAGGAATGATCATATTATAAATCAAAATTTTCACACCTTCCTTATTTTCTAAATGCAAGAGTAGCCCCTCCCCTTGGTTTTCCCCAATATTTGCAAGTACATTCATTTAGCAGATCACTAAACTCAACTGAGGTAACAAAAAATAAAATTACAGATGAATTTCTTAATATGTTGAGATTCAATAGTGTGTAAAGATCATAATGATATAATGTCATATATTTCTTCTCACATGCATTAATTTGGCAGCTAAGTGACAGATTCCAACCATGGGATGATATTCCTCTTTTCGAGAGGACCAATTTTGACTATGGAAACGCTCAATTTGGATAAGGGAAAGTCTATTTTTTAATTAAATCCCACATGTGCATAGTTGATCAGGTCAACCCCAAAGCAAATTGAACACCCTTCAAAGACTATAAATATAAGTGACCTCAACCCCATTTGGACATGATCATGAGACATTCTTCTATTCTTTTCTCTGGTTTGTCTTGCACAGGTTCGAGGCAAATTTGCAGAGATTTGTTGACATAGGTTCAAAATTGCAAGGTCTGAAGCTTGCATATATGTTTTTAGGGTTTTGGGTCTCAATCGCAGGCATGTCAAGGAAAAATATCAATTGCAGTCGCAGGCATGTCATGGAGAAATTTTGACCAGAGTCTTTCAGCTGCATGCATGACACATCTTCCCTGCAACTGCAACTTAAAGGCTGAAATTTTCAGTTGACTGCAAATTTCGCTGGTTGACCGTAGGGTTTCGCAGTTGACCACAGACAATGATAGTTGATTACATGATCCTGAATCAGGGTTTTGAGTATTAGCATTACTGGGTTCATTTCATAAATATTGTTTAGTTTATATTGCTAGATAATTTTATGGATGAAGATATCGATAATTGTACTCTCATTTGTTGAATCATTCAATGACATTCTAATAAGAAGAAGAATTTGAAAGGGTTTTCCCCATAGTGGGTTTTTCCATGGTCTCTGACCAATCCTGGTGTATCTATGTGTGAATTTTTTTCTTCTATTGTTCCTTTATGTTCTGATACATTGATGATGATATTTTTATTTCTATATCATTTCATATGTTGTTGAATAATGATATAAATATGAATAATGTTATGATGCTATAGGGTGAATTTAATATGGAAATAATGAAAAGCAATTATCAAAGCAAAGAACAATATAGCCCTAAGAAATATTAACAAGGTATCAGATATGGGCTGAAGGAAAGTCATTGAAGATCACCCCTATGAATAAAACCTTGATGGATGCAAGAGAATATGGAGGAGACCTAAAATAATACTAGGGTTTGAAGGAAACTCTAGGCAATTTGGTTGTTAGGGTTTGGTAGAAACCTTGGTTTATGGAAAATCTTTGAGATTTGTAATTTAGAAACCCTAGCATGACTTATGTGAATATGTACAAGAACTTGTGATAGATTTCATGTAGCGCTACATGGATTAGTATTTATTAGGCATGGTTGCTGATAAAGTTGGTTGAAATATTGAATTTAATATTTTCATATGGACAATGGACAATGATTTCTTTTGAAGGCTGGTTCAATAGGGACATGATCGTCTCTCATTAAAGATAAGTACTTTTCAATTTATGATGCTCCTTTATGTATTTAATTTTGTTTATACTTATTGATATGATTATTTTTTTTATTATTACTTATATTTATTGTATGCATATTTGAGTATTTGGTGCTTCTAACCTCCTGATGAGTTGTGATAAGTGTGTCAAGGTCCTATGTCTAGGAATATTGGTCATGTTAGTATTGTTATGTATATAAGGTGAAATTTGTAAATACTAGTCATGATGACATCACTATTATTATTTAACGAGGTCCAGGTTTATATTAAGTGTCATCTAAAGTTGTAGATTTTGCTAAGAGTCCAAATGTATAAAGTCGTGTGTTTTCATTATTTAAGGGTAATCACAGGAAGTTTTTGGTCACCTTGGAAATATTACAAAGATCATGTCATAAAAAACCCTTGGTTATTATGAATTAGTCACCATCCTTAGCCATTATAAGTGGGTCACCTAAGTCTAGGGAATATGTCTACATCAAAGCAAGCATTAGATGATTTAGGAACATATTTGGAGGCTCTATGGAGTGATTTTGAATGTCATTTCAAGGAAAAATCATGATCTTAGCTGGAAATAGCAATCATAAGGACAATCCTTTCATTTTCTCAAAGCGCTGCAATTTTAGAAGGTGTTGCACATTCATAATTTCATTTTCTAACCACGATTTATCGCTCTCATTTCTACTCTAGACCGTTCTGCATGTCTATTTAAACTTTCATATCCATTCCACAATGCTTATTTATTCACCATTTTCATCAAAGGATCTGATATCCTGGTTTTGTTTTCTAGGAAAGGGAGGCAAGGGCCCTGTGAATTCACACAGTGTTACCATTTTTGCATACTGGTGGTTGATCCTCCTTCACAGGTGTAGATACAAGTCTATTTTTGTTCTTCAACCTTAGATGAATCGTCAAATTGCATGTAGAATATAGGACACACTATAAAAATCCTGGAAGAAAGATAAATTCATCGTCATTTCTCTTCTGAAATCATTGTGTTTCTTCCTTTGCATTATGTTTTATCCTAATTCGATGTAATTCCACACAATGTGTTATATTCCTTATTTGTCGCTTCCCTATCACATTTTCTCTGTGTAAGCCTCTACCATGCAATATGTCGCTTGGTTTTAAGAATAAATTGAAGTTTATTCCCTTAAGTGATTATTCTTGAAAGTGTTTAAAAACTCAAAAATATTTAGTGATGCGTTTATACTTGTTGCGTTGCGACTGTACCATTTAGTTCTTTGTCAAATTGTTGTTAAATTACAAGTATTTCAGGGTTTTCCTGAGATAAGTTTTCATTGTTTAAGTCTTTGTATAATTTATTTTTGACTTTAAATACATTATCAAAGGTTTAAAAAATCATAACACCTCCATTTTTACACAAAACAAATTGATCATAACCCTAAATTATTCACTTTTTCAAAAGAAAATTTATGTCAACTCTAGAAGTCAAGAAGCACAAGGGAGGAGTAATTGTTTGATTTGAGCCACCAGATCTCACAGCCATCAATGAAGATCCAACCATCATTATGGATTTTGAACAAGTGGGGTGTATGAGGATTTTTGAAAATATTTAGGGGTATCATATACAGTTGACAAAGGAGTTTGCTAGAGGTTTTGATGGTTTGCAAGAAAAGGTGGGAACACTTACCTTTCCAGTCACAAGCCAATCACTAGTTGAAACCACTGAGATCCCTATAAATGGCGAGGAATGGTTCAATGGTATGAAGTTTTATTTGGTTGATTTCAAAGACTTTCTCAAGCCAAAAAAATAGAAAGGGTATTGTTATGTTGTTCCAAAAAATTATCTACAAGACCACCATAGTAAACCGTTGGAGGTGCTTCAAAGGTATTTCGCATGTGAAGGGATGTTTAGTAAAGTGTATCACTATCATATTAGGCTCCTAATGAATTTTACAAGAAATAAACCTTTGAATCTTCCCTACTATTTTTTTAGGAGTCTATGTAAGATGGATGACAGAGTTCGAACAAAGGGAAATCAGATTGAAGCCATATTTTTTCATTTTTCATTAACTAAATTGTTGGTGATAAAGAACTTGAAAATAAGGATCAGTCATGGCAGGAATTTTTGGTTTCTTCAGGGTGGATAACACAATATTAAAACAACCATAGGACTAAGAAAGATGACCCATCAGTTTTAATTAGAGAAGCTTCACCCGCGGCAGCAAGCTCAATAAAAAATGCTTTGACTAAAATTAAATCAGTTGATAAAATAAGTTCTAAGAACCTTCACTTCTCACCTGAATTAGAAACAATGGAAAGGGTACCAAGAACAAGATCTTCAGCCAAGAGATTACCTATAAATCCTCCATCTACACCTAGTCAATTTGTGGAATCAAAAAGTAAACAAAAGGAAATGAAAATTGATGAAAGGGACCATAGGATTAAAGATGTAAAAGATCAGTTGGACAAGGCTCTAGTTCTAACAATAGAATATTTTCAGAAAGAAAATAGGGAGCTTAGGCATAAAGTATCACAAGAAGTTGTTCAACCCAGTGAAGGTGAGACATCAAAGAAAACATTGGTAGATGTTGTTAAAGGAAAAAGAAAACTAGTCATTAATGTTGAAGAGTTAAAGCAGGAAGTTGAGCAGTCAAGGAGACCTAGAACTAGGTCTCTTGCCAAGGTGCGGAGGCAAGTAAAGGGGAGTATTCAACCTGAACAAAGGATGGTTTTTTATGGGTAGAAAAAATTTGAGAAACTATTGGAACAACTTGAAGGGGTTCAAAAGCAGGTAGATCAACTTGCATGGAAGGATCATAGGGATAAATTGAGTTTGTTTAAGAAATTACAGGTTGTTGAACCAATCCTTGATAAGGTAAATTAAAAGTTAAAGTGGACCCTTCCTCCGCATAGGCAGGTAAGAAATTTATATACACAAAACTTGGTATTAAAAAGAAGACTCAAATTGGTGAAGAAGAATCTCACCGAGGTTAAGGAATTTGGAAGGAAGAGGAAGAGGGGAAAGTTAGATATACTAGGAGATGTCAATAAAAATTTGAATATTGAGTGAGAGTGTACCATGTTGATCAGCGGTTGTCATTGATGTCAACCGAAGCAGCACTAATGGCTACCCCAATATTGCATGGGAATTGTGACCTACCAAATCAATATATCCTGGGTCATGAATTCTATTGATGGTTTCTACTTGTTGAGATGTTTCCGTTGATATATGGCATGCCATGTAATTCTCCACGGTTTGAGAGATATTCATGTTTGAAGTTTGTAACCCCAATTAGTGGGCTAAAACCCCATGGGGTTGGGGTATGGGTCATTGAAAAGTAATAATTAATATTTTTTAATCTTCTAAAATCCCTCCCACGTTCTTGTTGAAGCCCCTCTCAACCTAAGCATTTATATAAATTGTGATCCTCATATCCTCCTTATGTAAGGGATTTCGCTATCTGAAACAGGTCATCCTGGAATTTTCGCTCTAACTTTGTTTCTACGAAGGTTCATAAGCTGAAATGTTTATGAGGCGAAGCCGAAATCCTGAGGAAGCTCCTGTACAAATTTCAGATCACGGTGTATAATATTTTCGGAGATATGATCTATGGAAGTCAGTGTTTTTGCAGGCTCCCGAAATTCATCTCAAAGAAGTGACCTTGGGAAAATCGTCATAACTCTCTCTCTGGGTATCGGATTGGAATTATGTAAAAAATGGCAGATAGTGCAAGACTGTAGTTTTCCCTCTATAAATTTCAAAGCTGAATCAATAAAAATTGACATGTGGCACGACATACAAGTTCGCTCAACTAAAAGAGTCCATAATTAGGGCATTGTGAGAGATCTGGCATAAATCACGCTTGAAGAATCCAAACTGGGTTAGACCTATGGCATTGGAAAGAAGACTCAGAGGACTACTACAAGACCGAAAATCATATATTGGGGATTTGAAATAACAGAGATACACCAGATTCAATATTGAGCTCCTAGAAGGCAAAAAAAAGCTAGATCATGTGTTGTCAAGGGATGCAAAGGACCAAACTTTCTAGGGCAGAAAAGAAAAGCAAGGTGCAGCAGAGGGTAGCATGATAAGAGCAGCAACCAAGGTGCAGAACAGCAGCAAGAAGTTCATCACATGAAGTCTTCAAGTGGGTAGCACTGCATACAGTCACTGTAAATGTATCATTGTACTAAGTCATTGTAAATACATTATTGTAAAAATTGTACTAGTGTCTATCTGCCAAGAGTTGAAGAGGAAGTGTTGGGATGTCTAAGATCATCATTAGGTGGTTGTGTCATAGTTGGGGTTATGGTCTAATGTGTCTTATTCTTCTACATCATTCTATATCATTGTAAAGTGGACCATTTTCCCTAGTACGGGAGTCCATTCTTCTTTTATTCTTCTACAGGGTGGTAGGGTGGTGCTAGGGTGAGTTGTAGCTCATTGGGTGTTGGGGCATCTATTCAGTTGACTACTGAAGAATCTCGAGTGTTGGAGCATCCATCCAGTGGGAGCTGGAGAAGTATGCTTTTCTAGATTCTAGGAAGTTGGAGATTTATTTTCAATTGGCGTTAAATATTAAAGAATTATTAGAAAATCATTAGGTGGTTTTTGTCTCGGAGTGGGTTTCCACCTTAAAAACTATGTGCATTCGTGTTCCTTTTGTTTACTTCTATCATTGTAAAAACACTGACAATAATTGAAGATTAACTAATTCTCTAATTGAAAGGAATACTGATTCACCCCCCATCTCAGTATTTCCACCATACCACTCAACTCTAAAGTTTTTCTTTTCGCACAAGAGATCAAAAATAGGTTAGTTTTGATGAAGATTTCAAAAATGGAGCAAGGGGCTTGTTGGAATTTTAATATAGTCTTTGGTACTGATGAGATAGTGAAGTTTTGAAGTTTTGATTGTCATGAGGGGATTTTTATGAAGGTTAAAACATTTATATTGATGTTTCAGACACTTTATACCAAAATAAAGTCATCATATGTTCATAATTTTGAAGGCGTTATGAAAGGTGACAATTTGTTGTGAAAGTGGGGGATAGTTCATAAGGAGGTATGCAAGCATTTCAAATCTTACCTAAGAGATTCAATACCATCAAAGATTTATATGAAGCATACCCATTTGCTCTAGTTTGACAAAATAGGGTTGAAACCATACAAAACATGGAGGGATACTTCATTTTGCTACGAAACTAGTTGGTGCACTGCAAAATTGGACACTCAGCACCATTTCATTTCAAATTTCGAATTTTTGGCTTCTAGAAGTAATTTTGATCATGTGGATAGGTGGAATATTTTCTTAAGAGGTGTAGTTAATTTTTATTTGCAAATATTCCAAGTTGGTTATGTTTTAGTCCTAGATTGGTTGTAAGGAAAACCACTCCTATTTTTCAGTATATGCACTAAAACTTTGATGTATATAGTTTGAATATTGTTTTGATCAATAATTTCGATCAAATAGAGTGGGAGATCAAACCTCATGATGTATATAGAGATGAAAAACATGGGAAATGGTTATGTTGGTTAGGTTAGAGAAGAACAATTTTTTTGTGCACTGTATTTTCTGAAAACTTTGCATGTGAATGAATGCAAGATAGAAGGTGATTTGTAGGAATTCCTATGTCATATATTGCAAGTTTTGTGATCCTTTAATCATGTGAGTTGTCTCATATGTTTACATCTCTTAAATGTATGTCTTTCTTGGAAAAACTAGACATTTAATTCAGAATTCATCTTAATGGTGCTCTGATTTATTTTTTCCAAGTGATCAATGTTTTCATCTTAAAGAAATATTTTAGAATTAATCTACGGTTTTGATGCTCTATGTGTTGTATTTCACTTTTATACACTCACCCTTTAAAATTATTTAACTTAAATTCCACCACCAGGTACCTACCTTGCCCCTATGGAGAAACCCTTTCTTTTTTCATCATATCACAAAACAAAAAACGGATTTGACATGACTCCACGTCCAATGGATTTGTCTCTTTTCTCATCAACATACCTTTGAAAATTATACATTATTTTCCATCATACGTAGCCTAATATCATATCATTTTAAGCAAACAAAGTGAGAGATCCCTCTCCAAGGCTAGAAGGGCTAGAAGGGCTAGATTATGGCCTAAAAGTGGTTCTGGTTACCTTTGAAATTTCTCTTCTCAGCCTATGGAATTTATAGAGTGATAACAAAGTGGATCCTTCTTGAGGATCATGGCTAGTGCAGGAAGAGAAGAACTAGCATTGGAAAAAGTAAAGAGGCACTTAATAAAAAGTTGAAAAAATTCTACAGATGCCTATGTAAAATAAGAAGGTGCACAAGTATTTGAACACTCAAGGTATGTATGGCAATTTATTTCAATGTTATAGTTGCAATATAGGATGGAAAGGTAAGCCCTAAGGCATGATGGCAATCTCACCTTCACAAATGGCTCGTGCATATGAAATTTTGACTCATGGTACTCATAATGTGATGGTGTACTTGGTAGTGAAAAAATATCTTACCTTATAGACATGATGATCTTCTTGATTTTATGAAGTTACTTGATATTGATCTTTGATGTATTGGTATACTTGATGTTTGACTAACATCTATCATTTTGGATATCTTGATCCCACCAGCACCTTCATTCTAATAGATGGTAGCTTGATACTATTAATAATGTTTGTGATAAGCATGGCAATCTTAATGATGAAATTATGACAATAAGATTGATATAAAAGATATTATTTTTATACTTAGTTAGGTTTTGAAAAACTTAGTAATTATGAAATATGGTAAAATATATATGACCTGACTTAATGGACTAAGATATGTAAGTGATATTGTGTTCATGATATTTGAAGTATGATGAATCACATGTTTGTTTCCGTAATCATAAGACTCTAACTCTTGATACAATTTTGATGTCATGTGATGATGAAGTAGTTGATGCAAACATGTTATGACCACAATGAATATATGTTAGAACCTGATATATTTTGATTTTATGATCTAACATTTTTGTTGATGCATGGAAGTATTATAGATAGGTTGATAACTTGAATAATGATGACTGAAGTGGCTTCTATTTAGAGGGAGTATCTCTCCATAAGATCCATACACCTATTATCGTTTGCATTAAATGTGAATAATATTCTTTATTGTTGAAGTTTTCTGACAAAAATAGTCAAATATTTGATGTTTTTGGTTTGTAGCAAGTTCTAGTCTGAGAAGGGAGTGTTTTCCTTACTCTAAGACTCAACCACACGAAAGCAAGCTTGAGGGTGCAATTGTAGCTTCTCAACAACACAAAAGAAATCATATGGGTGAGGTTATACCTGTAGGTCACAAAACTAAAGCCTTATGCATAAAATCAGGAATGCACCAGTATTATGACAGTCCTTCAAATATGGAGCAGACATCAGAAAGTTCCATGAGTAGGGAATTTTGAATTTTTGACTTACTATAGAGAATGTGAATAATAATATTGTGTTTTCAGGTGACCGTAATATGCATATTATTATGTTATTTTGATTTGATCATTAAAGCTATTATATGGCAGTATTTGATAACAATTGCGAGTGTTTGAAAACATCTGGTTGATTAGCATAGATGAGAAATGGCATGATGCTTGATAGTTCATAAATATTATTTAGAACATTGACATGTCACTTCATATGTTTTTGGCTTATGGATTGATTCATAGAGATGAAAAATTAGGGTTTTTTACTTAATGGATAATGATTTGACTTGATGATTTACCATGATAACAATACTATGCGAGTATGGTAAATTTTAGTAAATAATATCGGAATTCAATAATGATTTTTTATGGGCCTTATTTTCTTTGGCACATTGGTTGAAGCATAAAAAATTCTGATTCAGTATGAATTAATCTTGCAATGAATGGATGGAAATTTTATGACTCATTCTTGGTATATGCATGAAATTTATATGAATTGTCCCTGATGTATCCATTCATGTTTAGTGGAAGAAATTACTCATGCTATGAACATAAGGATGGTTTGATAAAGTTTGATTGGATAGTGCTTGGTTATTGTAACTTGGTATTTGGATGAGAGCTCTAGCTAAGACCTGGTCCAAAGAGTGTGTCCCAGTGATATTGGCTTTGATATTGGCTTTGATTTTTCACATATAAGTTGTCTTGGTTGATTTTATAGCATAATATTGTTTTGTGTAAGGCTGAGCATATAGGTTTGGTCAAGTGTTATGTTTGTAGAAAGCAAGGTATGAAGCAAGCTCCCCAAACCTGATATGTATGAATTAAAAATTATCTGGTGAAGTCTGGAAGATGTGTCGAGCCAAACCTCTACTTCAAAAGGGGTCCAATGTATGACTTCAAATTTGGTCTTATATGATGATGGTCTAATCTTGACAGGTAATGAGACTATGATGATCAAAGTAAGAGGGAGTTGGCTTAAAAAACTTGAAATAATGAATTTTATATATATATATATATATATATATATATCATGAAGATATTGAAGTTTTTATTTTTATTTTTTAAAGTGAAAATGAAAATCCTTGGACACTCTGATTCAATTTCAAGAAGTTATGAAGATATATTGTGGAACCTATCTTGGCAGTCCATAGTCAATTTAAGCAGTGATGTTTTGTGTGAACACTCGTCCATATATATGTCTCATGCATAGATCAACTTAAGTGAATTCATGATTGAGCCTCTTCATACACGTTGAGTTGTTGTCAAGAACACTTCAAGATATTTGCATGGAATGATCGATTTTTGGTCTGAGACATTATTCTTGTGATATGTGACTGCATAAATATATTGATGTTGTTTGGATCTTTATTGATGAGATGAGAAAATAAGGGTGATTCCTTAGTATGAGATCACCCATGATATTTTTGGATGAGAAGTTTGTATCTTTAAGCATGCCCAAGGTTGAGTACGATGATGCTGGCATGGCTAACTATGAGAGAGGTTGAAGAAGCTCTTTGGAGAATTATTTGAGAATATTTTGAATATGACAGGGGCACGTTGTGATAATATTGAGTGGGATCTGATTGGTAGAGAATATCGTATATATCTAGGGCTGAGATCTCTTCATAAATTGAGACAACACTGCCATATGAGACAATCTTAGGCTTGTGGTTGTCTCCTATGTGAGAGGGAGGATGAAAATGGTATCCTTTTGTGTGATATATATATATCTGTGTGTGTGTGTGTGTGTTCTAATATGATATTTTATTTTATGACTTGCATGAACATGAGATTGTTGTTATTGTGACATGAGGATTAAGTTGATATGAGATGTGAGCACGATGATATGTTTGTGATATAAAACAAACATCACTGATAAAGGATATTAAGCCAACTCTTCCCCCCTGTCTAAACTCACAGTGTGTGAAATATAGATGGAGGGCTCCTAGGGTTGAGGGAACTCTAGAAAGTAGGTGTTACACTAAAATTGTTCACCATGAATATCGATTCAGATATCTATCCATCTAATGGAGTGTCTCAAGTGAATCTCCTATAAATATTGAAGTAAAACATACCAGGGGAAAAAATTGGTTTTCACTGCTTAAAACCCCTTTTTGAGCATCTGCACAGTTTTCTTGAACAAAACTCGCACATGTGCAATTTCTTCTGTTGTAAACTACACATGTTTGCACATTTTCTTCAACTATAAAATATGTAGGTATGTTCACGCAGGTAAAATTTTTAAAGTAAGTTCTAAAAGATTTGGTTGAGGAATCTTATCCAAATTAGAAACCTAGAACCACTACAAACCTGCACCTAATCCCTTGGTACATGGAACTAATGTAATTTTCATAAGCATCATATCCCTTCAGAAGAGGAACTAAGAACATCATCATCCTTCCTATAAATTCAACATAGGACTAAAGGAATGGGAGACTTGTATTTCTAAACTGATGTTGTTGGTTTTGGGTCTGAAGAGCTTGTCATCAAGGGAATGAAAGGAGACAATTGGAAGAGGCTTGTGCAATCAAGGAAACTAGGTTGTAAGCTTGTTTTCCCTTTGTATTTAATACAAGGCCAATTTTTATTTCCTAATTGAGTCTATTTTGATTTTATTTGTTGGATTCCTTGATCACTCACATGGTTTATAACTAATTATTGATTCAATTATATGTTGTATTATAAATTAGAGATTTCATTTACCTTTTCTTTCATATGGGAGATGCTTTGATCCCTTTAAATGTTTTTGTCTATGCAGATCTCTTTTGGAGTGTCATGGAGAAGTTGTGGAAATTATTCAGAAATACTGTAAGGAATTGAGGGAAATTTGGGTGTTGAAAGCGCTGAAATGACTTCTACAAGCACTATGTTAATAGGTAAGTGACGCTTTGCATACTACATGTTCCATGTTTTGGTTATAAGCTAAGGAAGGTGATATTGTATTGCTACGGTTTGTTTCTAGTTTTCCTTTAAGATTCAAGGGAGATCGATTCTGTTTGCAGAAGGGATTTATCCGACTAAAAAATTGGTGACCATAACGGGGAACGAGAGTTATCCTTTGTGTCCTTTTGTGACCTTTGGTGCCTTAAAACCCTTTTAATAATTTAAATTTATGGTTTGAGACCTTTATGTTTTATTTTTTCTTAATTTTCTCTATTGGTTCGGTTTATGTTCAGGAACAGAGCACAGATCTGTGCACTTAGCCTTTAGAAACAGTGTGCATGTCCACTATATTACATTGATTGCCTGCGCGAACTTGTAAAATTTTTATTATTATTATTATTATTATTATGTATTTTATTTAATTTTTAATTTTTTTCTTTTTTCCTGATCATGTTAGCTTGTTTACAGTCTCATTAAGTCTCTGTTAAGTTGATTGGGTGCTTTTAATTTTCCTTTTAGAGAAATTCTTAATTTGATTTCCTTTGGGTATTACACTGAGTGTTAATCACCTTTGCGTGTTAGTAATTTTAACCTTTGGAATTTCCACCAAATTTTCTCTACTTACACTTGATTGGTTCTTTAGAATACATTGGTGAAGGAAAATAGTATTGTTGTTCTTTCATTGTTCTAGAATCATCTTGTGTTTATTTTTTAATATTATCTTGCATAGATTACGTTTCCATAGTTTTCAAGTGAATCTTGCATAAATTACAGCTGCATAGTTTACATTCTAGAAAATTCAACTATAGATCTAGATCAGTGTCTTTTATTGTCTTTTTGACGAAAATCACTTATCTTTATAGTTTGGTTTTGAGTTTTTGTTGGTGTGTTGATCTATAAAAAAAAGTATTTGGCTTTTGAAATTAGTTGCATGAATCTCTTTTCTTTCAGTGAATTATGCCTATTGAAAAGATAGTACCTCTCATTGAAATATAGTCCTCATTTGAATTTTCATGTTTTTATTCTTTTTTTAAACATAAAAAAAACAAAAAACAAAAAAAAAAATCTTGGAATTGATTAGGAGTGGTATTTTCTTGCTAAAAATTTTGCATTAGAGAATATGTTATATTTTCTCTTATTTAACATTTCTTGCATTGTTGGAAGTGACTGGAACCTCTCTCATTACTTTATTTAGGATTCATCGAAGTGAAAAGATTACATTATCATATTTGATTACATTGAGTTTTGGGTCAGGTCATAACACCACTAGTTTCACCTCCGATTACCTACTGAGTAAATAATAGCCAAATAACATGATGCTAATAAAATTAATCTAGAAATTTTTACATTTTTAGGGCTCATTCCACCAACATATATCAGGTTAGTGCTTTGGAATAGGGGAGTAAAATTTTCAAAGCAATAAGCCAACAGTAGAATCTTGCAGTAGGGAGTAAATCCAGTTATTACAGTTTTTCTCTGGGACTCTCTTCTTAAACAAGAGTTAAGCAAGAGATAATATTGGACTCGGTGAAGCAATCATACTTTCTTCATTGGTAAAAATAGAATATTTTCACGCATTACAAACAATGTTGAAATGTACTTGAGGTCACTTGTTAGTAAACCTCTGATTTACCATGTCGAGGAGCTCTCAAGGGGATTGAACTTAGTTACTCTGCCCTTGCGTGTATGTCGGACCTACGAATGTCCCCCCATGTTAAGTTGTGATATTTGGTAACCTTAGTGACCAGAATCTTAGGGGTTTTTCCCAAGGTGACGGGGGAGGGAAGATCCCACTATACCTAGAATGAACATTGACTAGACTCACTTGGACTTTTGGAGGGTAATCTTCACTCGAGATGCCATAAGTGGAGTTACTTGCACCAGATTGTTTCATTAAGCAGGTTTTCAGGGTAACTGGTTCCATCCACTATATTTTCACATGGATTTCCACGGCATTGGATTCCATCACGAACTAGTGATTTCAATGTGAAAAC
Source organism: Pinus albicaulis (assembly GCA_034641835.2). Lineage (NCBI taxonomy): Eukaryota > Viridiplantae > Streptophyta > Pinopsida > Pinales > Pinaceae > Pinus > Pinus albicaulis. Next base: position 140,097,010 of record CM076572.1, on the reverse strand, counting down.
AAATTGGTTTTGTATGGGTTGATTCCTATATTTTCTAGCACGTGTTCTTTTTTTTTTTTTTACCTTTTAGAGAGCTTAGGTGTGGATTGTAAATTTGGATTGTTAATATTTTTAAATTATTAATTAAATTCATTGAAGTTGAAACTAATGGCAACAGTTCCAGAATTTACTAACCAAGGAACCCATCTAAACGAGAATCCTAGTCCTTTTCCTTTCTTTGGAAACGTTAGTCCTCCTTATTTGGCTACATTGTCATTACTTGGATTTACCATAGGTTTACCGGTATGGTTATTTTCTACTTTGTTGGCCTCGAATACTCAAATTGTTCCACCTTAACAAGATGCTTCATTTCAACAGGGTTCACCATCTCAACATCACCAACCTTGTGTTGACCCTTTACCTTCTCCGCCCAACATGTCTTCCTCCCTTTCTTCTTCTTCACTTGGTAAAAGCCTTAATGCTAGTAACTAGGTGGCTAAGAAGAATAAGAAAGGGAATAAGAAGAAGAAGAAAGATAAGAAAGAAGTAAACCAACCAACCATGGCTCTAAGTATTGGTAATTTGTAAGGGTGACCACTTCCTTATCAATTGTCCGGGTATTCCTAAGTTCTTGGAAGTATGGTTAGAAAATGATTATCAACTTACTGTTGATCCATCAACCAGTGATTTTGAGGTTCCATGGAAAAAGGGTAAAGTTAGGTTTCCTTGTAGTTTATCCAAAGGGATTCATCATAGTCACCTTTTCCCTCATATGGATGAAGCCTCGAAATTGTTGGAAAAAATTGTTCCACAATAAAAACTTCCAATGGGTTACCATAAAATTTCTCCCAACCTATTTTCAGTTGACGAAGTGATTGATCTAATTACAAGTATAGTCTATCCCACTCTTCCATTGGAGAGTGAAACACATATCACTCAGTTTGATGAACAATTAGTTGATCAAGTGGTCAACTTGATTTCACATTCGGCTGATCCCACTCTTCCTATACAGAGTGAAATTCATACCGATCACGTTCTTCTTGTTACTTCAGATTCTTATACACAAGGGGGAATTTTTCCAGTTCCCACAGAACCCTCTCCAAGTACTAAGGTCATTTCCTTTCATTGGAATAGATTGGCCAAACCTTGTCTTCCTTCTTTCGTCCCTTTCCAAATCATTGTGAAGGCTTGTGGTAAGAATTTCCATTGGACAAATGTAGATGAAGGTGCTTTTGTTAGTATTTTATCCTCAACTTCCTGGAATTATTTGGGTTCCCCTCAGCTTGTGCCTGTTACACAAAATCTGGTAGATTTTAACAGAACCCCGACTGAACCTTTAGGGATCCTTTCTAAGTTTCCTATTACGTTAGAAGGTAAAACTATATATATTGATCTTATGGTAGTACAAGGCCCATTGGATTTCAATTTTCTCCTTGGGTGAGACTATGTCGATGCCATTAAAGTTGGCGTGTCCACGCTCTTTCAAGTGATGTCTTTTCCTCACAATGGAACCATTATGACTATTGACTAGCTTTCACTTGTTGGCCTTGATTCTAATACCAACCATCTAAAATCCTTGAATGTTCCTTATGTGGAACTGTTATCCACCCCACCACTGGTTAATTATGTGGCAACTTGTCCAATGTCTTCAGTTACTGATGTAAGCGAGCCTCTCACTGTTTTCTAGAGTTATTTTGTTATGAAACCAGCTCCAAAAATAGAATAAAAGAGAGATCAACACCTTAGAAATCAACCACTTCGAGGGGGAAACCTCCAATACATTACATAAATAAACAATTCTTGATGATACAAATTTCCAAAACCTCCTTCTATATATAGGAGTCCATGGGGCCACAATATAATCCTAGCCGACCTAACAAAAATAATGTAAGGGCACAATAATCACAATATTGGGGTGACAGGGGTACAACAATAACAATAAGGGGGCTACACTAATAACAATAAGGGACTAAACTAGTAATATAGGGACCTAACATGCCCCTCTCCTTCAAAAAAGTGTTGTCATCAATGCTTGAGTAGCTCTGGGTGCTTTTGTATAAAATTTTCATCCTCCCATGTAGAATCTTCAGTGGGTAAGCTCTTCCACTTGATGAGATACTTCGAAATTGGTCGATTTAGTAGCTATCGAGTTCTTGTTTCCATGACCGCTTCATGTTCCAATATGAATTTTCCTTCCTCATCAAGTTCTGGCAATATTGTTTGAACTGGAAGATTTTCACCTATAACTTTCTTTAAGCATGGAACATGGAAAACTGGATGCACTCGCGAAGAAGTAGGAAGCTCCAATTTGTATTCCATAGTACCAATATTTTGCAACACCTTGTAAGGACCATATTACTTTGGTGATAATTTATTATCTTTCTTAGCTTGCTTGAGGGAAATTTTTTTGTATGGTTATAGCCGTAAAAATACCCAATCTCCTACATCAAAACTTCTCTCGCTACGATGTTGATCTGCCTATTGTTTCATTTGATTTTGTGCCAAATTTAGGTTATTCTTTAAGATTTGGATAACTTCTTGTTGATGCTCGATGTGATATTCCACTACTTGAAACTTAGAATTTTCTCTTAAAGATGATGTGATGGACAGTGGATGATATCCATAAAGTGCCATAAATGGGGTCATTTTTGCTGCAGTATGGAAAGAAATGTTATACCACCATTCAGCGAGAGGTAACCACTTGACCCATTATGTTTGTTTATCAGATACAAAACAACGAAGATATCCTTCCAAACATTTATTCACTATCTCAGTTTGACCATCGGATTGAGCATGATAAGATAAGTTATGAGCTAGTTGAGTACCCAAACAAGAAAATAACTCCATCCAAAAATTTCCAATAAAATTGGGATCTCTGTCACTCACAATAATCTTTGGGTTTCCATGTAGCTTATGAATTGTGTCCATAAATGTAGTAGCAACTATACTTTATTTAAATGGATGAGATAATGCACAAAAGTGTGCATACCTGGTAAGTCTATCAATTACCACCATGATGACACTCTTTCCTTCGGACTTAGGTAAACCTGTGATAAAATCCATTGAAATCTCCTCCCAACGTTGACTTGGAATGGATAAAGTTTGTAGAAGACCCGGGGTCTTAATTGTCTCAACTTTATTTTGCTGGCAAACCAAACATTCTGCCACAAACTTTTGAATATCAGATTTAAGGCCATCCCAAAAAAATTCTTTCTTCACCCTGTGGTAAGTTTTTAAAAATCCTGAGTGTCCTCCTAAAGGAGAAGTGTGCAATTCCGGAAGAATCTTTTGTTTTAGTTGGGAATTCTTACAAAGATATAAGCGATCTTTGTACCATAAGGAATCATTTTTCCAACTAAATGTATCATATGTACTAGGATCTTGCTGCAACTTTTGAATGAGTGTCCATACATCTTTGTCCTTCTTCCATTCATCTCTTGCTTCAGTTATCCAATCTGGTTGGATAATAGAGATGGAACAAAGCAATGCTTCCACCCCTTCATTCTTTCTTGAGAGTGCATCTGCAACAACATTAAGCTTTCCTTTTTTGTAGATTATTTCAAAGTCATAACCCAACATCTTTATGACCCATTTTTGTCGCTCTTTTGAAGATAGTCTTTGTTCCAAAAAGTGTTTAAGACTATCATGATCAGTTTTTACCTTGAAGTGTCTTCCCATTAGGTAAGTTCGCCATTTCTTTAGTGCATGTAGTATTGCTAAAATTTCCTTCTCATAAATAGGTTTCTGTAAATACTTTCCTTTGATTGGACGACTTTCAAAAGCAGTGGGTCTTCCTTCCTGCATTAAAACAACACCAATTCCATTTCCTGAGGCATCACATTCCACAATAAAGGTTTTTGTGAAGTCTGGCGTAGCTAAGACCAGTGCTAGGCATATTGCCTCTTTAAGATGTTCAAAGGCCTTAGTTGCTTCAGGAGTCCATGAAAATGCATCTTTCTTCAATAATGTTGTTAGAGGTGCTGCTATTCTCCCATAATTCTTAACAAACTTGCGATAATACCCTGTTAACCCGAGAAATCCTCGCAACTACTTTATGGTTGTGGAGACTTTCCATTCCTTAATGGCTTTAATTTTGTTAGGGTCTACCTTAACACCCTCGTGAGATACAATATGACCCAGATATTCCACCTCTTGTACTCCAAAGAAACATTTGGATGTTTTTGCATATAATTGTTTCTCCTGCAATAGTTTGAGCACCGTGTCAACATGTTGAACATGATCCTTCCAAGACTTGCTGTAGATTAGTATATCATCAAAAAATACTAGCACAAATTTTCTAAGGAAGGGTTTGAAAATGAAATTCATCAACCCATGAAATGTAGAAGGTGCATTGGTAAGGCCAAAAGGCATGACCAAAAATTCATAATGACCCTCATGAGTTCGAAATGTTGTTTTCAAAATATCTTCAGTCTTCATTCTAATTTGATGATATCCTGAACGAAGATCCAACTTGGTAAAATAAATTGCTCCATGTAATTCATCCAATAATTCATCAATCACAGAATGGGAAATTTATCTTTAATGGTGAGCTTATTGAGCTCCCTATAATCCGGACACATGCGCCATGATCCATCCTTCTTGTGTACCAATACTACAGGAGCAGAGAAAGAACTTTGACTAGGTTGAATTATACCCGCCTCTAACATTTCCGCAATCATACGTTCAATTTCGCTCTTTTGGAAGTAAGGATATCTATAAGGCCTAATGTTTGGAGGAACACTTCCTGGAATCAAATGAATAGCATGATCATGATAATGAATAGGTGGGAGTCCTTTGGGAGTTTCAAACACCTTGGAATGATTGTCCAAGACTTGTTGGAGATCTGCAAAAATAGATGATTTTGATGTTGGAACTTCTAGTGAGCATAATTGTGCAATTACGCCTCTTTGTTCTTTCTTTAGAAGCTTTGTCATGAAATTAGAGCTTATTATCCTTCCTGGCTTCCCTTCAATACCCCGTAATTCGACTTCCTTTCCTTCTGAAAAAAATTTCAAGAAAAGTTCTTGAAAATTAAAAGCTACTGTCCCCAAAGATTGTAACCATTGTACTCCTAGTAAAACATCAACACCTCCCATTGGAATGGAAAGCATTGGACTATTCAATTCCTTGGCTACCTTAAAATGAATAAAATTATGTGTACTACCCGAATCGATCAACACTATTACCTTTTTATTCTTGATGTATCCTTCTATCTTGAGAGTTTAAGGATTGGTAATTCCTTCCAATGCATTACACGATATGGTTGGACTCATTTCTTCCTCTTCTAGGGTTGGTTCTTGGTGTATATCCTATTCTTCTGAAGATTCTTGTTCATTTTCTTCTTCCTCTTCACAATCTATGTAAAATAATTTCTTATCGGCACACTTATGACCTTTATTGTATTTGTTATCACAACTGTAGCAAAGCCCTTTTGCTCTTTCTTCTTCCAATTGTTGTGGTGTCAACCTTGTAGGTTTTGGAAGTCTAGGAGTAGCAACACTTCCATATTTATATATGTGAGTGGTAGGCTTCATTGTCGCCATAATTTTACATTCAATTTTTCTTTCCAACCTTTCCTTTTCCAATGAATTAGGTTCCCAAACGCGAACTTCATGCTGGATGTTATCCTTTAAATTCCATTTGAAGATATCAATCCTGTGTTCCTCTGGAATATCAGTTACCCTTATATTCAATTTTTGGAAGTCCTCAATGTGCTCCACCACTGAACCCTTTGTTTGAGATTTATCAATTGGCTAAATAAGGTGTTCCTTTTTGTATCCTCATAATGTGCTATCATTTCCTCTATAAAAATTGACCAAGTGACAATTTTGTTACGAGAGCAAAGCCATCTATACCATACAAATGTATTATGTTCTAAATGTAAAGTTGCAATGCATACCTATTGTATGTTTTGCACATTATTGAGATCAAAATATTGCTCCATCTGTAGCATCCATGTTACGGGATCCTTGCCATCAAACTTCCTCATATCCATCTTTGGAATACGGTGGTTCTTCCATCCAAAATTAGAGTTTATGAAATCACGATTAACAATTATTTTGTTCTCATCATGAGTTTCCTCTACTATATTTTCGCCATTAGGAAAAATTTCTTGTATCAACTTTGTCAAACCTTCCATGTCTACTTTTAGATCATTCTTCATGTTTTCCATGTTGTCTTTCATTTTTTCATCGATATTAGCTTCCATGTCATCCATCTTAGCTTCTATTCCTTTCTTCAAACCATCCACCTTAGCTTCCATGTCTTTCTTCAAAACTTCCATTTCATTTTTTGTTGCTCTTTGTGAGAGAAAAATTTGGTGCACTTTCTCTTGTAATTTTGATATGTCATGTTGCCACTCTTCGTCTTCATGAGTCATAGTAGATCCTTCAGAAGGCTTAATGGGTGTTGAATTCTTTTTAGGAGGCATTTTTTTGAACCCAATACTGATATGTATTCTACAATATGCCCTTGGAATCAATTCAAACTGATTTTTCACACAAGACTTCTGCAATTCGAAAAAAAATACACACCTTTTTCTTGCTTTTGAGGAGCTTGATATTGAAACTGAATTATCTCTGTGATTTCGGATCTTCAATATCTGAAATTTGGCCCTGTAGTATCCCTCTGAAGCTTATTTTAAATGACACAGATATGACCTGATTTTGATTCTTCAAGAAAAATTTATGCCCAATCTCCCACAATGACCTAATTATGGACTGGTTCAGTAGAGAAAACTCGTACGGTGTGCCATGTGTCACTTTTTGCTCCTTCGGCTCTGAAATTGATACACAAGAAACTATAGTCTGTATACTTGTGGCCAATTTTTATAGAATTCCAATACAATGTTGAGAGAGAGAGAGATTTATGACTATTTTCCCACAGTCACCTCTTTGAGATGAAATTTGGGATCCTGAAACAACCCTAACTTCCATTGATCATATCTCCAAAAATATTGTGAATAAAGCTCTGCAATTTTTCCACGACGTTCCTCAGGAGTTCGTCTTCGCCCTGTAAAAAAATCAACTTCTTAACCCACGTAGAAAAAACGTTATAGCGAAAATACCACAATGACTTGTTTAGGTTAAATTTAGGAGCCTGCAAAAAGCCCTAACTTCCACAAATCATATCTGCCAAAATTTGTGAACCAAGATCTGAAATGTTTCCACGACGTTCCTCAAAATTTTGGCTTCGCGTTGTGAAAATTTTAGCTTCTGAAACTTCATAGAAATTTTTTTATAGCGAAAGTTCGACGATGACCTTTTTGGAGCAGCGAAACACTAGAATCCAAAGCTCTGATACCAAATGTTATGAAACTAGCTCCAAAAATAGAATAAAAGAGAGATCAATGCCTTAGAAATTAGCCACTTCAAGGGGGAAACCTCCAATACATTACATAAATGAAAAATTTTGTATGATACAAATGGCCAAAACCTCCTTCTATATATAGGAGTCCATGGGGCCACAATATAATCCTAGCCGACCTAACACTAATAATGTAAGGGTACAATAATAACAATATTGGGTTACAGGGGTACAACAATAACAATAAGGGAGCTACACTAATCACAATAAGGGACTAAACTATTAATATAGGAACCTAACATATTTTGACTTAGATCTAGTAATTGAAATGGTGAACCCTATGGGAATATTTGAATGTGATGTTCTCATACATATTGAGTCCCTTGGCATGTGTTATTTCCAGAAACCTTTTCTTCCATCTGATGAAGACCGCTTGGAAGCCATGATTGATGTGTGTCCCTTGACATGTGTTTATTCCAGTTGGAAGCCATGATCAAGAACCTTATGAGGATAGTTCCTTTTATTGTGTCAACCTCATTAAAAAATGAAACACAATGTCATCATGAGGATGGTTCTTTTATTGTGTCAACCTCATTAAAAAATGAAACATTCCCTTATGAGGAAAATTATTTTATTGTGTAAACCTCGTTAAAAAAAGAAACATATCCTTATGAGGATGGTTCTTTTACTGTGTCAACCTCAATAGAAAATGAAACAAGTCACTATATTATCAGAGTTCATTTTCTTGTATCAAGCTTGTTAAAAAATGAAACAAGATTCTGTGAGAATATTTATTTTCCTATGTCAAGCTCGTTAAAAAATGAAACAAATCCTCTCCTAATTAAGTCGAGTCTTTCATATGATCTTGTACATGAAACTTCATTCCATGTAAATATTAGTAACCAGTAGTCTACTTAGGTGAATGAAATGAAGCTTGGGGGGCATTGAAACTTATATCAAGCACAACTTTTTATCTATTTTAAGCTTGTGTAAAAGTGAAACAAACTTATCTCAAGCACAATTTTCCTACGTTTCAAAGTTGTGTAAAAATGAAACCATTCCCAAGCATAGTTTTCCTCTATTTTCAAGCTTGTATAAAAATTAAATCTATCTCGAGTCCATTTCGGATATTATCTTCATGAATCGTTAAACTCCTGAAAATCCTGAGCTTCTTTCTCTATCTTTCATGCTCTAAAACACATGAAAATTATGAGTTCTTTCTATCTTTTCTTGCTCGTAAATTAAATTGAAAGTGAGTCATAGGAGTACAATTTTATCACTTTTTCAGACTCATTAAAACTTACGAAAAAAGAAAAACCTTAGAGTTCTCTTTTAAGCCCTTTTCAGACTCTATAAACATGAAAATATCATCAAATACTTGACTATTCGAACTCAAAAAATTAAATGAATAGTTGTCTATTTAGTAAAAGTTTACCCCTTTTCTGGAACGAACTAGACTATTAATGAAAAACGTATATGTTGTATAATAATGACCAATAGAGTTCTCTCCTGCATTATTTTATCCTTTTTCGGGCTTGAGGGACTAAATTTATGAAAAATAACACTATGGAGATTACTTATGTTTTTCTCCTGACTCCCTAAAACTGAAAAAGGCCCAGTTTTTCTTTCTCCGACTCATTAAAAATTTATGTTCAAATAACTATATGAGTTTTATTTTGTGTGTTTCCAAACTCTTTAAACATGAAAATAACATCGAATTAAACTTAAACAGTGCAGGAGGCATTTATCACAATGGGACCGAACCACTCCTTCCTCATGTTCATTAAAAATACTTCAAAGGACTCATCTAAAGGATGAGCTTATGTGATAATAATTTGTTATCCTCCTCGAGCCTGTGAAGAAATAAAGAGGTACTTTCCAGTAATGGTGGGGGGGAATTTGAAACAACGTTCATTTTTGTATTATTAAAGGCAGCATGTCACTCTTGAACATGACACTCTGTCACATTTGTGTCTGGGTTGGAAAATCCGTTTGTATCATAGTTAATCGAACTGAACTGAAGGTCTTTAGTTGGTTTTGGGCATTATCATTGAGTCAAATGATGCCAAGTCTAAGTGTTTTGTCGCCAATATGGTTAAGAGAAGCCCAACCTCAGTTCATATTACCAAGCAAATCATAACCTTAAATCGTGTCGATCATCCCTGAATCAGTCCTAAATTACTCCAATTTGTTAGATTCCAAAATTGACATGAATTTCATATCATAGGCCCTCCTGCGAAGGATCACTTCCTATTGACTTCAACTCATTATCTAGGAAGTTTATATAGAAACCATTTTCAGTACCTTGAGGCCTGCATGCTTGAATGGTAAGTTTCTCACTTTCGATGGTAGGTTTTCATCATTAGCCTTCGATTGAATGATTCTATGAATGTTCTACTTCAAAAATTTTAATCACACTTCATAGATTGTACTGGAGTACCTTGAGATCCATTATTGGTGGTTTCTCTCGCACTTGTTAATGTTTCGCATCACTAACCAGTAATCAAGTGGTTTCTATAATGTTCGACTTCGAGACATTCACTCGCATTGTTATAATCGTACTACGGATGGAGAGATGGAGATCAAGACCCTGGATCTAGTTTCATCTATCCAAGTTTCGTCGAGTTATTAAATATTTGTAAATGTAAATACATATCAATTGATGCCTGCATCCATACTATGTCTATTATTGACATGGATATTTGTGTATTTCCCTACTACTTCATCAAATTATGTTTACTCTGAGTATGGGAATGCATACCTCAATGATGTTTATATGAAAGCATTATATGCTAATCCTTGTTTTTTTGTTTCAGTACTTTGACCAATTGGTCTCTAGTTCGAACCTTTGACATGATAAAGCGCTTTAGCCATCAAACATATTTTTTGGCTTTGCACTACAGGGGGAAATTTGTTACACTAAAATTTGTCACCATGACAGTCAATTCAGATATCTAGCCATCTAATGGAGTGTCTCAAGTTAATCTCCTATACATATTGAAGTAAAAAAATACCAGGGACAAAAGGAATTTTTGGTTTCCACTACTTAAAACCCCTTTTTGAGCATTTGTGCAGTTTTCCTAAACAAAACCTGCGCATGCGTAGTTTTTTCCACTGTAAACTACACATATTTGTGCATTTTATTCTAATATAAATTGCGTAGGTCAGTTCACACAGGTAAAAATAAAAAAAAGTAAGTTCTAAAAGCTTTAGTTGAGGAATGTTATCCAAATTAAAAACCTCGATCCACTATATACCTGCACGTCGTCCCTTGGTACATGGAACTAATCTCATTTTATTAAGCATCATATCCCTTGAGAAGTGGAACTAAAAACCTCCTCATCCTTCCTATAAATTCAACATATGACTAAAGGAATGGGAGAGTTGGATTTCTAAACTCATGTTGTTAATTTTGGGTCTGAAGAGCTTATCATCAAGGGAAGGAAGGGAGACCATTGGAAGAGGCTCGTAACATCAAGGAAACCAAGTTGTAAGCTTTTTTTCCTTTTGAATTCAATACAAATTCAATTGTTCTTTCCTAATTATGTTTAATTTGATGTTATTTGTGGGATACCTTGATCACTCACATGGTTTATAACTAATTATTGATTCAATTATATGTTGTATGCTAAATTAGGGATTTTATTTAACTTTGATTTCATATGCAATATGATTTTATCTCTTTTAATGTTTTTTACTATGCATATCTCTTTTGGAGCGTCATGGATATGCTGTGGAAATCATTCGGAAAGCCTCTAAGGCATTGAGAGAAAGATGGTTGTAAAAAGCGTTGAAAGGACTTCTAAAATCACTTCATTAATATGTAAGTGATCCTTCGCATACTACATGTTTCATGTTTTGGTTATAGGCTAAGGAAGGAGCTATTGTTTTGTTTGTTTGTTTCTAGTTTTCCCTTAGGATTCTAGGGAGATCGCTTCTGTTTTCAAAAGGGATTTATCTGAGTAACAATAGGTGTACATGATCCCTACTCTTGTATTAGTTCAAGTATCTCCCCTATTGTCACCCATAGGGTGTTTGTGATCCTTTTCTATTTTGACAAGTTGGGTATATTCCCCTATCTTTGTCTATGCATATAGTATAACCCAATTGGCATCACACCTACAAGTTGGGATTATTGGGGTTGTCCCTCCCCATATCGCCAATGGATTGAGGAGGCTTGGGGGTGTGTGATCTGTACCTTTGGTAAGTCAGGTATCTCACCCAAGCTTAAATTATGATGGATGTGTTCTACGACATGACTCTTGAGGGTCATTGTTGGGAAGATCAGTAGACAATATGATGGGTTGAAATCTGCTCCCTTATATCACTTATTGCTCGATATGGGGTTGAATATGTTTTTCTCTCACATGATATTTTGGGTTGAGATGTGCTCCCTAATGTGATTTTGGGTTGAGATGTGTTCCCTTATGTGGTTATGGGTTGATACTAAGCTCCCCGATATGGTTTTAGGTTGATATGTTCTCCCTGATATTATTTGAGATTGAGATGTGATCTCCAACGTGTTACATTACGGTAGCCTTGGATTCCATCCAATGTCAAATTATTTTTTTTTTAGATTGGATAATGTTCATAATATGAGCAGAGACAATCAAGAGATAAGAAATAAGAAGCAGAGATGAACAGAGATGAATAGTGATGACATTTGATGATGAGATACTTGAGATTGGATATGATTTGATGATAGGATACTTGCGATGATTACATGATGGAGTTTCAATTTCTTCTTAGATGAGAGGGAGTGCTAATTTGGTAGCTTAGTGACAAATTTCAACGATGGTATGAGATTCCTCTTTTCGAGAGGACCAATTTTGTCTATTGAAGCGTTCAATTTGGATAAGGGAAAGTGTATTTTTGAATTAAAGCCCACATGTGTGTATTTGATTAGGTCATCCCTAAAGATAATTGGACACCCTTGGAAGGATATAGATACAAGTGAACTCAACCTCATTTGGACATGATCATGAGACATTCTTCTATTCTATTCTTTGGTTTGGCTTGCATAGGTCTGAGGAAAATTTGCTGAGATTGGTTGGAACAGGTATGAAATTTTGTTTTGAAATCTAGGAGCAGTAATAGTAATTCATTTCTCTTACTTGATAACTTTTTGTGATGTATTTTTTCTTAGATTATTTATTATTATTGTTCTTCTTCATAAAAAAACTACAAAAATGTAAAGAACAATAATACAAAGGACAAAATATATAGACATTCAGTCAGGGACAAAACATCTCCAATCTGAGAGGAAAACCCACATGAATTATTCTTCTTATAGAATCTTCAAATTACGAATTCCAAGACCTATATCTTTCACCAAAAGCTCCTCCAAGGCCAAGTCACACTTCTTCCCTTCATTACCTTTTAATCCTTTCAATTCAATGCTTGTCAAATTGATTGTGACACCACTAATTTTCGGCTGCTCTTCAATTTTGGCCTGTTATTATAGGCCTGCAATTTTCAACCCACTTGTAATTACAGAGAAATGACATGTGTGAGATGTTTGGGGAAAAATGTGATGCTTCTCTCCTTCGATTAACTTGGACACTTACTTATGTGAAATCGGCTAGCACGAATACTCCTTTGTTTGGCTATAACATGGCTTCTTCGAGGTTTGCAATTTCTTAAATCAGAAACCATAGTTGTAGTCACACATGTGAGATCATTTACCCAAAAACGATGTTGAAAAAATATGATCTTCTTCTCCTTCTCTTCACTGGTCAATAGGTTATATTTCTTTTATATTTTCACTTCTCTTCTTGCTTATAGATACTTGAATGAATGATCACTTGAGTTAGGTTTAGTCCTCCTATATATGGGCTTCTCTCTGTAGCTATTAGGATGACTTGTCATCATTCCTAGGCTAACATGTCCTCTGTGATAGGCTGATTTTTCCTTTAGAAGGCTGATTTTATTGTAGCACATAGACGAGGTCTTGGAGGGCCTTTTTTACTCTATCTTTGACTCAACTAAATTTTCTTACAATATGTAACATGCCCTAAAAGGGTCTTTCATACATGATAATGAATCATAATCCATAGAAGCTCTCAATGCAAGATTTGACCTAAAATAAATAAATTCCCTTGAACATGAAACCCATGCCTCAAGGTCAACAACAATAAATTTATTTTTATCATTACATCAAATACATAAAATCATGATTACATATGTCATTATGAAGACCGAACCTAGTTACAATTTCAACACTCCTTGTTAACGAGGGAGGTATTTCTAATCCATATAAGGTACTTGGCCATTCTCAATCTGAATTATTGTCATAAGAAGAGTCATACTGGTAACCCATCTATATAGCATCCTACCAACCATCATTATGACATAGCCACGACCTTGACTAACAACTCTATATCTCCACAAGATTAGAGAAAAATGTTGGCAATACTAATGATTTATAAACATCATCATCACTGTCTCTCAAGGAACATACCCCACCTAGGTGTTCATGGGGTATGTCCTTCCTAGACCATTCTTATCTTGGATTCCTAGTCCTTAAAGAATATCGGTCCTCTATGACTACTCTTATCTTGGAACCCCTACCACATCCTCAAAGAGTACCAGGTGTCATATGCTTACCCAATCTGTCATTCTTTCTTCCCAAGTGAATACAAGAATGATGTGTCTATCTCTCTCTCTAAACTATGGAGGTAATACCCATTCCTATAAACTAATGTACCCATTCCTATAAAACGAATGTACCTAATCTCCTTCTCAACTAGGGACTTGTCGAAGATCCCTCTTAGTTAGGGACTTGCTTTCCAAGTTTCTTCTTAATCAGAAAATTGCTTCCAGGCTCCCTCATAACTAGGGACCTATTTGTAGAAATTATCTCTTCTTTTTTGGAGATCATGGGACCTTCAGATGCTTGTAGCACTCCTCCATTCGATGCCATGAATTTCATGCTCAATATTATGGAGCCTTCATATTTTGGGACTTATTTTTAAGGCGTCTACCATCCATCAATTTCATTCTTGAATTATTTTTTTCATGTCATTCTTTTCTTCATCGGAAAGTGATCTGCTTGTCCATATATAGTTTCTCTTCATACAACCACCTTCTCCCATCATTTTTCCTTTAGTATCTTCCATACCATAAAATGAGCACTAGTTCTAGGTGAAATCCACAACTCTCTTTCGGTAGCCCTGTATTTTCCCATTCATATATTGTTCAAAATAAAAAATTAAATCAAAATTACCATTTTTTATGGCCGTTAATCATTACATATGCTTGTTTCTACATCATCATCCTTCATACATATTGACACATCTCCAAGATAGTCACTTTTCAAGGGTTTTCTTTCTTTCTAGACTTTCCCAATGGCTTCATATTTTTTACATGAAGATATCATATTCGATACTTCTAGTCATCATACGTTGATTTTATTTTCCCTTACTTCCCCTTTCATGAATTTTTCAAAACCTTGAGCTTGTTCCTTTGGAGGTTTGGTGATTGAGCCCTTAACATGTTCCATTAATTAATTTTCTATAAGACTTAGATCTGTCCTTTTCTTCCATGCAAGAAAGTTTGAATACCCAACCAATTTGTTTCTTTCCTTGAAAAAATACATTTTGATGGGTTTTGATGTGGACATTAAAAATACGTACTTGAGAAGATACTCCTTGATGAAAATATCTACAATCTGTTTCATTCTTGAGTTTGATGACTGCTTGATGGAGATATTTTCTTCATAAGGTGTATCTTCAAAGAGGGGAGATCGCCTTAAATTCTTGACGATTATGAAAATTCCTCCTTATGCTTCCCTTGTATGTGTACACTTCAATATGCTTCAAAGTCCTTCCTTTCATAGAGGTAGGGTTTTTAAGGTCTTCCCTTTCATGGGGCGATGATTGAGCGAAATTCCCAAGAATGCTTTTAAGTGTAGAATACTTCTTTGAGTCAACTAGGGTTTGTAGGTCTTCTTGTACTTTCTTCAAGATGATGATGCAATCCATGTCCTTGTAATGTCTTGAATATGATAGGGTCTTCTTGTTCCTTGATAATATTCTAGAACTTTGGTCCTTGAGTTTCCTTTATTGAGTTTCCCTTCCTTCACTTGTCACCTTAGCTCTGAAACCATGTTGAGAAATCTAATGACAGTAATAGTAGGTGATTCCTCTTACTTGATAACTGTTTGTGATGTATTTTTACTTAGATTCTTTATTATTAGTGTTCTTATTCATCAAAAAACTACTAAAACATAAAGACCAATAAGACAAAGGACACAAGATATAGGTGTTCACCCAGGGCCAAAACCTCTCCAATCTGAGAGGAAAAACAACACAAATTACTCTTCTTATAGAATCTTCAAATGATGAATTCCAAGACTTATACCTTTGACCAAAGACTCCTCCAATACTAAGTCACACTTCTTCCCTTGATGACCTTTTCTTCTTTTCAAATCAATGCTGGTCAAATTGACCGATACACCACTGATTTTTTACTTCTCCTCAATTTCAACCTCTTATTATATGCCTACAATTTTCAGCCCACCTATAATTATAGCGATACCACATGTGTGAGCTATTTGGGACAGAATGTGAGGCTTATCTCCTTCGCTTGACTTGGACACTTCCTTATGTGAACTCAACTAGCAGTAATACTCCTTTGTTATGCTATAACATGGATTTTTCAAGGTCTACAATTTCTTACCGCATAAACCCTAGCTGCAGTCATGCGTGTGAGATAGTTTTACCAAAAAGGAATGTTGACAAAATTTGATCTTCTTCTCCTTATCTTTTTTGGTCAAGAGGCTATATTTCCTTTCTATTCACACTTCTCTTCTTGCATGGAGAAACTTGAATGAATTATCTCTTGAGTGAGGCTAATACCTCCTATATATATGCTTTTTTCCCTAGCTATTAGGCCGAATTGTCATCATTCTTAGGCCGCATGTCTTCTTTGATAGGGAAAATTGTCCTTTAGAAGGTTGAATTGATTGTAGCACATAAACAAGGTCTTGGAGGGTCTTTTTGACTTTATCTTTGACTCAAATAGATTTTATTACAATATGTAACATGCAAAAAAATGGTATTTCATACATGAAAATGACTCATAATCCCTATAAGCTATCAATGGGAGCTTTGACCTAAAAAAATAAATTCTCTTGAGCATGAAACCCATGCCTCAAGATAAAAAGTAGTAAATTTATTTTTCTCATTAGATCAAATACATAAAATCATAATTACATATGTCATTATGAAGGTTGAACCTACTTACACTTTCAACAAATTACAGGGTTTGAAGTTTGCATCTCTATTTTTATCATTTTGGGTCTCAATCATAGGAATGTCATGAAAAAATTTTCATTGCACTCACATGCATGTCATGGAAAAATTTCGTCTGAATCCTTACAACTGCATGCATGACATGTATTCCCTGCGACTCAAACCTAAAGGTTAAATTTTTCAGTTAGCTACAAATTTCGCTCATTGACCACATGGTTTGATAGTTCATCAGAGACAAAAACAGTTGATTACAAGCTCCTAAATCAGGTTTTTGAATATTAACATTTCTGGGTTCATTTCATGAATATTTTTTAGTTGACGTTGTTGGATAGTTGTATGGATGAAGATATGGATCATTGTACTCTCATTTGCTGAATCATTCAATGAAAACCTAATAAGAAGAAGAATTTGAAAAGGTTTTCCCCATAATGGTTTTTTCCATGGTCTTCAGCCAATCGTGGTGTCTTTATGCATGAATGTTTTTCTTCTATTGTTCCTTTATGTTCTGTTGCATTAATGATGATATTTTTATTTCTATATAGTTGCATATGATGCTAAACAATGATTTAAATGTGAATAATGTTATGATGTTATAGGGTGAATTTAATTTGGCAATAATGAAATGAAATTATCAAAGAAAATAAAAATATATTCCTAAGAAAAATTAACAACATATGAGATCGAAAAAGAATTACTCGTCAATCTTCTTAACATTAATCAATCTCTTGCTATATTTTTCATTCAAATTTTCTCCTCATGCTCAATCTGAGAGGGTCATTCAACTACTTGAAATTTTATGGAAACATGATTCCACATTGCTTTAAATCTAAATTATAGGCTAATATAAATTCAATAAATAGGAAAATCAATGTATTTTTATTTTTAGGCCCAACTTGCAAAATCCCTATTAATGTGTTTCCTATTTAGACCTCAAATGTGAAGTATTTAAAATACCTTCACACCAGAGTAAGTGTAGGTGGAGCTTGAAGAAATCATTAACAAAACACTTAATACCCCTCCAACAGACATGGCACATGGATGAGATATACGTTGAAAACATGGGTTCAATACAAAGTGGCATAAAAAAAGTGTCTTGGAAGGTGGTTTCCATACATGTCAACAAGCAGGGTACTTGAATTTGAAGGAATTTTTTCCTCTAAAAGACACCTTTAATGTAATTAACTTGACCTAACGTTAATGTATTTAACCTTGACACTTTTAATGTAATTAACTTAAAGTTATATTAGTTTTTCTTATTTGTTAAAGGATATAGCTTAATGAATTTCCATTTTCAATCAATCCAAAATAAAAATAAGTTAAAATACAAATTTCAACATAAATTAATATAGAATAACCTAGAATAAAACAAATATAATTCAGTTAGGGATTGAATTCACAAATGTATGACATAATTTAAAAATATATATAGATTAAGACTGTGAATAAAGAAAATAGAGTTGCTCCAAACAAAATATATCACTCACAAAATTGTAGAAGGATGGCCAATGGAATTAATCCTCTCCCTCTTTGTAGCATTAATTGCTAGATAACATGTTAGAATTTGTATTGAATGTACTCCTTCATGGGTGGGATGGTTATGTCTTGTTTTACACTTAGTCCAAAGACATCTTCTTCTATTTATTTTGAACTTGAATGCAATTTCTCGATGACCAATATTTGGTCTTCCTGCTCATTAAAAAATGCAGACAACCCTTTTTTATTTCATCGTCCATAAAACATTTCAATTTGTCAAATTCAATACTTGATGATATTTTAATAACTTTCAAATATTCTTGTAATATATATTTCAAAGCTAATATATAGTCTCTAATCATTCTAGGTCCTTGAATATCGATGAAAACTTTAATATCTTTAAAGAAATCATTGCACCTTTGGTCATTAATATTTGTAAATATGAAAATAGCATCATGTAACATTTTGATCCTAGCATAATATGGTACCTTAATTTGTTTTTTTTGCTTCCTTGTTGGAAACCCGGTATTGATTTTTCTAAAAGTCACTAAAGGTAGAAATATTAGTAACAAATGTTTGATGCCAAGTAATCTTAGTAAATTTATTTCGTCCTTGGTATTACTCATTTGAGGCTCTCACCATAGTGGATTGGTGCTTAATTTTATATTTTAGTGCTAGCAACACTCTTGCCTATCAACTGCAGAAATCTCAAACTTTATTAAGATTAACTCGCAAATCTCAAATTTTATTGCCCCTTTAGCATTAGGTATTATCTTAAATTCACCATGTGACCATGGTCAAAACCAGGGGCTCAAATCCAAAGTTTCTAAGGCTCATCACCCTTTATAGTCAACACTTGCACATTTTTCATGAACAAATATTTGCGCAGATCCACCTGAAGGGAACACATCTCGTTGGCTTATTAACAGAGGCTAGCCCTGAGGGAATTGAGGAAACTGACCCCGTGACCTTCCATTAGTGATGTGATTTTGGCAATGGGAACTCAACCAATCCAACTAATCCTCAAGGTTGTCAATTCTTTTATCTTATAATCAAATTTTTAAAAATTTGGGGGTTCAGGTTGATACAAGTTTGTAACGCTTTTTCGAGGTTGAATGTGGTTTCCTAGTTGGAATATCCTTTGCTAGAACTTTTATCTGGTATCTAAAGGATCCAAATGTTATAGGAGTGCTTACCCTTCAATAAGGGTGAATAACTGAATAAAATGTTTATACCTTAATGTGCTAGGTCCCTATAATACTTGTGTATCCCCTTATTGTTATTTTTAGTGTAGCCCCTTATTGTTATTTTTGTGCCCATGTAGTCCCCATATTGTTATTAGTGTGCCCCATAGAAGCCCACTATTGTTATTTTTGTGCCCTTACATTGTTATTTTTATGTCGACTAGGATTATATTGTGACCCCTTGGACTCCTATATATAGAAAGAAGGTTTTGTCATTTGTATCATCCAAGAATTGTTCATTTATGTAATGTAAAGGAGGTTTCCCCCTCGAAGAGGTTAATTTCTAAGTCCTTGATCTATCTTTTCTTCTATTTAGTGACCTGGTTCATAACATTTGGTATGAGAGCTTTATGAGGTCTTAACGAGTGTGGAATTCTTCAAGACAAATTTATGTCCAATCTCCCACAATGACCTAATTATAAACTAGTTCAGTAGAACGAACTTGTACAGTGTGCCACGTGTCATTGTTTCGTCCTTCGTTATGAAACTAGGTCACTAAATAGAAGAAAAGATAGATCAATTACTTAGAAATCAGCCTCTTCGAGGGGGAAACCTCCTTTACATTACATAAATGAAAAATTCTGGAATGATACAAATGATAAAACCTCCTTTCGATATATAATAGTCCAAGGGGTCACAATATAATCCTAGCCGACATAACAATAACAATGTAATGGCACAAAAATAACAATAGTGGGCTTCTATGGGGCACAATAATAAAAATATGGGGACTACATGGGAAGAACAATAAAATTAAGGGGTTACACTAACAATAACAATAAGGGTATACACTAGTATTATAGGGACATAACATGCTGCTCTCCATCAAAAGAGTGTTTTCCTCAACGCTCAATTACTTTTGGATTCTTCTATATAAAATTTTCATCCTCCGATGTGGAATCTTTAGTTGGTAAGTTATTCCACTTGATGAGATACTCTGAAATTGAAGGATTTCATAGTTATCAAGTTCTTGTTTCTGTGACTGCTTCAGGTTCGAATATTATTTTTCCTTCCTCATCTAGTTCTGACAATATTGTTTGGACTAGAATTTTATCACCTGTAACCTTGTTTAATCATGAAACATGGAAAACTGGGTGCACTTAGGAATATGCAGGAAGATATGTTTACACTAACGACAAGGGACTACATGGGAACAACAATGACAATAAGGGGCTACACTAACAATAACAATAAGGGGATACAATAGTATTATAGGGACCTAACATAATTTGGTTCCCATGATGGATAAGTGTTTTGAGTTGGAGGTATATTGTGCATCCAATGATCCAATATATAAATATAATATGGATTTTCCAACCTTTCAAGGAGATAGATTAGGCTCTTCTTCGATTATTATGTGAGGTCCCATATGTGGATAGGCTACACTATTTATCATTCAAAAAAATCTCAATCTACCCATCTACGGTCTGGTTATAACCTTTGTTGCATTGGCTTTGGTCAAGTTGGATTACAGAATGCCAAATTTTTCCACTGATACACTTTGTTGGCAGAATAGGTCTACAACATCATTTATTGATTCATTTAGCATTAAACTAAAATCCAATTTGTTTTTGAAATTCACCTTTTTTCTCTATCCCACTGAAGCCAATTAAGACCAAATGTAAAGGATTTTAGTGTTATCGTATGACTAGTTACAATATTTTGGTGATTTGATCTAGGGTTTACCACACTCAAAAAAACGAGTTCAAGAAATTATAAAAATAAAGAACCATAGAATGCATCAATGATAAACAAGGGTATAAGAGAAAAATCCATGTCTAATTATTTAGCAAAGAAGGATTATACATGTTTCTTCCTCTCACTCTCCAATCCAAACTCTCACCTCTCTACTCTCATTGTCTCCCTTCTCTTAGATATTTCTTTTTTCCATTACATACAAAAATAGCTCTCATAACTAAGTTCTAACAAATAAATTATATTTTTCCAACAATATATTATTTTAGCTAATCCTATCTTTTACATAGCTAATTAATGACACCTCACTCTAACTATGTAATAGTACAAATTCTTCTATATATGCTTGGAAAATGTTACAAAATAAAATAAATTAGGGAACCAAATCCCTTGTTAAATGGAATTTTGACCTAAGGATGTCAAAGACGAACTTGGCTAGCATATATTCCTACATCATAAACCCTAGGAAGAAATTAAATATTCATCATTTCCTCAACACTTGTACCATAATTGATAATATATATTATTTTTCATCCATGTATCATATTCTATTGTTTGTTTCCATTTAACTAGATATTGAAGATACTCTTTACCTTATGATTTTCTTGACTATTTTGTGACCTAATATTGCTTCCATTTTCTTTTAGTTGTTTTGGGTATTTTCATCTTCTACTTCTTGGTCTGATCTTCCTCACTTATAGGTGAATCTGTTGTAACATTGTTTAGTTCCATAAATGGGTATAGGTCTACTGAATTGAAAATTGGTGATATTCCATTGTCCTTAGGGAGTTCAAATCATAAGAATTAGAAGAAAATTTCCTTAAATTTTTACATGGGCCAATTTTCTTAATCTTAGGCTTGTTTTATGTCCCAACATGGAACCTTTTCTTTCTCAAATATTCCATAACTAGGTCACCAAATTTAAATTTCATTTACCTTATTTTATGTGTTCTATTTATTTTTACATTTTATTGTTATCCTACAATTGTTTCTTAAATCTTTCCTGCAACTCTTCCATACTCACTGCAAATCATTCACCATCTGCACTCCTTAGTTATTGCTTTCCCAAATTTCTTAGTTTATACACCCCCTAGGGTACATTCCATACAAGATCTAAAATGGACTCATTCTTATGCTTCTATTAGGTGATTCATTGTAGGAAAACTTAGCTTGATCAAGCACCTGATCCCATAGCTTGGGATGATCACTTCAAAAATTTTGGGATGTTTCCCAATCTTGTATTCACCAACTCTACTTGTCCATCTAGTTGTGAGTGGTAAGCTAAACTATAACTTAAATTGATGCCTAGTTTCTTCCACAATGTCCTACAGAAACAACCTACAAATTTTGTATCCCAATATGAAACAATGGTTATAGGAAAACCATTAAACCTTTCTACTTCTTTAAAAAATAAATTTGTAACACTAGTTGGATCAGTGGTTTTTATATAAGTTATAAAATGAGCCATTTTAGAAAACTTATCTAGAACCACAAATAAAAAATCATTACCTCTATATTTTTAAGGTAATCCCAAGATAAAACCCATGCTAACATGCTCCCAATGCATGATTGGAATACGTAATGGCTAGTATAGTCTTGTATTCTAAATTCTTCGCTTGGCATGCTAGCACACTCTACAATTTTCAACAAATATACTTACTTCAGCTTGCATATCTAGACAAAAATAAAAATAATTTAAAAAGGAAAATGTTTTATTAGTTCCGCAGTATCCTGCCAATCCTCCATTGTGTTTTTCCTTTATAAAATTAGTTATCATTGAACATTTGGGTATGTAATGCTTACTTTCTTTGAACAACAAACATTCATGAATCATATAGCTTGAACAATGAGTTTTGTTTACATTAATTGGATTCCCATAGGCTACATATACTTCCTTTAAATTATCATCACTCTTGTACATTTCCTTTAGACCATCAAATCCTAAAACATTAACTTAAAATTATTGTAGAATTAAATTAATTCTACTTAAGGCATCAACTACTCTATTTAATGATATAATGGTATTCTTGATTACAAAAGAAAAATTCTACATAAATTCAATCCTTTTTACATGTCTCTGATTTAACTTTGGTTGGTTGTTAATAAATTATAGAGCATGGTTACTATTGTACAAAAGATTTTTTTTAGGCGCAAGGTAATGTCTCCATTTCTTCAAAACCTGAAGTATAGCATAAAACTCTTTATCATAGAAAGAGTGCCTTTTTTCTTGTTATTTTAACTTCTTTTTCAGATAAGCATTATGGGAATTTTTTGTTCTAAAATTTGCCTCCTAAGGAAAATAACAATTAAAATAATAAACTAATATTTATGATTTCTTAAAGAAAAAAGAAATGAAACTACTTTGTTTAATTTTTTTTTTCTTATCTTCTTATATGTTTACTCAAATTTCAAGTGTAGACACTCATTGGATGCAGAATTAAATTCCACATCCAACGAGTACGCACTCTACATATATCTAAATAGACTCTGATTGAAGAAAAAAAAAAATACGTTAAAAAAATAGCATGTTGAAACACACTTTTTCATACATTTTCAATTTTTTTCAAAGCGGGTCTACTAAAAAATATGAAGAGTGGGTAAACATGTTCTTTCAAGTATTTTAATTTTTTTCAATGTGTTTCAACTCAAAAGTATGAAAAGTGGGTAATCATTGGGCGTGGAATTTAATTCTACATACAATGTGCGCTTACAATTGAAATTTGATTAAACCTATAACTATATAAGATAAAAATACTATCACAAATAATAGTTCTTCTTTTACCTCCAAAATATTTACCCTTCGGTGATGACATTATAATGTTGAATGATATTGGTTCTTATAAAGTTAATTTTGTTAGTACATTTTTTTTTTCGAGGCCCATTTTTTACCTCAAATTCCCCTAATGCTATTGGTTGACCTTCCTGACTTAAAGTTGCTCCAATAAAAACTCTACTCGAATTTGTTTCAACTTGAAAATTTTATTAAACCCCGGTAAGGCCAAAATAGGTTGCTCTGTGATATTTTTCTTCAGCAACATAAAAATATTGTTTAATGCTACAATCCAATTGAATATTTGGTCCCTTTATTTGATGGTTTCCACAATGTGTTCAAAAAGGCTACTAAAATTCTTAATCACTTTTTTATAGAAACTTGCAAGAGCATGGAAAATTATTAATTCAAAAATATTATTTGGAAAATTCCACTCAATAATTTTTTTAACCTTTTCTCAATCCATCTTTAAACCATATTTATAAATGGAAAAGACTAAGTATAATAATTCCCCTTTCATAAAATTATAGTTCTTCAAATTAATAAAAAAAATTTCCTACTGCAAGTCTTTTAAAACTAGATAAGATGTCTTAGATACTTTTCCTTTGTTTGATTGCATACTAGAAACTCATCCAAATAAACAATGATTAACTTACTCACAAACTCATTCAATGATTTTTTCATTAGCTTCATGAAAGTACTAGGTGCATCGGTAATAGCCAAAGGCATCACTAACCAATCATACAATCTGCCGTTAGACTTAAAGGTATTTTTCCACTTGACCCCTTTCTCTTATTCAAATTTGGTGGTGCCCAGTCTTTAAATGATTTTTTTTTTAAATATCTAGCACCACTCAAGCAATCAATCAAATAATAAATGTGTGGGAGAGTAATTTTTTACCTAATTTCTATTTTATTTATTTCTCTTGAATGAGTGAACATCCTCCTCCCACTATCCTTCTATGGACTAAGAACTGTTCGAACAACGCAAATACTTCAATTTTCTCAGATAAGACCTTCATCTAACAACTCTTGAACTTGCTTATTTATGTCTAAATTTTCTTGAGGAGACATTTTGTAGTCTACCTTGTTTGAAATGTTTCTCTTGGAATTAAATCTATATGATGGTTGATACTTTAAATAGGAGGTAATTTTCTTGGTAATTCATCCATAATTATATCAGCAAAAGCATCCATCACAACCTTGATTTCATCAGGAAAATTATCTGGA
This sequence comes from Pinus albicaulis, assembly GCA_034641835.2. Lineage (NCBI taxonomy): Eukaryota > Viridiplantae > Streptophyta > Pinopsida > Pinales > Pinaceae > Pinus > Pinus albicaulis. The sequence goes on along the minus strand of CM076572.1, from coordinate 140,072,061 downwards.
CTACTATTAGTAAGAATTTACTTGGGCTTACCAATCAAGGAAAAATTCAATTCTTCCTTTTTAACCTCATGTAAAAACTCCTTTCCACTCATCAACAATACAATAGGACTAGATTCCTCTTTCACTCCTTCATCTGGCACAAGTAACAGTGTATGTTTATGACCACTTTTTTCAAGGGTATATATGTTATTTCAGCCATCATAGATAGCCTTCCGATCAAAATTCCATGGCCTTCCCAACAAGATATGGTAGACATTCATGGGAATCACATCACATAATATTTCATCTTTATATCTACCAATATGAAAGTCTAATTTACACTAGTCATTCACTAAGATTTGATGACCCTTTTGCAACCAATAAACTTTATAAGGACTAAGGTGTGTTTTCCTCTTTAAATCTAGATTCTCTACCATCTTGTAGAGACAACATTGTCTATACAATCACTATCAATTACAAGCTTGAGACACTTACCTTTTGACTTGCATGTGATCTTGAATAAAGTTTAATATAAATATATTTTTAATTGAAGTGTGTTTGAGTGGATTTAATGATCAAGATCATGTGTTTCCTTCTAAGAGATCATATGTGTAAAATGGGGATAGAGTATTTACATCTTAATAAATTTAACAATCAAATAGCTTAGTGGAGGCAAGTCCCATGTCAAAAAAATAAGATAGTTTCATACACGAACAACATTAATAAGTGATTGTTGTTTTTGTTGTTGTGGTTGTATTATCTTTATGAACTAGCAACTGGGTTGGTCTTGTACTCATGTGACACAAGGTCTATTAGAAACACTACCACTATAACCTCTAGGTGCCTACATATGCCCCTTTTGTAGGCATAGGTGAATCGAGGGAATTTGAACATTGAACATCCTTGCACATAACACTTCATTTTCATGGCTAATGTCAATTGAGCTACCACTTGGGGGCTTTATTATTATTATTATTATTATTTACATTTACATTTAATGTTTACTTTGGAAAATATTTCAATTAAATTCAAAATTTGAATAATATATTTATTATTTATGTTAATAAAAAAAATTATAAAAATAAAATTACCTATGTTATAAGATTCTATTTCTTTATTTATTTGCAATGAATTTATTGTTTTATATATATATATATATATATATATATAATCTCACATTAAATTCATGCATATTGAAATATTTAATTTATAATCCATGTAATTGTTTATTTAATACTTTTTAAAAGTTAAAAATGGGATAAATTACACATCTCAACGGAAGGTAAAAATCTAATAATTTTTCAATATACATTACTTTATTTTTATTTTTATTTATATGATATTAAATTATGTTATTTCATATGGACATTGAAATATTTTATTTATTACTAATGCTAAAATATTTTTTCTTTATTAATATATTGTTGTTTTAAATATTACATGTAACCTCAATATTTGAAAATTGAATGACTTGAACATCATGTAATATCAATAATATTATTTTTGCATGTCATCTGTCAAACCAAAATTAAGTATGGAAGGAATTACATATCTCCCTCATTCTAAAAATTATTATTGTTATCTTTTTTTCAATATTTTACCTTTCTTTATAAAGTTGATATAAAATTAAGGTAGAAATTGAAGTATTCCATTTATGGCTAATATAGATATTTTTTAATGTTTTTGTAAATATTATTTTATTTTTTTAAATGTAGCATTATGGGACAACATATCCCTCCTAGTGGGTTGTAAAGAGATGCAATATAATAAAATGAAAAATAAATAATATGTGATTGTTAAACAAAGGTAATAATGTTGGAGGTAACTTTTACAGTTTTGGTTGTGCGCGCAGATAAAGGAGGTAAAAAACAATGTGAATGAGAAACACATAGATAGGCTAGAGTGCACAATTGTAGTGCACTAGTGGCGACTCACGTAGACGACATCAACACTAACATAGAGGAGAAAATAGGTGGGAAAATGCTAGACTTGAACAAAATATCATGCCATATTTCAAAAAAATATCTTCTTCCACAATCATGGGTCTAGGTCATTTTCGGTAATTGGGGTTTTTACTAGGTTATGGCCCAAGTTAAATGCATGAATGTAAATTATGTATAAAATGGCAGAAACTGATTGGGGTAACATTTCAGTCTAGTTTAGCTGAGAATTGTTCTTATGGATTTTGTTTTAGGGTTTTTTTGGTTGGCTAAGGCATGTCTGGAGGAGGTACTTTGTACATATATAAGTCTTTAACTTATCAAGTCTATCAGTGATCCAAGGGAAATTCTATGTTAAAAACATATGTACTATGCTAAATGTTATTATTGATAATGTAAAGTAAGCGGAGAAGTTCCATATATTATGATTACTCTTGCATGTGGTTGATGCTTCCTTTCATTGTTAATGTTTAACTGGGATGTGTATGGATGGATGTGATAAGGATATTGTATGAGTGTTCATGTACCCCTTTATTTTTAATTTTCTATTGGTGGTAATATGTTGTAACCATCCCATATTTTTATGAATCTGTTTAATGCACTTCAAAGGGTCAGATGTAATGAGGAACTAGAACAGAATAAATTCCCATATCCTCGTCAGCTACAAAAACCTAGTTCTTACAAGCTCCCTTAGGTGCTTTAGGTGATACCTCGCATGTCATGTTGGAGTTTCTATAAGGGCCATATCAATAGGGGTTTTGTTAGGCACATCGCACACAATAAAATAGATCAGAAAATGATAAAAATAACCAACACATGGTTTTTTTTTAGGGACTAGGATTTAGGAGGGAAGGTAATGTGAAATCCCATCAAAGAAGAAATGGATTTATGGTTCAAAAATAATTTCAATGAATTTACGACCAACGAATTTGGAAATTTCCATATTATCATCAAAACATGGTTGGAGAGGCATCTATTTATAGAATATCTTTATGATATATACTTTAGTGAATTCCCAAAGTTTCTTGCAGGGTTGAGTCAATGACTTAATGACTATAATATTAATTCGAGGCTGGAGGAAACAAGAGATTGGATTCCCGAGAAAGTTTGAAGGCTCTAGCTGGTGGATAATAAAATCACTTGGCTTTTTTATTTATGGTTTGAAAGTGGTTGGGGGATATATTACATAATTTTCTATTGAGCTAATTATTTCATACACCACTGTTGAATGGAAATCCTTGGGGGGCTCGCGAAAACAGTTTATTTGAGCATTGTTGATGTTTGTGAAGATGTTTCTATGCGACAAAGGCATGTCGAATATGGAATTTGAGTCCATGAGAAGTTAATCCCCTTATGAACTCAGGGTGAGCTAGGGGATGGTCAGAGAGTAGTATGAGGAGACAAGACTGGGATAGAAGAAGCAAAAGAAAATAGAGAATGAAGGAGGTGGGAAATATTCATGAACATGATGATAGAAGAGTATGCCAAGGAAATTTAATGAAGTATTGTGGGAAAGGTGAAATACGATGGAATTAGAAGGAATCATTCAACATAATTGTAGGAGGTTCTGAGGAGGAAGTGTTAGATGATAGAGGTATTCATTTGTACCTATAGTTGTGCTGATGGTGCTAGACCCACCAACATTCAAGGAATCTCCCCAATATGTAGTCCCAATTAGACCTCACTTTGGTGTATGAGACCCATCTAGAATATGATTTGGTTGGCAATGCAGTGGGTGTTAATGGTATGCCTTGGCTAAAATAACGTATAGAGTGATGTATGGTGACTTTGGTGAGAATAAGTGTGTAACCTTGTGGAAATTCAAATGCGATGCATGAAGGTTCCAACACATGAAGGGAAAATGAGTGAGTCCCTTAGACATTGATAATATTATGTATCTTGGAAGGAACACACTAGCACAAAGACATCACAAGCTAATATGTGAAATAGTTCAAAAGTTAACAATGATGAAATAATACAAAAACATGCATTCAACAATATTCGTACCAATGCAAACAAAGTATTTGATAAGCATAAGAGTAAGTGAAATAGCATACATCACAAACAAATAAACAAAAAATCCTATTATATTTACAACATTTGAATGAAAACGTATCGTCTCTGAGCTTTTATTAAGTGAAAGTTCCAATCATACATACATCATTAATAGAACACTAGCCCCAATAGTGGAACATGAACTCAACATCGTCAACATCACAAGGAGCTATTCTGTTGTAGTAAATTCTACATGCAAGGAGCTATTACTATGCAATACTATGCCTTATTAGGATTACAGTACAGGAAAAAGAAATGGCAAAATCGATACAAGAGAAAATCCCCAACCATATGGTCATACAAGCAAGCAATCAGACATTCCCTAATTCTATAGGCTTTGAACCAGCACCTAGTATCCTCGCAAGTTGGTGAAGGCTCTTGAGTTTAATTTAGAATTCTCTCAGTCCAACTAGGAGGTCCTTCACTTCTGCCAATGATCTGAGCCTGCACACAAGAAAAAAAGAACAAGGACAACAAGTCATCTTCTGCAGAATATTGTTAATTCAAATAAATAAACAATAACATGAAAAAATAGCTACAAGTACATATTCGAAATGAAAGGAACATATATCTCTATTTTAATCAATAATAAAATGGTACAAGTGTACCTTCAATAATAATATCTCCTCTCCCAAATCTGGCAGATTCTCCCCCTCTCTGAGCAATATGACCTAAAAAAAAGTGTATATCTAAATATTTGAATGAAGGTAGCAACATCTCAATATAATTATCACTCTTTCCCCTCCCTTTCCTCTTAGTGCGATTATATAGGTTTATTCTATCCTTTGGGAGAATGTATATAGACATTTAGGGGCTTGACAAACTTCTACAATAATGGACCCCTATCCAAATCATACACAAGTAGGTCAAGTTGGTTTCCTTGGGAGTGACAAACTCTAGAAACCTTTTTCACAACTATGAGTTTTTTCTCAATTATCTCAATTATGAAATAATTATGATCTCATAGTTATAATTTTTCAGCAAAATAATTATGAGAAATTGCTCAATTATGTTATTTCATTCTTTTAACATGGGATAAATCTCACATAATTAAAAGAAAAGGTGAAAAGGGAATGAATTTTAGCCAAAAAATAAGGTAAGTTGAACTTGGGTTTCTCTAACTATAATAGAGTGGAAAATAGGGTTATAAAAAATTCCCCCTAATGCATGAGTTCATAAGAGAAAATCATAACCAAAACGCATTACAATAGAGCTCAAAGGTCAAAATAGGAGGAATAATACAAAGCAAAGAATTGGATCAGAAGACACCAAATGTTGAAGTCTCATTTATGTTAATAACATCCCCAAGGCGAGCATACCCATGCTCAGGCATAAATAAATACCAAACATTGCTGCCAAAACACACACTACGGATCCATGCCATGAAATGCTAAGACATGGCCATGAAGAATTCACAGTGGATCCATGTGACTCATCAGATAGAACATAGCCAATATCAAATACAATGTGGATCTATGACATAATAGACAAGAGGTTCCCTAGAATAGTCACCAAGGTACATAAATGAAACATAACTCTAACGCAACTTGGAAGGGTTCCATATAAAATTAAGATGTCCATAATTTGTAACCCGAGGACTTCGAAAAAACCCTGATGGTAAAAATATACAGCGTGCGAATAGATGTGTTGATGTCGTGCATGGCAGAGACAGTCTAATTACCATTCAATAAGGTAAAATAGTAATGGATGTAAGGGAATCAACTAATTAGGAAAATGGACACCAAGGTACCTAGTACAGTCGATTAAGTGTACATAGATGAGATGACGTTGAACACCAGTGAACTCGACCGATTAGGAGCCAATGATGTAAACCCCATATTAATCATGAGGAATCCTACCACTAAGGTCTGCAAGCTCCAATGTACTATTGGTTCGTAGATCAAGATCCTATATAATGAGTTGAAGTCACTATGAGGAGATTCATCAAAGGAGGGCCTTGATGTATCCCTTGTCAATCGACATGGAATAGACCAGGATGAGGTAGTGGATGGATGAAGTGATGAAGTGATAAAGGACAACTTACTTAGGGATTGTTGACTAAAAGGTCAACATGAAACTACAAATGGCCGACACTGTGCCGAGACTTCCCTTGAACACATAGTATCATGACACAAGAGTGACTTGGAAGCATGAATAAGAAGCACCATGTGATATCGTGCAACAATGAAGGTGGAATTGAGGCACGCTCCATATGACTAGAAGAGTAAACAGTTTGAGGAGTAAACAAACTCATATGTATGGTATGGCTCCTAGGAAAGTTCAAACCAAAGTGTGAGATAACTATGCAGAAAAGTACCATGTTCAATGGTGACGTGACTGATGCTGCCATTTTGACGACTAATGGACATGAATGTGCCCTACCCTTTCTCTTTTAAAATTTTACTTTTCGTAAGTTTTTCCCCCAAGCCAAAAAAAGAGATAAAAGTACACAACAGAGAACCGTCTAGCCATAGTAGATTAGATTATTATTTTTTTATAACTATCCTACTCAGTCCTGTTAGTTCCAAAATCCACCTCAGGCTGAAATAAGGCAGAAGAAGGACAACACCAAACCACGCTCATCCTCGTAGCTAGCCCTATGAGGACAGGAGAGGGCTCTCTCCGGGTCAATCTCAATGAAAATATTCAAAAGGGCTTGATATGACGATAAAAAAAACTGATCTTAGGCTAGATAAACAAATAGGAGGGTTTGATTTTGATTTTTAGAGGTTTTTGTTGGAAAGAGGGAAAAACAATTTCCGGGCTTGGGGATGAGGCCAATTTCTTGCAGAGTTCAAGTTGGGGCGAGGTAGGCAGCGACTTTGATGTCTTAGATCAAATGAATGGATTGAAAATACTGCTGAGGAGATGAAGAGGGCAAGAGAGTGCAAGGATCCTCTTCAAACTGACGAGAAACATGTAAAACTAAACAAAAGTTTAAGGCAGAGCACCAGCAAACTAATGAATTCTACCTCAATTACTCATTTGTTTAATTCAGAAGCAAAGAGAAGGGAAATGGCATACATATAACATTAATGAAACTTGCAATAACATGAGAAAAACATCATCAAAACTCAGAAGCCACAAGGATCCCAACAAGTGCTGCAAAACTCTGGTCTTTCCTTTGCCGAAAATCTGAAATGAATGTACAATGAGGTGCAAAACTTTTCCCAAGTATCCAACCCTGAAAATGTCTCAGAAAATACAATATATAGACCATCCTAACCCCATCCCATGCCTCTAGGGGTCGAGCTCATCCTTATAGGAGCTGTTTCAACCAATTCTAAACATGGAGCTAAAATTTAGGCAGCCAAACAACTTGCCTCTATATGCTAGGAAACTGATCCATTCACTCAATTTTCACTTTTTAGTGAATGAATCCTCTAGAAAAAGTAAATACATGCCAAATTTACATCGTAATCATCAAATTACATCATGGTAGGTCAATCATCACATGAAAAAGTAAAACTAGTCAAAACTGGGCGAATTTCTGAGTTGAAGAGTGAAATTTGGGCAAAATTCCTCTATGCACCGCGCCCAAATTCCCTATGCATCGTGCCACTTTGGAGGTGATTTTGGGGCACTTGACGAAGTCCAAATTGATCTCATGATAGCTCTTTGGAAAGCCCTGGATGTCTGCTATCCAAACCAAGTGGAATTTTTCAATTTAGATGTCATTTTCCCCTCCAAAACTGCAATCTCCCAAGATTGGTTCCTACTGGTGCAAAAAGTGGCAGAAAGACCATTTTTGGAGTGTTTTTGGCCCTTTAGACAACCCAGAATTTGATGAAATGCTTCGGCCATTCCTAAACATACATAATATATCATGACAAACCCAAAAATGCAAATTTTTCCTCCAGAAGATGTCCCAATCATAAGCGCGCGTCGGGCGGAAAAACCTGTTTTGCAACCAAAATTTTCAAAATGACAAAATCTTCTCCAAATTTGCTGAAATTTGGAGTGAAGGTCTCTCATCATGTCTCATGCTCAGCCAAGGAAGCTTCGACCAAGATTCGGAGTGGATCTGGCCTCTTTCGACATTTCAGTGCCTTTCTCAACCTTGCCTTCAGGATCTTCATTTTTGCTCTGCAAATGTGTGTGCGAGCCCAATAGTGATTCTTCATGTGTCAGAGCATGTCTTTGTCCCTATTGGCCTTCGCCAAGAGCTTCTCCGGATGAATTTTGACTCTTGTAAGGCAAGTCTCTCGCTCAAATGGTGTCATGTCACCTCGTCTCTTCTAGGCCAATTCTCGGTCTTCACGAATTTTCCACAACTCTATGAGTGTGTGTTGATACTCCAGTTGTTTATTCCGCTACTCCAAATAATGTATAACCCACTGATCTCTCTCCAACTTCACGGTCAAAGTGTCAATCTCAGCCTTTTTTTCCTGGATTATCTCTTTCAGCTTTGAGCTGGGAGAACTGGCATCAACATCGATCAAAACAAAATCAGTATCTTGGCCTCCCGAGGGGCCCTCACCGTGCATAGGCCTCTTGCCTCTGTCCTGAACCTGTACCTATGCTGATGTCGAAGGCGAGACCCCTTCCACACCATGTGGAGATAGTACTCGCGTTGCTGATGAAGATAACGAGACCCCTTCCACCACTGGTGGAGATAGTACTCATCGTGCTACTGCAAATAAGGCTCTATGGCCTCTCTGATATGTCACACACACTGGAGCACTGATAGGCTCAGTCTCAGGAACCTCAAACTGATGTGAAGGCTCTGCCTCATTATGAACAATCTCGGGAGGAGGCTGGGGGGCTGCAAAGAAGTCACGGGAAATGAACTCATCCCATGCAATGCCCTGCAAACCAAGCTAATGTACCACAATGATTTTTATGAGCGCATAATGATAGATGTTGTTGTGTTTCTCCTCTGGAGTCTTCTTCTGCACTAGGGTAGTCATCCGCTCAATGTTTCGGCACATGAAGTATGGAATATTCATCATTCGCACTCTCATGAAATGCATCAAAAGTCTAATATGGTACACATAAAGGCGTGAGAATCTACCCTCACAGCTGAAATATCTAATGATGAGCTTCATTAATGGTGCATAGGACTCCTTCAGAAATCAGAATGGAAATACCCTGCTCAACTGCCTCAAATATCCAGGTCTAATGTAAGGCTCATAATATGCTCTATCCAGCTGCTGTCTCTTATTCCACTCCTCACCAATGTTCGGTATCCCGGTCGCATCAGAAATGGTCCCTGGTGTCAAAGTGAAGTTCACTCCAGCGAGATTTACATGACCATACCGCAAATGTAGGACAAATAAGCGAACCAACTCTGGATGGTGTTGAATCTGAGATATCATCTCACAATGCCGAAAACATGAATGTTGCTGAAAGCATGTCATTGCAAGCGGGCAGGCCTGCAATTGAGCCAAAGAAGTGGGCTCCTCCCTGACGTGCCTGCCACTCTTATGAGACCTCCTCGATACATTTAGCTCTGCGGTTGAATCACTGTCCTGCTCATACCCCTGCTCATATGATGAATTTGTCTCTGACATGATGTTGAAGACAAGGTGTTTGAAAAATATATGCTGATATATGTATAGTGAAAATAAGAGTTAGGTGTATGTTGAAAAATGATGAATTGTTGCTTGCCTTTCAATACTAAATATGCCAAATGTATCAAGAATGAAATGAGGGACTGTGGGAAGTATAAACAGTGGGCTAAAGGACTGTCAAATGAAACTTAACTTGTGAAAACAATCATTTGACTGTATGGGGATTAGGGATTTGGGAATTAGGAATATTTGCAAAGGATATGGGAGTGGGATGGTGATGGGACTTGTAGTTTTTTAGGGACAGGTATAAATTCAATGACAAGACACCCTTAAGCTAGGTGAATTCAAGGATATAGAGACAGCCCATTGCATGTTTTGGGAATTGGGAATTTAATTGATATGAAAGGGGGAGGGTGATAGGGAATAATAGGGTTTTCTAGGGATAGGAGTGCAATGAAAAAGTATACTTGGGTTAAAGTGAAATCAAGGATATTGAAACAGTCCTTGAATCTTTGGTAATCAAGATTTTATCAATGCTATGAAGTGGTGGCAAGCAATAGGGTTTGGGGATTCAATGACATGGGAATAAAAGAGAATAAGGAAGATGGGACAGCAGGAAATAGGAGTATGTTAGGTATAATAGTATGACAGTGATAGCAGTGACAAAAATGATAACCATAACAAGAGCACAAATGTCAATGGAATGAGAGTTTAAACACCGAAGTTTCAAGTTTTAACCACCTCTTTTCAAACCCTTGGGAGCAGATTGCAATGTGGGTATAGGGTTTATCCTTGCACCATTTAAACACTTGAATTTCACCTTCAAACAACACCCAACGGGAATTAAACTCAAATATCAAGTGCGCACACTTACTTGGTAACAAAAGAACTGAATCAAACTGAGTTTTTGATGAAGCAAGACGAGTTTCGGCCTTTGGGGTTATGTGCGCCGCGCGCAAGCCCAATGCGTCGCGCCAGAAGAAAATAACAATGATTTTTTCGGCTCTATGCGCCGCGTCGTGTGGATGCGTTGTGCCTATGCCCAATGCACCGCGATGAACTCAGGCACACAATTTTCCCTTCTAAAACGCAGTTTCGCCCTCCAAACCTCAAACTCGACTTTCTCTTAGATTTTCTCAATACTCTTTGATGCAAATGAATGAATGGCCTTTGAGAAATATCTTATAGACATGGTTTTAATTTTTTCTTCTTCAAAACCCCTTTTGAAATGTTTTTGACTTTGGCACATTTTCATTTAATACAACTTCTGTCTTTTTGTTTCCTCATGACTTTCTGAGCTTCGAATGATGAAATTGGTTGATTTTTTGCAGGGATGTTGGCATCGAAACTTGGCAAAGGAGGACTAGAGTTTGCATGGTGAAGAACTTCATGGTGGAAAGATACATATTATTACAAAAAAAAATTTGACAATTTCTTATTCAAAACAGAGTTTTGAACAAGAAATGTCCTCGAGCATGTTTGATAATAAAAATTTTGAACTGAAAACTTATGGAAAACCTCCTCATGGCCTGCGGGCATTATTTAACATGTCAGAAGACTAAACCCTAGACTCAAAAACTAAAAGACTCTTTTTGACCAAAATAACCATTTATGACTGTAAATGACATGAACTGAACTTTGATGAATTTTGAGGAATTTTGACTAACCCAGCAGGTACAAACATGAGGGAACATGAGAGAACAACACCCTTCCGTCAGTCAATGGCATGCCCCTAACTTTGACTTAAACTGAGATTAGATTGTGTATTGATTTCTGAAATCTGAACAAGGTGTCATTGAAGGAAAATTATCCATTGCCTAAGATGGATCATATATTGTAGCGAGTAGTGGGTGCATCTCGGATGTCACTACTTGACGGTTATTCTGGATATAACCAAATTTTGGTTCATGAGGACGGCCGCAACAAAATAGCGTTCACCACTCCGTGGGGGACATTCCTCTATGCCAAGATGCCATTTGGTTTGAAGAATGCTGGTGCAAATTTCCAGTGGGCGATGGACATGGATTTTGCAAATGAAAAATATGTTTTCCTTGTTATATACCTTGATGATTTGACGGTGTTTTCCAATTCAGATGAAGAGCATATGTATCACTTGAAAGTTGCTTTTCAGAAGTGCAGAAAATATGGTGTCTCGCTTAATCCTAAAAAGAGCTTATTCGCCATGGATGAAGGTAAATTACTTGGTCACATTATTTCCAAAGATGGCATTCATATTGATCCAGCACGTGTTGAAGCAATCCAGCAAATTGACCCTCCTAGGAATAAGAAAGAGATTCAGTCTTTTAATGGTAAGATGAACTTTTTGCATCGTTTTGCCCCAAACCTTGCTGAGCATTTGAGAGAAATAAAAAATATGTTGAAAAAGGACAGCCAAGTGAAGTGGACTAAAGATGCGGTAAATTCATTTAATTTGGTGAAGTTGGCATTATCTTCAGCTCCGGTGTTAATCAGCCCGGATTACACCCAAGAATTTTTTTTTTCCTTTGCTTCAGAGCACACCATGGCAGCCGTGTTAATGTAGAAAAGAGATGGACATGAGAAGCCCATAGCATTTTTAAGTCGAACTATTAGAGACGCAACCCTGAAATACAACATCATTGAGAAACAAGCTCTGGCACTGGTAAAGGCATTGAAGGATTTCCGGGTATACATTTTGCATTCCCATATTTTAGCTTATGTTCCTAACGTTGCCGTGAAAGATGTTTTAGTACAGACTAATCCGGAAGGAAGACGTGGTAAGTGGATCGCATCTTTGCTGGAATATGATGTGGAAATAAGGCTCACGAAGCTTATCAAGGGACAGGGGCTGGCGAAACTTATGGCTGAATCCAATTTGCACGCATTAGACATAAATCTGATTGCTGCTATGTCTGATGAAGAGGAGGATAATTGGCCACTTCAGGTATCAGAAATGACTGAAACTGACTCAACTCTTAAAACATAAATGACTGAAACAAACCAACTATAATAAAAACTGAAATCCTTCTTCAGAATTATAGCCTTCACTTCGGACCCCAAACTGAAGAAAAGACTACAGTGCACACTTACAATGAAATTGAAAAACATGATATGTACAATGACAATGTGATCAGCAGAAAACATCTTAAAAATGGTACCGCTTGAGCAACCTTCATTGGTTCAGTCAAGGGAATGGATACCTTTAATTTAGAAACTTCATTCTCCAAACTAAAAGATGAAGTCTTTTTTATCTCTTTGGCTGGAACATCTTTCTTTTCAACCTTCTCTCTCGATGTAATCGGTTGATTTGATTTTTCTATTGATGATGACTTAGTGGCAGCGGAATCAACTACCCCTTTTGCTTTCTTTTGTGCAACAGGTGAATCGTTTTTAGGTGCTAAAACTTCCTTCCTCTTCTAAATTAGATTGACTGGTACGTCTTTATTTCTTAGAGAGTATTTCTTCTGCTGGGCTAACAATGCATTCATGTATCCTCTCTAATACTCATCTGACTCTTCCTCAAGAGCCGCATCATTAGCTAGGATAAAATCCTCATATCTTTGTACCACTGAACTTTCTGCATACTCATCATCTTCGGTGATATAAATGGGAAAATCATCAGGAATAAAGAAATGATTTTCCTCCCCCACTACATCATCTTCATCATCTGAATCCTGACCAAAAAAATTCTGCTGAAGAGGTGTCTTTACTTGCTGCTGGACTGTTGATTCTTGTGCTCGCTGTTCTCATTGCTTAATCCTGAATTGGGGCTGCTGCTGACCACGGAAGTTAGGATTCCGAACTTGTGGTTCGGGCTTATCAAGAGTGAATCTTTCGAACATCTTTCCCATTTCGCAAAGTATCTGATCTGTAGATGTAGAAGCTTCTTCCTTTATCACAACTTTCTTCTCGGCTTTCAGTCTAGCTCTCTTATCATTCAAGTTTGCCTCAACACTCACGGAAATCTTCTGCATATCCTCTAAAGTAGGTGGATCTCTATCTCGTAATGAATAGGCCATCTCCGGATCAAAACCATCCGGGAATTTTAACAAATCTGACTTCTTAGAAGGCCTCAAGTCATCAGGAATTGCATTATAAACCGCATTAAATCTGATAATATAGTCTTGGACAGACTCACCAGGATTGCGCTTGATCTTAGTATACTCAGAAGTGATTTGAAGCGGATCTTTCTTCATCTCCCACCGATCTAGAAACTGTCTCTGAAGCTCTTCTAACGTATTAATACTTCTGGGATGTAAAGCTCTGAAGCATTTATGTACCTCACCTCCAAAAGTTTGGACAAACAATCTCATGGAGACATTCTCTTCATCAATTTCATGCAGGTCCAAAAAGTTTGCCATTCTATCAATATGCTACTGAGTGGGCACACTTTGAGGAGTACCATCAAACAAAGGAATTTTACTCTGTTAATCAGCGGGCATAGGATACAAATTTGCTGGCAAAACAAGAGGTGCGAATCTAGCAGCCATAGCTCTTGGTGGATTTATGATCTGTCTTGGAGAAATGGGTGGAGTAGGAGCAGTAGGTGTTCGAGGTGTATGTGGTGGAGATAAAGGAGGAACTACTTCTGATTTTTGATCAGATATCGATGGTTGTACTGGAATGGTAGGAATAAAAGAACGCTCAGCGTGAACTTGTGAATCAGAAGTAACTGCTGATGGACCAAGAGTTTCAGAAGCAGATTCGATAAACTCAGGAATATTCATTGCCACAATAGAGTTCCGAAGGTTCAGAATGTAATTATCAATGGATCGATTAGCTTGTTCAACCTCAAGATACTTAATGAACTCAAGATTTATGACAGTAGAACTAGTAGTACTTTCAAATTTGGTTTCAAACAAGGATAACTCGAACTGATCATCAAACTCAATATCTTCAAGGAACTCAAATACATTCGGGCATGACTGAGATTTCAACAGAGGGATCACGGGACTTTCACGACGGAGGATTCTTGAAATCAGATTGGGATTCTCATACACTGGAGGCGGATCAGGATCGGGATTTGATCTAGTATGTCTTCTGGAAGCCAGTGTGTTGATCTATTCAAAAATCAAAGGACAAAACGATCTATTCAGCCTGTCAAATTCTAGACTCAATCACCCAAAAGTCCATAACGATGTAATATACTGGGGTAATTCACAAGTCAAATGTCACGTTCACAAGCTAAACCAAAGATCGACTGAAGCAGCGTTTATCTACTTCCGCTAATGCATAGCAAAAGCGTTTCGAAAGCTACCTGGCATGACTTCAGACTTTGTCTATAACTTATGAAGCAAATAACATCAACAAGTGAACCAAATTATCCCCAGTATGGTCACCACTATGTTAGTTCCCAAATCCACCTCAGGCTGAAATAAGGCAGAAGAAGGACAACACCAAACCACGCTCAGCCTTGTAGCTAGCCCTACGAGGACAGGAGAGGGCTCTCTCTGGGTCAATCTCAATGAAAATATTCAAACGGGCTTGAGATGATGATAACAACAACTGATCTTAGGCTAGATAAACAAATAGGAGAGTTTGATTTTGATTTTTAGGGGTTTTTTTTTGGAAAAAGGGAAAAACAATTTTAGGGCTTGGGGATGAGGCAAAATCTTGCAGAGTTCAAGTTGGGGCAAGGTAGGCAGTGGCTTTGATGTCTTAGATCGAATGAATGGATTGAAAATACTTCTGAGGAGATGAAGAGGGTAAGAGAGCGCAAGGATCCTCTTCAAACTGACGAAAAACACGTAAAACTAAACAAAAGTTTAAGGCAGAGCACCAGCAAATCAATGAATTCTACCTCAATTACTCATTTGTTTAATTCAGAAGCATAGAGAAGGGAAATGGCATACATATAACATTAATGAAACTTAAAATAACATGAGAATAACATCATCAAAACTCAGAAGCCACAAGGATCCCAACAAGTGCTACAAAACTCTGGTCTTTCCTTTGCCAAAAATCTGAAATGAATGTACAATGAGGTGCCAAACTTTTCCCAAGTATCCAACCCTGAAAATGTCTCAGAAAATACAATATATAGACCATCCTAACCTCATCCCATGCCTCTAGGGGTCAAGCTCATCCTTCTAGGAGCTGTTTCAACCAATTCTAAACATGGAGCTAAAATCTAGGCAGCCAAACAACTTGCCTCTATATGCTAGGAAACTGATCCATTCACTCAATTTTCACTTTTTAGTGAATGAATCCTCTAGAACAAGTAAAAAATTCCAAATTTACATCATAATCATCAAATTACATCATGGTAGGTCAATCATCACATGAAAAAGTAAAACTAGTCAAAATTGGGCGAATTTCTAAGCTGAAGAGTGAAATTTGGGCAAAATTCCTCTATGCGCCGCGCCCAAATTCCCTATGCATCGTGCCACTTTGGAGGTGATTTTTGGGCACTTCCCGAAGTCCAAATTGAGCTCATGATAGCTTGTTGGGAAGCCTTGGATGTCTGCTATCCAAAACAAGTAGAATTTTTCAATTTGTATGTCATTTACCTCTCCAAAACTGCAATATCCCAAGACTGGTTCCTGCTGGTGCAAAAAGTGGCAGAAAGGCCATTTTTGGAGTGTTTTTGGCCCTTTAGACAGCCCAGAATTTGATGAAATGCTTCAGCCATTCCTGAATATACATAATATATCATGAAAAACCCAAAAATGCAAATTTTTCCTCCAGAAGATGTCCCAATCATAATCGCGCGTCGGGTGGCGCAACGTGTCTGGCAGAAAAACCTGTTTTGCAACCAAAATTTTCAAAATGACAAAATATTCTGCAACTTTTCTGAAATTTGGAGTGAAGGTCTCTCATCATGTCTCATGCTCAGCCAAGGAATCTTCGGCCAAGATTCGAAGTGGATCCAGCCTCTTTCGACGTTTCAGTGCCTTTCTCAACCTTGCCTTCAGGATCTTCATTTTTGCTCTGCAAACGTGTGTGCGGGCCCAATAGTGATTCTTCATGTGTCAGAGCATGTCTTTGTCCCTATTGGCCTTCACCAAGAGCTTCTCCAGATGAATGTTGACTCTCATAAGGAAAGTCTCTCGCTCAAATGGTGTCATGTCACCTGGTCTCTTCCGGGACAATTCCCGGTCTTCACGGATTTGCCGCAACTCTATGAGTGTGTGTTGATCCTCCAGTTGTTTATTCCGCTGCTCCAAATAATGTATAACCCACTGAGCAGTCTGCAACTTCACGGTCAAAGTGTCAATCTCAGCCTTTTGTTCCTGGATTATCTCTTTCAGCTTTGAGCTGGGAGAACTGGCCTCAAGATCGATCAAAACAAAATCAGTATCTTGGCCTCCCGAGGGGCCCTCACCATGCATATGCCTCTTGCCTCTATCCTGAACCTGTACCTGTGCTGATGTTGAAGGCGAGACCCCTTCCACGCCATGTGGAGATAGTACTCGTGCTGCTGATGAAGATAACGAGACCCCTTCCACCCCTGGTGGAGATAGTACTCGTCGTGCTGCTGTAAATAAGGCTCTATGGCCTCTCTGATATGTCACACACACTGGAGCACTAATAGGCTCAGTCTCAGGAACCTCAAACTGATGTGAAGGCTCTTCCTCATCATGAACAATCTCGGGAGGAGGCTGGGGGGCTGCAAAGAAGTCACGGGAAATGAACTCATCCCATGCAATGCCCTGCAAACTAAGCTGATGTACCACAATGATTTTGATGAGAGCATATTGATAGATGCTGTTGTGTTTCTGCTCTAGAGTCTTCTTCTGCACTAGGGTAGTCATCCGCTCTATGTTTCGGCACATGAAGTATGGAATATTCATCATTCGCACTCTCGTGAAATGCATCAAAAGTATGATATGGTACGCATAAAGGCGCGAGAATCTACCCTCACAGCTGAAATATCTAATGATGAGCTTCATTAATGGCGCATAGGACTCCTTTAGAAATCGGAATGGAAATACCCTGCTCAACTGCCTCAAATATCTAGGTCTGATGTAAGGCTCATAATATGCTCTATCCAGCTGTTGTCTCTTATTCCACTCCTCACCAATGTTCGGTATCCCGGTCACATCAGAAATGGTCCCTGGTGTCAAAGTGAAGTTCACTCCAACGAGATTTACATGACCATCCCGCAAATGTAGGACAAATAAGTGAACCAACTCTGGATGGTGTTGAATCTGAGATATCATCTCACAATACCGAAAACATGAATGTTGCTGAAAGCATGTCATTGCAAGCGGGCAGGCCTGCAATTGAGCCAAAGAAGTGGGCTCCTCCCTAACGTGCCTACCACCCTTATGAGACCTCCTCGGTACATTTAGCTCTGCGGTTGAATCACTGTCCTACTCATATGATGAATTTGTCTCTGACATGATGCTGAAGACAAGGTGTTTGACAAATATATGCTGATATATGTATAGTGAAAATAAGAGTTAGGTGTATGTTGAAAAATGATGAATTGGTGCTTGCCTTTCAATACCAAATATGCCAAATGTATCAAGAATGAAATGAGGGACTGTGGGAAGTATAAACAGTGGGCTAAAGGACTGTCAAATGAAACTTAACTTGTGAAAACAGTCATTTGACTGTATGGGGATTAGGGATTTGGGAATTAGGAATATTTGCAAAGGATATGGGAGTGGGATGGTGATGGGACTTGTAGTTTTTTAGGGACAGGTATAAATACAATGACAAGACACCCTTAAGCTAGGTGAATTCAAGGATATAGAGACAGTCCATTGCATGTTTTGGGAATTGGGAATTTAAGTGATATGAAAGGGGGAGGGTGATAGGGAATAATAGGGTTTTCTAGGGATAGGAGTGCAATGACAAAGTATACTTGGGTTAAAGTGAAATCAAGGATATTGAAACAGTCCTTGAATCTTTGGTAATCAAGATTTTATCAATGCTATGAAGTGGTGGCAAGCAATAGGGTTTGGGGATTCAATGACATGGGAATAAAAGAGAATAAGGAACATGGGACAACAGGAAATAGGAGTATGGTAGGTATAATAGTATGACAGTGATAACAGTGACAAAAATGATAACCATAACAAGAGCACAAATGTCAATGGAATGAGAGTTTAAACACCGAAGTTTCAAGTTTTAACCACCTCTTTTCAAACCCTTGGGAGCAGATTGCAATGTGGGTATAGGGTTTATCCTTGCACCATATAAACACTTGAATTTCACCTTCAAACAACACCCAACAGGAATTAAACTCAAATATCAAGTGCGCACACTTACTTGGTAACAAAAAAACTGAATCAAACTGACTTTTTGATGAATCAAGACGAGTTTCGGCCTTTGGGGTTATGTGCGCCGTGCACAAGCCCAATGCACCGCGCTCAGTGGGTGCGCCGCACCAGAAGAAAATAACGCTGAGTTTTTCGGCTCTATGCGCCGCGTCATGTGGGTGAGCTGCGCCTATGCCCAATGCGCTGCACTGAACTCAGTCACACAATCTGCCCTTCTAAAACACAGTTTCGCCCTCCAAACCTCAAACTCGACTTTCTCTTGGATTTTCTCAATACTCTTTGATGCAAATGAATGAATGGCCTTTGAGAAATATCTTATAGACATGGTTTTAATTTTTACTTCTTCAAAACCCCTTTTGAAATGCTTTTGACTTTGGCACATTTTCATTTAATACAACTTCTGTCTTTTTGTTTCCTCATGACTTTCTGAGCTTCAAATGATGAAATTGGTTGATTTTTTGCAGGGATGTTGGCATCAAAACTTGGCAAAGGAGGACCAGAGTTTTCATGGTGAAGAACTTCATGGTGGAAAGATACATATTATTACAAAAACAAATTTGACAATTTCTTATTCAAAACAGAGTTTTGAACAAGAAATGTCCTCGAACATGTTTGATAATAAAAATTTTGAACTGAAAACTTATGGAAAACCTCCTAATGGCCTGCGGGAATTATTTAACATGTCAGAAGACTAAACCCTAGACTCAGAAACTAAAAGACTCTTTTTGACCAAAATAACCATTTATGACTGTAAATGACATGAACTGAACTTTGATTAATTTTGAGGAATTTTGACTAACCCAGCAGGTACAAGCATGAGGGAACATGAGAGAACAACACCCTTCCGTCAGTCAATGGCATGCCCCTAATGGAATGCAGATGAATGAGCGGAATGAGACACCTAAATAATGAAATGCAATAAGATAAATTATCTCTGACGGGGGGATGTAAAGACCAACTCTAACAAGTCCGAAAAAGCGTTAAAACTATACTAAATAGACATCCCTTCAAGTAATTTAACAAGCCTAAAGGAGACAAGTTTACTTGAAAAGTTTTTCTAAATTAAGGAGTCTGAAAAGAGGTTAAAGGAAGCTCGTCCTGGAGGAACAAATGGTATAAGAGATAGCAACTAGATCCAGTCATGGTGGAATTTATCATGACATAAAGAGGAAAAGAGTTTGGCTAATAATACCACTCATCACAGTGGTTCCTCCAAGGAATGGAAAAACACCAAATGAAAGTGAATGGTAGGCCAAGCAGATGATGACGATGGAATGAGAAAATCAAGGATCATATTACATAAATAGGTTGATAAAGAGTGGAACACAAGGGATAATAGTGTGGAATCCTCCCAGGTTATCGCCATAAATATGACGAAGAAGATGACATGAGGCTCGTATTCTAGGTCATGGAGAGGAGATATTTTGAAAAGGAGTAAAAATGGCTGCATGGAAACCAATACATAAGAAAGGTGTTACTCTCAGGCATCCATGATCAGGTGGGCTCTACCACCAAGCTACATCGTGCATAAATAAGAGTGGCTAATGTCGCAACTTGATGGGGTCAGACCTAAAGCACAATGATGGCACTGACAGTCAAAAATGATATAGTGACGATAGTATGTGACCTACCCCTACATGCCATTTCAAGAGAAGCACACCAAAGGTTTGAAAGGATGTCCCAATAAAAATTCCACCCTGTCCTGTAAAAACCATCCAGAAATACTTGAACCATGGTTAAATCACATAATGAAATACATAAATATGGATTAGGTAAAAACATGACAATATTTTTTTATTTTTTTAGTTTTATAATTATTTTGAATATTTGGTATAAATAAGGCATGGCAAATACTTGCATCACATACCAAAGAAAAAAAGGGTAAAAACATCACACTCCTATGTATAATATGTACAAGCACAACACAATCCAGTAGCTCACTCTAAAGGGTTCCAATAGCTCGCCACATGCTAAGGGCTTCTATACGCAAACTTATGGAGGGTGAGGGGACCATATGGGTCACCAATGTTGGGCCATGCCAAAGGAAATCAAAGTTCCCAATCCAAAAAGGTTGACCATGCTAGGGATAGTGTAATATAGACATGCTCTCAAAATTAACCTAAGGATATAAGGGAGGATCAAGAAATAAATGGGGGTACGAGATACTCATCAACAGGTGGTAATGAAGTAGGAAATTCATTGGAAATATCGATAGTAGAAGCCCAAGACTTGACCTGGTCCAAGGGTGGAACTTCTAAGGTGGGCCGAAGAGATGCCTCCTAGATCGATTCAAGATTTCTCTTATCAAGCACTAATTGCTCTAAATCGGGGAGAAGAGAGGAAGAAGGAATCATAATCTCCCAAGGATTATCAATGGGTAGATCCATGACCTCCAAGTTTACTAGTGTGGGGGGGTTTGTCATCGAGCGAGTCATGTGGAACAAGTTGAATGACGAACCGTGTGGGCAAAGGAACCTAGTCATATTCCATATTGTGATTGTGTTTCTGAGCAGCATCGGGAGGTACTAACATGACCAACATAGAGGAAATTTATTCCACTAAAGGTGTCAAAGTAGGCTCACTAGCTTGATCAACTTCCATAATATCAGGAGACAACACCCAAGTATTAGGGGGTCTATGGGGTCCAAAGGTGTCCGAAGAGATCATATGCATAGGAGATTTAAAAGAGGACTAAGGAATGTCGAGTGTTGGTAATTGAGGAAAGATACCAATAAGGGATGAGATTTTAAACAAGCTCGCACCAACACTCTGATAGTATCCAGGGTTCCAAAAAGTGAGACCAAAGTCCCTATAGTGGTAATTTTGGCCAATGGTACACAATAGTCCAATTGGTCAATAGTAATAATCTTGCTTTCGTGGGGAAAGAAAACGACATGAAATATCAAAGACACAACCATGGTCATAGATTAAAAACAACTATGACCAAGGGATCAAATTATAATCCAAAGTGGCATCGACGGCTTCAGCATCGACATAAACAGTTTTACCTTTTAGATCAATGGAAAATTTGTGAAGAACCTGCTTAGGTACAAAATTGTGTTCGTGAAATGCTTGTAGAGTGGTAATAGACTTAGCGAGCACCAAAGATCCAATAGCTTTCCAACAGGATGTTGACATGACCCAAGTTGAAGAGCCTTCATACATCAATGTGTGATGAATATTCTTATGAAAGAAACACATGGTAATCTAAAAGATGATCTGGTGGGACATTCGAATGGAAACCTTGTCAACATTAAAGGTGATAAGATTCCAGTCTGAGGAGTCCACTCCATCTATTGCAGACAACAAATCCTTTCATTCCTAAGTACATCTTTGCAAGACCTCCAAGGAAAAAATGGCAATAGGATCTTGTGTTAGATCTTCAACAATAATTTAATGTTGAGCAGCTTTGGTAGATGGATTGTGTGTTGTCTTACTAACGACACCTTTAGGTGGGCGATAAACAAGTTTCACATGCTTATCTAACATGAGATGTCCAGTGGAGGGAGATGGAGAGGGGGAGTCCTTAAAATAAGAACTCGACTTAGTAACATCATAATATTTAGCCCACATGGTCACATTGAAATTCTCTTTGCACATAGAGACGAACGAATTATTTTCAATATTGAAAAACAACCCCTCATTTCCCCCTTGCATAGTTGGAGGTTTTGCATAAAATGGATGAGTTAAAACAATAGTTTCTTGTGTAGCAGGTGGCAGTGCAAGATGCCTATGAACTTCATCCATCTTAGGGCACTCATGAATCAAATGCTTACCTTGAGAAATATTACAAGGGAACTTAATCTTATAGTGATGCTCAAATGTACCCCCTCCCTGATTAGGTGGGTTTAGTTGAGGATATTGAGTAGTTTAACTCTTTTGTCTCTTTTTCTTGTTCTTTTTACCATGAGATTGTTCATTGTTCTTCATTGTTTTGGACTTCACTGTAAGAACATCAATAAACTTCTCAGAAGGAGGTACTTTTGTAGAGCCAGATGTACTTTTTGGGGCTTGCATTGTAACAATCAATTTCCCAATTTAGGTAACAAGTTGGCTAACGAAATCGAAAACAGACCCAATCACACCATCAATGTGTGGGCTAGGAGCAGGTTTAGTTGGGTCAATGGAATTTCATGAAGCATCTAGGATTACTTCATAAAACACGCCCGGCTGAGAATAAATAAAATCGAGTTGTTGGGAAACTAAGATGGCTTGTTCCTATGTAACAACTCTAAACATGGAGACATCTTTGAAAATTTGATGTTGTAATGATTGAATGAACCATTTTATAATATTTAATTAGGAATTTTTTTTCTAACCAACCTCTTAAGACATCACCACTCATTGATATGATCATAAATTAAGGTGGAATCATCTTGTTTAAAGTTAGAAAAAATGTTATAATTGATGGCATATGTCGTAGGAAATTAGAAATGGGCCAACAAAGTTTGTGCCCGGGATGAAAAATCACTATAAGATCTGGTGTCCAGATCAATGTACCATTTAGAAACATCTCCAATTAATGTACATTGGAACAAGAGTAATTTGATCGAATCATCCACTAAATTGTTTGACAAACACCACAAATGATAAGTGGTAATATGGGTGGATGGATTCTCTCCAGACTTTCCTTCAAAATTCAAGATATCAAACAATAAAATTTTCAGGCATAGGTGGACACCAAGGATCATGTCGAATGGAGTCGTTGGTTGGCTCTGTTAATTCTAGTAAATTATGTGAAGATAAAAATGTATTATGGAGTTGACTAAAAGGGTCATAGGTAGGAGAGCTACTAGAACAACAACAAGGTCCCCCTATATAAGGATTATGTTGTAAAGGTTTTTGAATCTGGTAAATGTTCATCCCAACATATAAAGTATGTGAGCCAGCATGATCGGTGAGAGGATTTTTTCCCCCATGGTAAATGTCCACAGAGATTTTAGAACCCCCAAGAGCATAAATACTAATGGGGTTGTAATCTATAGAGAAATATGGGCTAGCTTGTGAAGTATCACCGACATAAGGAGGGTAACTCATGGAAGTGACAGTGCTAACAGAAGGGTTAAGCCTGAGTGAACTAGTCGCTCTTGGAAAATAACTAGAGGTTGGAATCCCTCCAAATGAAATAATATACCAGGTTTGAGACATATTTTAACATTTCCACCAGGCTAACTATGAGTAATGGATGATCCTCCCCACACATTTTTAGAAATAACCATGCTTATTTGAGGAACAGGAACCATAGGTTGGGAAAAAATAGGATTAAATATTCCTGACCCTACCTATTGAGCAAGATTAATAACCATAGTCAACATGGCCACATGCGTAGACACAACAACACAAGGGAAATTTGTGAGACCCATAGAAGAAACGGGTATAATGCAAGAGGAGGTGAGAGGTGTTAATGGAGGAATAGATCCAATTACACTCAAAAGTGGAAATGATGACATGGCAGCTAAAACTACTGATGTGGAAGGAAAATAAGAACTATTATCCTCCATAGGAAATACGAATAAAGGCCTGCATGTGTAAGAAGGTGTTGAACCATATAGGTTTAGCCACAATAACTATGGTCCCAAGGTATATTTCAAAGGTGGATTAGTAGGAGAAGTTTATTTTTCTGCCAATGTTTCAATAGAAATCAAATCGATACCAGGAGGACCAGGAATAGATTCCACAACTATGGGTTCGTCTAAGTCCTTATCACTGACATGAACTTTCCAAGTAGGAGTGAGATGTCCACCTCATTCACGAGGAAGACCATGAATACGACGTGACTAACAGTGACTTGGTTCGGATAAGGTGAATAAATGTAAATTAACCAAATTAAGTTCGTAAAAACAAACCTAAGGCCAAACTATTAGACTCGGAAAAAAAATATGCACCAGAAATGTCCTAAGAGGTAGTCACACAAGAAAACCAATCCTAGTACTATATTTTATATGGCCTTCCATTAGACTTCTTACTTGTGGGATCCCAATTCCACAAGAAGAGTTATCCAAAGGAAGGTAAGGAAGAGGTTGGTGCACTACCAATAAAAGAAAAGAATGAGTCTAGCTGCTTTTATTATCGCATTGATTTTAAGTGGTTGTTGTTTATATAATTTGGATGTGACATGAAATTAAGATGGTGTTATTGACTCTTGTTAGTAAAACTAATGAAACTATATGCAAATTATTCTTTTCAAATTGATGAATGCTAACTACAGGAGGGTAAGATTCATTTCACTTCAAAACACACCAATGCCTACAAGAGGCATCTCTCACTAATTAATGAATGCAAAATCTCCTAATTTATAAGAATTATGACCCAAAAACAAACTAAAAGAGAAAAACCGAAAAGAGGTCGAAAAACTCCCCGATATAGAATGCAAACAACTTCAAAAACGTCAAATCTAGGAATCCAAATCCAAACAAACATTCTTAAGAAATAAACAAAAAAGGAAAAAGTGAAAGAAAAGGAAGGCAATGTCAACAAGCCAGAGGTGTAGCACAATGTTTCAATAAGAGACAATGTTATACAAAGGTCAAAACAAAACCCTAATGTAAGGAAGGCCTAAATAATATTAAGAGGGAGTGGTAATAAATATACAAAGCACACTGAATAAATTATTTTAGATGCCAATTTCACAACCAAAGAGAAAATTCCACCAATTACAAATGAAAGCAAGAAATTAATCACTTGAATTGAATGAAAACTAAAAGATGAGCAAGAAACCAAAACAAATCAAAATACACCAACAAAGTATAGATATGAAACAAGATCTAAACCATATACCAAGCAGCAACGAAATATTTGAAAAGAGTGATCCAAATCTTGCGAAAAAAATCCCTACATACATGCACAAGAAGGCATCAAAAATACCCTATAATTTGGCTAATAAATGGACCAAACTCACAAAAGAGATACCAAAGTCATATTGATGTAATCATCAGCTACTAATGACCACAAAATATATATCCAAAAGTCTCAAGTGAAATCAAAGTGATCAACGTTCAAATTCAAACACAAACAACTCTACTAGGAAGCCTAGAATTCAATCAAAACCAAATTCAAACCAGAAAAAAGATCTGAATAAAACCAAATATAGAATTTTACTCAAACAAATAGAGGACAAATATATTTGAAAGATCATATCAAGCTCAAATAAAACAAAACTAACAGAAGGAAACATAGAAAAATATTCACTTCGTTAGTTATTCTGAGCACGTGCAGATGAAGGAAAAACAAATTGTTTGATATTGTAATGGCCATAAATTCCTCATATGGAGTCCCATTTCAGTTATTTTGGTTTTTTCTTGGGGGTTAAATTTTGAGGGGAATCCATTTATGTAGTTATTTTTATCAAATTCTGTACATAAAATAATAGAAATTGATAAAAACATATGTGGCATGTTACTTCCTCTCTCTTTTTTTATAAAAAGAAAAAAGAAAAAAAAGAAATGAAGGTTTGGGTTTGAGGTATTTTCAAATATGAAAAATATCAGGCCAACAGAGATGTATAATTTCATACAGCAATAGAAATATCAATTAAATCAATATAAATATGAAATCACAAAGGTAGGAAAAGATCCCAGCAAATAGAAAAGAGATCCAATACAAAACAGGGTACACTCCCTAGTTTCTTAAAATTATCAGATTAATGACTAAAAATTCTTTGAAATTTCTTAGAAAAAATGAAAGAGAAAAAAATAAACTAGATCTATGAAAAAAAGAGAAGAGATCTCAAATCATAGAGGGAAAAAGAGAAAAGTCTCTCATTGAAAGCACCAATTCTATTGCAGAAAATTCTACATGCAAGGAGTTATTCTTGTGTAATCCTATTCCCTATTAGGATTACCAGATAACAAAATAAATTCCTAAATGATACAAGAGAAAACCCCAAAGGAGATCATCTTGAGAGTGACAGACTCTAGAAACCTTTTTCACAATTATGATTTTTTTCTCAATTATCTCAATTATTTCAATCATCTCAATTATGAAATAATTATTATCTCATTAGAGGAAATTTCAGCCTAAAGCTGCCCATGAAATTTTCATGTAATTTCCATGTCACAATATGTAAACCAATAAAAATAATTTAAATTTAAAAAGATGTACAGGTAAACATTTTTTTAGGGAAAATAAGAAAAACTAAAATTTTAATTGTATTTTTTGTCTATCTCCTTATAGTTTTACTCAAATTTCAAGTTCACACACTCGTTGGATGTGGAATTTAATTCCACATGCAATGGGTATGTGAACACACTTTTTAATGTATCTTCATTTTTTTATCAATGTGGGTTTTCTCAAAAATATGCATAATGGGTATTCATTGGATGTGAAATTTAATTCTCCATTGAACGAGTTTCCACACTCGAAATTTGAGTAAACCTATAAGGAGATAAACCAATAATACAATTTAAAAAGTATTTTTCTTCTTTTCCCTACAAAATTCATAACTCTTATTTTATTATTTTAACTATTATTTAATTACTTTTTCCTTAAGAGACCACGTTTAGGTTGAAATTTCATCTAATACATAATTATAATATTTTGGAAAAATAATTATGAGAAATTTCTCAATTATGTAATTTCACCCTTTTAACATGGGATAAAACTAACATAAGTAAAATAAAAGGTGAAAATAAGATAAGTTGAACTTGGATTTCTCTCACTATAATGGAGTGACAAATAGGCTTATAAAAATATAGTATCAATAATATTACTTTTACATGTCATTTCTTAACTCCATATTAAGTAATGAAGGAATTAGATATATCCCTCATACTAAAAAGTGAATTATATTTTTTACTTTCACTTGCTTTATCTCTCTATGTAAAGTTCGATGTTAAATTAATGTGAAATTAAAGTATTTTATTTATGGATGACATTGATTTTATTGGTTATAATTACTTTTTAATTTGTTAATGTATGTATTATTTTATTATTTTTGAACCCGGTAACTTTACATGAGAACATATCCCTCATACTAGATTATAGAATGCCTCTCAACGCAATCAATTATTGTATTTCTAAAACCTAGGCATTAACTAATTTAGGATGATTTTCACAATCACTCCCTTCTCTTATTATAAGAAGAGGCATGAACTTTAAGTCATGAAATTCATAACTATGTTACTCACTAGAATCAACATTGAAATCATGGAGCTTTTTAAAGTGCATTTTTACACTAAAAGTAGAAAGGAAAATTTGTTCGTTATATAACTTCAAAAGAGTTATTATGATTAGGTGAGTGAATATGGTTGGTTTATATATAGGAATTGGCATGTTTTTACCTTTACACATATTTTTTCTTCAATAATGCTTTTTTTTTGGTGGATATAACTAATGATATTGTGATCATCGAAGCAATTTTCAGGTACTTGAAAGTCATATGTATAAGATGTATGTCCGTTAACCTCATTTTAAGGATTTTGATTATTTTATGGTACTCTATTATGTTAAGTGAAAAACGGTACATGCCTTTTTAGTGGCCATAGCTAAATCTATGAAATTTGATAGTAAAAATACAAGTACACACACATTATTTTTCTAACCATGATGTTTTTTTTGTCATGCATGCAATACAATTATTTCATATTTCAAATCATAATCTATGACAAAATTTAAGGAATAAACTCCTAATAAATTGTTAGGAATACAATGATGACTATGTATTTCAAAATATATTATAAAATAAAGGATTGAAACTTAGATCCTAACATCTATGGATAACTATACATATTTGTTAATGTGACAATGGGGCAATAGGATGGATATGAGAACTATGTAATCAACTTCCTTTATGACTAGTTTAGACGATTTGGAAAATATTTTTTGGTGCATGTCCCTTATCAAACCAATCAATTAAAAAACTAATAAATATATAGTATTACAAGAATAATCATAGGCATCTTTTGGCAGGGCCTCTTAATCCATGTATAGTCATCATATCTATATGATTAAATGTATCTTGTAAGTGATAAAACGTAAATGTATGAGTGAGTGGTTGGAGCACGTACAAATACTCCAACCATTTCATCTATGTAGAAATATGCATGAATACATAATGGAAATATAGTTGGAATTCCTTCCCAAAACATTGTTCGTCTTTGGTACAATGTGTATTTTCTTGTTGTTTTCATGATGTAGTTTATTTTGGATACATGTGAAGGATTTTCCTTCAACACTGGTTATATTACTATTGGTATTGACTCCAAGACTGTATAAATATTAGATGAAGATGACGTAAACATTTAAGAAATAATTGAAATAAGAAGAGGAGATCAAGAAAACCTGAACCTGCAAGAAAAATAAAGATCATGCTTGTTGATTGGTTGTGATGATGAAAATCAAAATTATTGAGTAAATTAGATGTTTTTCTTGAATTACTAATCATTTTTTGTTGTTGTACGCTTAAAGAATAAAAAATATATGCTCATTGATTGTTTAGACAATTCTAGCAATATAAAGAATCCATTGAATTTGTGAAAGAAATTACACAAGAGTAAGATAATTGCAAAAACCTATAACTATGTGAAATATTATTCAATAAAAATATTAGTGACCAAAGTATCAATGGACTATTGTATAAATAATGATTATTGAATGTTGTTTTGTCATCATGGTTCACTAAAAAATATCCTAGACATATCGAACGATGAGAATATGTTGGGAGATTTATAAAGTGAAAAATATTGGTGCTTCAATTTTTGTGTAAGAGGAGTATTAATGGATCTCATCCATTATATATTTTTCATGTCTCTCCATAGTTGATAGCGTTGGAAATTTGGGAATTGAACATTGTTAAATAAAAAAAATTGATTAGTGATTGTAAAAAGAAACTATGAGTTATTTGATTGATGTTTAGACCTTTGATTTTTTGAAAAAAAAAAAAAGACTTCACCATTGCTTGCTAGTTGTTGACACCAAATTAAAGTACCAATTGGTCAATGTGTGTGTTGAGATATGTGTTAAGCACCTTGGCACCTCTACTAATGGATCTAAATAGCACGAGTTATATTTTAATGTTTTTTAATTTCTTAGGAATTATCACAAGATATATGGTTGAGCCATAATGTAATGTGTGAATTCTTATGTTGAATTTGTGCTTGGATTTGACCAAATACTGGGGTTACAAAAATATTCATGCCCAAGTTATGATAGAAGTGAGAAAAATTAACTTTTGTTGAATAAGGATGACCTGAATTCAACTTTTGGCCTATTTGTACCAACTAAAAAAGTTGAAATACCAATTAAGCCATGTGCTAAGGTTGTCAAGACTCAAAAGTACTAAATATTTGGCTATTATAAAGCATTATTGTGGCCCTATATACTTTGGATGATTTTTTCCATGGGATAATCTCAAAACAAAACAAAAATTGTGAAGCACATACATATTGATTAAATGTCAACATTTGATTTAGTAGCTTTGTGATAGGGGAAATTCTAGTGAAAATAGAAACTGGTGTAAATCTATGTGGCTCATTGCACATTGAGTCGAGTCAACTCAATCTACTTCAATATAGTCGCATCAACTCAGACTACTTATATTCTAATGAATCTATATATAGTCTATCTATGGCCATTTGTTGAATGATACAAGGAATAATATGTGCATAAAAACCTTGTTGCTAAAATATTGGTACATGGTAAACATGGGAACCACTCTTAGACACACATGCAAAAGAGATTTTCCAATAAATAACAGGAGTAAGTAGTCTACAAATCACCATAGAGTAAAAGTCTTATTACTATTTCCATGATTCAAGGATAATTAAACATATTGAGGAATTTTGATTGTTTTTTCTAGTCAAGGAATGATTGATAATGGAATGCAAAAACATTGGTTCACTTAGTAAACTTAATTGACTAATTGACCAAATAAACCAGGTATACTAGCAAATATCTAGTAAAATACAACTTTATTCAATTCACTATTGTTAATTAATTGAAATTCTTTTTTTTATGTTTTCAACTAGAAGTGGGGAATTATCCCACAAGGATGGAGAGATGATAGGTTTTGTTGCAGATATACCAAGAAGGAATATCATTCAGGAAACATCAATTTTTTAAGAGATCTAAGGTGATGCACTGGCTAGAGTTATATATAAAATATTAGTAGATTTGGTTGACTAAGATATGAAACTGACTTGGAGTGTAACCAATTAAAACAGACTGATTAATGTTTTGTACTCTTATTACAGTGTATGATCCTCCTAATGCAGTGTATTTTAATAAATCAATTGAGTATTTAATTAATGAATATAATACTATCTAATGATTCTGTATAGAAATGATTTTATGAAGGATAGCTAAGTCAAGTTGTAGTTATGTTTTGTAATTAGTATTTTAGTCAATCAATGGAGTTATAAGTGAGGGTAGTTTGAAATGTAAGCCTTGTTTAAGGTAGGAAATGTTCTCCGCATTTGTAACTAAAATCAATGACTAGTTGATGAGATTGTAATCTTTCTACCATTCATTGATAACAAGTCAATATTTATTGTAAAAATCTTGGCCACAAAAAAAAAATAGGATGCCTTATTCAAGTTAAATCTATTATTTATGGATGAATTGTAGACTTGGAAAAATATCAAAAAAAACTTCAAGGAAGTGACCATGAAGTCTAGTTATATTCCATTGGTCAAATAAATTTACTATGCAGGAAAGCATGATATCATTGTATATATAGTGAAAGTAATAAAGTTATCACAAATATGTTAACAACAATAGATGTACTAGAACAACTAAGCATCTGAGATAAACATAAACAATTATTTGATAAAAACAATTGCAGTAGGTGAGAAGTGAAATAATGCAGTTAAGAATGCGAACAAAAAATATGAATATATACAGAAAGGGCTAAATGGGAAAGATGATGAAAACATGATACTATATTGATTTATCCCCTCTAGTATGAAGTTGAAAAATGGTTCTTGGATTTTGGCAAAGAGTAGAATGGTTGGTGTGTATAGTTTAACTATTTAATGTGTGAATGAAGGACTCTAAGGAGCGAAGGTCATGCATTGGACTCATCTGTAAGGAGGCCCCCATGTAGCTAGCTTGAAAATACTAGGGGGGGTGTTGAATTAGTATTGTGAATTATGCATCAAACGTTGCATCATTTTTCCCTTTATTTACATTAGTTATTTGCATTAATCAACAATGATAAACATACAACATAGCAAAGAATAATTTCATAAACCATGAAGCATATAGAACATATAAAACATAAGAGAAACAAATAACACATCAATTAAACATCAGCAATCACATGAAAGCACTAGATGTTAGGTGGAAATCCAGCTAATAGAAAAACCACCATAATATGTTCTCTTCTTCTTCTTTATTCTTTAAAATATTATTTACATCATCTACTGGCCACCACCAATATGTAGGCCCCCACTTGTGATGTATACTAGCAACCACCCTCTTTAGGCCACTACTTGATGGAAGCCATCATTTATGAAACTATGTAGGCTCCATCCTGCTATAGGCCCCAACAACTAATAGTTTCTCAGGCTAGCCCCTAAAGGAATCCACTACTTCCTATACTAGCGAACCACCACTTTCCACTAAAGGCATAAACCTTCAAACCCTTGTGGAACACCTTTCATATATGTTCAAACTAGACCCACCAATCTCTACTCAATCAACTATGGACCTTGTTTCATTTATTTTCATACAAGACCCACATAGACTCTTTGTTGAATCACAATAATATGCAAAATACAAACCCCATGCTAACTCAAATCATACAACAACACATCAACTCCACTCTCTCCTCATCAATAATGTCAAAAACTATATTTTGATCAACAATAAGACTCATGGCATCAACATGATAAAAAATGATTATAATCTCTATCATATACTCAACTAATTGCACTATCATTTTAACTTCACGACACATAACCACTATGCTCTATCCATGCACACTATTCTATCCATGATCCAATACACAGTGAATACCAATTCACACTCCATTGCAATTACTATCAATAATTATTTCAATGCTAAAACATATTACATTTTACCTTTAGATGGAAAACACCAAATCACATTGTGTTGTAGGTTTCACTAAAATCACAATATTGTGAAAACCATGCATCACAACTACTCCATATGTTGGCAGCTCTTCAAATAGGTGTATTGGGTTCTAATTTCTCATTCTAGACAAAAATTATTGCATTTGATCCTTTGATTCACTAAACATAGAGTTTGAATCTCAGTTATACTTACAAAACATGCCCTCTCTCGATCTAGGAAAATCTTTCATTTGTTACACAACAAACAAGATCAACACGTGAGGGATTTTACCTACAATACATTTGGGGCACTCCACAGATTTTAGATTGTCATATATCATCATAAATACTAAGAATCCTTTCTCCATATCAGGTGACAAATTTCCCTAATCTCAAATTTACTTTCTCACATTCACTCTAGTAATCAGATCGCATCACATCTATGCTCCATGATTGCGTGTAGCCATTATGTCAGATCAAACAATGATATCACACCATCTACACACCCATGAAAATATACAATACCTCATCACATCTTGAATATATCGATCCACATTATTCTTGAGTGTTCTAACACACTCTATATAGGTTAATACATGAGTTTTTAATTGCATCATCTAACCATGATACATCCATTTCAAGAGACTTTAAACTAATTTTCCCAATGTTAGATTGGACCAAATTCATGCATGAATGAGAAATGACTAATTTCATTCCATTATTTCCATCAATACCAAATCAAATATTATGACCAAATGAATCCAAACCTTATTTAAATGCCATAAGATTCTTAAAGACCAAATTAACTTGAGACCCAATAAATATTCTACTTCTTTGGACCAGATCAATGCACTTCCATTTCTCCTTCATGACCAGATTAGATTGAAAAAAATCAACTATTTGTTGGGTTCTTACCTCTTGGATGTGAAAATTCCTAGATCCTAGATCTGGAATCCCTACTACAACAAGTTGAACTACTTCTCTTACTTGCAAATCTGATTTAAACAAGTTATTTAAGTTTACTTCTTAAAATATCGAATCAGTTACTGAAGTAGTCTTCACCTATTAAAAAACATTTTTGAAAACATATAATCAGTAAGAAAGAATAATGAAAACACAGGACACCGTTTTTTTTGGACAAACATCCTTGGAAAAACCCAATGTGGGAAAACCGATGCAACGGATCCGAGGGTTTTATTTATTAAGCAAAAGTTAATCTGAATACATCATTGATTGTCACACCGAACAAATCAGTTACATATAATATGACTAACAAAAATATCGGTGAGCTTTAGCTCACTCTATCACTAGAAATCTCAATCGATCCTGCAACTAAATGATGTGCCTCTAGCATGCTCCACACTGCCTCTATGAAGCCCTAACGTCAACCCTCTTGGGCACTGTGTCACTCAGCTGGTGAATTGATCTGTTCCACAGAAATTTTGATCTCTGCCTCCCGGTCTCACACCCCATCCTTCAGCTTCTAAAATCATATTTTCAAAAAAAAACCTTGAATTTCCTCTCGCCCTCTACATAGCCCCTGTGTGGCTTTTCGTCAACCTCTCTAGATCTGCGTAGTCACTGTTGGATATCTCTCTGACCTTCTCTGTCAATGATTCTCCGACTGATAAAAAATTATCTCCAGAAACTGTCTATGCCCCTCACTGCAATCAAGAATCACTTAGATCTAAAAAATTTCCAAGAACTTGCTCCGTCAGAAAAAATCGATCTCTAGATCCTCTTGGTGTCTCTTGCAAATGACCCTCGAGCCTTCCTTTATAGTCTTCTCATTGACGAATCAATAACCAAGATTAGATCTCCACTCAACGGGTAAGATTATATTAGAATTGATCTATTTTTTCTATAATTTTCACCCACAGTTTACATTAATACTGATTAACTATTTTAATTTCCTAAGTTAGACTTAGGGTCCTCATTAAAAATAATTGTTTTTTCTTATAAAACTATTTCTAGGTGGAATTTACCAAAATGATTTCTGGGTTATTTGTAATGCATGTATCTAAGTCTCTCAAAAAAAATTTGGGCTTAGAGCACATCCAATGCTACCAAAAATAAGCACTCACTCTTAGCATCAAATGTGCTCTAACAGATATGCCTTCTTGCACACTGTTCTGACTCTTAAGCATCTCCTATATGATGCACTGTACTACTACTGACCCTGCCACGATCAACATTACATATGTACTGCAACTCCCTCTCAAATTTTGCATCTATTGTTAGCACTTCCACTGCTAACTCTGAACTGCAACTCATCTGCTGAGAGAAGCAACTAAAAAATGTCCATCAATCTGAAAAAAGTGTTCACGATGCATCTCGATTCTGAAACACTGACTGCTGCTAGTCACATGATGTCCCTATGAAGCACTGTGTTGCTTCTGCTCTACACTACGCCCCTCTACACTGTTGCAACTCTACTCTACGTTGATCAGAAGTTAACTCTCCTAAATATTGCATCTATCGTCTCTACACTCATCTGCAGCGACTGAAAACTCCTCCAACCTAGTATTGTTTATTATGGGAACCTGTAGCAAGGTTGTTATCTGAGAGGTGGAATCCTCCAAGATCCTGCCCAGCTGAAGTTCTTGCAAACCTGTAGCTCAATGTCTCCCGGTATCCCTCCTAGAGTTATGTGGTAACTTATGGCATACTCATCCTCATTGATATTCGCAACTGCAACCTTGGTATCGTGCTTCTCATCCTTTTCGTTTTGCTTCAAAGGATAGTGGGAAGCGTACTGTCCAAGTTCACCACACTTGAAGCACTTGATATTTGATATGTCTTTCTTATGTCTCAGTTGCTCCTGTTTTCCCTTGGATGCAAAGGCTGCATCTTCCTCCTCCTACTTCACCTTCGATCCACTACCATTGCTATCATCTAGTTTGCACTTGACCAAGTATTTCCTTATCTCTTCTTGCTGAAGAGAAGCCCACATATCTTCCCAACCTGGAACTTTTTCTCTTCCCAAGATACTCTGGACAAATACTTTCCAATCTTTGGTGACTGCCTTCAATGCCAGTCTTACCATCACTGAAGAAGAAGGGGTAGACCCCACGACTGCAAGCTAGTCATGAATTTCTTAAAGCCTAGTCAGGAATGGAATCATGCACTCCCATCTTTGCATCTGTGCCATCCTCAGGTATTTCTCTAAGTACATCTTCTGCTGCTTGAAATATCCCTCATATAGCGTGGCCAAGGCTTCCCACATTTCCTGGTAGTATCTTTTCCAACAATATGGGACACAACATGATCCTTGACTCCACTTAGGAGTAGCCTTTTTGCTTTCGCCATATCAACCTTATACTTTTTCAACAGATCTGGATTTGCTAGTACAACTATCGTGTTATCGAAGAAAACCTTCAAATCATAATCATCCAGAAGATAAAAGATCCTTGCCTTCTTGTTCACGTAGTTGGAGGCTCCCTCCCATTGGTCCTGATCTCTGAGCCCGTGAGTTGGCATTGTAGTCAAATCTGTCGAATTTTCTCCTCTTCTTCCCCCTCTGTGCAGCACTAGACAAGATTATACATTCCTTGTGCAGCTTGTAGATCCTGTTGCCCAGATCTGCTGCTCAGATCTCGGAAAAAACTGAAATTCCCCGGCTAGGAACGTCTCGGGAGATAAAATTCCCTCACTGTGCTACTTCTTCTTCTGACGATGACATTCTGCCTAGAAAAATCAAGATCTGCCTGCAAAAATTGCATCCCACCAGCTCTGTGTTGAGGTTCTACGCTGCTCCCTCTACCTCGGAAAAATTTCGATTTGGAATTCTTACCTCTCTGTTGACTCACTTAGAGAGAGACCTTCCCTGAAATTCGTCCCTCCTAACCTGGACTGTGCAATCCCTCTGGGGATTCGATTTGCTATTTTCAGCAATTCTTCAGCCTTTAACTCATTTTTGGATCTGCTATTCCTGTTTCATAATACACGCTTTAATACCATGTGAAAAATCCTAGATCCTAGATCTGAAATCCCTACTGCAATTAACTGAACTACTTCTCCTACTTGCAAATCTGATTTAAACAATTTTTTTAAGATTACCTCTTAAAATATCGAAGCAGTTACTGAAGAAACCTTCATCCATTAAAATACATTTTTGAAAACAAAAATTTAGCAATAAATAATAATGCAAACACAGGACACCATTGTTTTTGGATAAATGTCCCCGAAAAAACCCAATGCGGGAAAACTGGTGCAACAGATCCGAGGGTTTTATTTATTAAGAAGTAGTTAATCTGATTACATCAATGATTTTTACACCAGACAAATCAGTTACACAGAATATAACTGATAGAAATATCGATGAGTTTTACCTCACTCTATCACTGTAAATCCCAGTTGATCCGAAAACTTAATGATGTTCCTTTGGCAGGCTTTGCGCTGCCTCTGCACAGTCCCAACGTCAACCCTCCTCGAAACTACGTCACTCAACTAGTGAATTTATTTTCTCCATAGAAATTATGATCTCTGCCTCCGAGTCTCACACCCCAGCTTCCAGCTTCTAAAATTGTCTTCTCACCAAACCCTTGGATTTCACTTGGCCCTCTGCGTAGCTGCAACGTGGCTCTGTGTCATCTTCTCTGGATATGTGAAATAGTTGTTGGATCTCTCTCTGCCCTTCTCTATTGATGATTCTCCGACTCAGAATAATTTCTCTCTGGAAACTTTCTTTGCCCCTCACTGCAATCAAGAATCACTTAGATATTATTTTCGTCCAAGCACTTTCTCTATCAGAAAAAATCGATCTCTAGATCCTCTTGGTGTCTCTTACAAATGACCCTCAAGAATTCCTTTATAGTCTTTGTCATTGAAAAATCAACGACCGATATTAGATCTCAAATCAATGGCTAAGATTATATTAGACTTGATCTTCTTTTTCTAGAAGTTTCACCCAAATTTTACATTAATATTGATTAATTATTTCAATTTCCTAAGTTAGACTTAGGTTCCTCATTAAAAATAATTAAATTTTCTTATAAAACTGTTTATGGGTGGAATTTCCCAAACAATTTTTGGGTTATTTGTAATGCATGTGTCTAAGCCTCTCCACAAAATTTGGGGCTTAAAGCACATCCGATGCTACCAAAACTCTACATTGGAGACCAATTCAACATACACATTATAGACTATAACAATTGAACAATCCTCAAAAATATCCTTATGAAAACTCCATGGTAAGTGCTTGTGGTTGCCATTCTACATCCTATAGGAAGCCGATGTGATTTCTCTAATGAGAATTTGGGTTGCAAACACCCTTTTTCTACCAACGATTTGGGCTACAACTATTGCAAAAGTAGATCTCCACTTTTGAACTTGTGTTTGCTTGATAATTTAGGTAAAACAAAAAATATCTCAACGAGAACTGTTCAAATATGCCTCACTTTATTTAATACACCTATAAACACCTTTCCAACCTTTGAAACACTAGAAAACCTTTGTCAACCTTCTAATCATCATGCATAATATCATATAAATATTTCCATCAATGCCAACACCATTTTACCAAAAATCGCCCCCTTTAGCATTCATGGAAACACCATAGCCACAACAATAATATAATCTTCTTTAGTTGACCTTCACTCTTCTCTGACTGGCTAGCTCATTCTCCACTATTTTTTGGTCTCATTCCCCCCCTTTCACATCAATGGAAAAGGGTGACCAAACCTCACTTGGAACACCATGCTAACACCAAATGAACAATGTTGATACCAAGTGTTTTTTGATAAAGTGTTACTAACTAAAATAGCCCTAAAAAATAGCATTAGAAATGAAACAAAAATAGTTCCCACACTTTTATCTTTTGCAACCAATGGACATTAGTGACAACAAATCCAACAATGACCTTCCTCTTGCTAAACATCCTCACCCTAAACATTTGCTATGGCTATCTACAATCAACTCACATTTTTTGTCCAATAACTTATTTTTTCTATTATTTTTCTTCTTAGAGCTAATACCTCCTTGCAATATGAAAGAGGTTACTCAACACCATAAGCACCAAAACCAAATATTACTAAATTATGAAAAATGAGCCAAACAAAAAATACCAATGATATACAATGCAAGTAAAAGTCTTAATAATGAGAGTATATGGCTACAAAATTGCACGCACAAGTGTATATATGGATGAAATAAATACTTTCTCCAATGCATTCCTAACAAAAGGTCTACTCAAACAATATCCAAATGATAAACATGAACATACATGGCTGATATAAATGACTTATTGATATGCATGCCTAAAACAAGTGACTCTTTCTCCTATGCATGACTAAGGTGAGGATTACACAACTAGCTTTCCAAACGATAACCAATTACATACAGGACTAATTTACATGCTTTCACACATGATTATAATATATGTAACAAAAAAAAAATACGAAGTGAAATCATACAACCCTTGAAACCCAAATACGAAGCAAAACTCCCCCTTAATCTAATGTATCTTCCAACTCTCTTGTTGATCCTATGGAACTGATTGTGCATTTAAGATCCTAACCACACCATTTTGTTGTTGTAACTAGTATTCATGTCTTCTTTATGCTTATCTATTTTTTCCATGGACTCTCCCTGAGGCTAAGAACTCTTCGGCAACCTTGCTTGTGAATATAATCTAAAGAGAAGATATTTTTTTCACTTTCTTTCTCTTCCCTTCAACACGTAAGCATTGTTTGGGGTTTAAATCTATTAGCCTTTCAAAATCAACAAATATCTTAACTATTAAGCTAGGGTTGAATGAATTTCAACTTCAAGTAGCATCATTCTATCACAATCATCATCTTGGTTGTTCAAATCTACATGGCTAACATCAGATCTGCCTAAAACACATCTATGAAATAACTCACTATCATTTTTATGTTCACATCTATTGTGACACATGTAGTTCTCTTGTGTCTTTGGTTTCCAATTTTTCCTATTGATGATTAGCTACTTCTTTTGTGCTAGGAGGATGGATCTTTGTCTAGTATCTTCTTTGTAGATGCACAATCTTGGTCAATATAGCTCCAATAACTTTGTTGGTAGATTCCACTTTTCCATTTTATTTTGGATGATATGGAGTATATTTGTGATGCCTAACCTTGTATTTATCCATGATCTTCTGCACTATCTTGGAGTTAAATTGTGTGCCATGTTTTGTTACAATTTCTCTTGGAACACCAAAACAAGTGAAAATATCCTCAAAATGAAATGAAACAATAACATTTTCAGTAGAAAAATTTAGTGTCTTAACCTCTACCCATTTGATAACATAATTAGTGCACACAAGTATATACCTCTATTGTTTGGATGAAGGGTTAATAGGTCCAACAAAATCTAGAGCCCATTTTTAAAAAGGTTCTATAGGTACCGATAATTGTAGAGGAATCTCATTTGATTAGATATGTCTCCCCATCCATTGACAATTATCACATCTTTTGACATATTCCTTGGAATCCTTGAAAAGAGAAGGCTAATAATATCCCAAAAGTACTTTATATGAGGTTCATCTGTCAATAAAATTTCCTCCACATGGTTCATCATGGCATGCTTTAAGTATCTTAGGCACTTCATCTTCTTGAACACATCTTCTAATGATCAAATCAGGTCCTTTTGATACAATTCTCCCTCTATCAAATAATATGGTGCATTCGCTTTGATGACTCTTTGTATTTCTTTTGTTGATAACTTAGGATCAAATTTTCGTATAGAGAAACAAATAGAAATATCTGTAAACCAAGGAGTTTTAGTAGATACTGCAAAATTACACTCATTAGGAAAATTATCTACTATAGGGTATTATTATTATTATCATTTTTCGTCCTAGAAAGGAAATAAACAACTATGTTCTATTTTCCTAACCTATCTAAAATGGTAATATTGAATAACTATGACAATAAAAAGCCATCTAGTAATTTTTCCATTAGTAATTAGTTTGTTCATAAATTATCTAATAGTAGAATGATATGTATGAATAAAAGTATCATACCTAGTGATATAATGTATAAACTTATTAATGGCATGGACAACTACAAAACACTCTTTTTTTATAATTGTATAATTTGACTCTGCAGGAGTCAAATTTTTACTCATATAAAATATAACATAAGGAATGTAGTTTTTTCCTAATACAATTCCTAGGGTTGTATCTAAAGAATTAGTACAAATATGTAATGGAAGGGACCATTTTGGCCCTCTTAAAATTGGAGCTTCAAAAAATTTTCATTTCAATAATTCAAAAGCTTTTTAACAATCGGAATTCAAATGAAATTCACAATCTTGAGTGAGTAATTTGAATAGTGGTGAAGCAATTTTTGTTCACATTTTTCTATAACACTTCTATAGTAACTCGTGAATCCAAAAAAACTTTTAACATCTCTTTGACATGTTGGTTCTAAATTTTGGCGATAACTTCTATGTTTGATGAATCCACTTTGATTCTAACATTTGAAATATGATGACCTAAAACAACTCCTTTGTTAAACATCGTAAATAATTTTTCATTATTAATGAAATTTTAGCTTCTTGACATCTAACAAGGATTTTTTCCAATTTTTCCATAGTTTCTACAAAAATACATTCATTAGGAATCTCATTGGATTAGATATGTCTTCCCATCCATTGACAATTATCACATATTTTGACATATTCCTTGGAATCCTTGAAAATCGAAGGCTAATAATATCCCAAAAGTACTTTATATGAGGTTCATTTGTCAACAAAATTTCCTCCACATGGTTCATCATGACATGCTTTAAGTATCTTAGGCATGACATCTTCTTGAACACATCTTCTGATGATCATATAAGTTCCTTTTGGTACAATTCTCCCTCTATCAAATAATATGGTGCATTCACTTTGATGACTCTTTGTCTTTCTTTTGTTGATAGCTTAGGATGAAATTTTCCTATAGAGAAATAATTAGCAATATCTGAAACCAAGGAGTTTTAGTAGATACTGCAAAATTACATTCATTAGGAAAATTATCTACTATAGGGTATCATTATTATTATTATCATTTTTCATCTTAGAAAGGAAATCAACAACTATGTTTTTTTTCCTAACTTATCTAAAATGGTAATATTGAATAACTACAACAATAAAAATCCATCTAGTAAGTTTGTTGTTAGTAACTAGTTTGTTCATAAATTATCTAATAGTAGAATGATTTGTATGAATAAAATTATCATACGCAGCGATATAATGTCTAAACTTATTATCGGCATTGACAACTACAAAACACTCTTTTTTTATAATTGTATAATTTAACTCTGCAAGAGTCAAATTTTTACTCATATAATATATAACATAAGGAATGTATTTTTATCCTAATACAATTCCTTGGGTTGCATCTGAAACATTAGTACAAATATGTAATGGAAGGGACCATTTTGGCCATCTTAAAATTGGAGCTTAAAAAAAAATTGTTTCAATAATTCAAAAGCTTTTTATTCTATAAACCTTCTATACTAACTCGTGAATCCAAAAAAACTTCTAACATTTCTTTGACATGTTGGTTCTAAATTTTGGCGATAACTTCTATCTTTGATGAATCCACTTTGATTCTAACATCTGAAATATGATGACCTAAAACAATTCCTTTGTTAAACATCATAAAAAAAAAAATCATTATTAATGAAAGTTTATCTTCTTGACATCTAAGAAGGACTTTTTCCAATTTTTCCATAGTTTCTACAAAAATATTCCCATAAACAGTAAAGTCATACTTATAAATTTCTACATAATCATGGATCAAGTTAGAAAATATACCTAATATTACCCTTTGAAATGTAACAAGTGGATTACATAAATCAAAACAAAGTACATTATAGTCATTTGTACCCCATGGACATGTCAAAGTCTTCTTATCTTGATCTTCAGGTGCAAACTTGAATCTGATTATATCTGCTAAAACCACCAAGAACAAAAAAATATTTCTTCCGTTCTACTGTATCCAATACTTGTTCAATAAAAGGTGATGGGAAATGATATTTTATAGTTTCTTTGTTTAATTCTTTATATTTTATGCATACACTCAACTTTCCATTTTTCTTAGGCACAATAACCAAGGGTGAAATCCATTGGCTATCTTTAATTGGGTAAATAAAATTCAAATTGAGAAATTTATATAATTCTTCTTTAAAAATCTCACTCATATTAGGATTCATCCTTCATTGTGTTTGTCTTGCATGTTCAGAATTCTCTTTTATATAAATATGATGCATACATGTGTATAGGAATGGTTTTGTAGCATCTTTATTAATTGTTTCTTTTGAAATTCCTCCAAGTTACTATTAATGTTTAATGTTTTACCTAGATAAATTTCTACAAGAGAATTGCCAAATTTTTCCATTATGTTTAATGATATTTTAGATTATTGCAATGAAAAGTATTCAATAATGCATTCTTCTTGGAATTTTTGTTCTAACATATTGTTGAAGCGCCGAAAATCGGGTCTACAACAAGGGGGATACCCACCCGGTCCGAACCTTGGTTAGCAGCTCCTTTTCTGTTTGGTGTAGTGGGTCCGACTAGGGATAATGGGACCAGTTTCCCAATATGTGTGTGTGTGTTTGAGATTTGATATTTCTTTTCTAAAATTCCTAATTAAAATTCTTTTAATCTATTTCTAATCTATTCATATGCAAATTGCATTCTAAGAAATATCTAATTCTAAACTAACCCGGGATGTAATCTTTCAATATACGCGATCTAAAAGGATTTCAGATAACAATTGATAATAAAGATCATTCAATTATTATGAGAAAAGAATTCAATAAAGATAAACTATTTCACATAAAAAGTTAGATGAAACAGTTGTGGAAAACATATCGCATATTAAGCTATTCATATATCAAGCACAAATAAATAAATATCACCGTACAAAAATGCCAAATGATAACTCAAATATTCAAACATTAACAT
Organism: Pinus albicaulis; assembly: GCA_034641835.2. NCBI lineage: Eukaryota > Viridiplantae > Streptophyta > Pinopsida > Pinales > Pinaceae > Pinus > Pinus albicaulis. Next base: position 140,028,436 of record CM076572.1, on the reverse strand, counting down.
ATAAACAACTAAACATAAATATCACTTTTAACACAGAAACAGAAACAGTTAAGAGATAAAAGTACCATTTATAACTGATTCTACTCATGAGCTAGAAGCAATAATGATTTATCTCTTTCTTAATCCAACATCTATCAAGAGTACAGAAATGCAACATCAGTAACAGATATTAGACACAAATATCAATAAATCTCGTTCCATTCATTCATCAAAACCTCCTCTGAGGGTGCAGAAGTGCATGTTCTGAGGATAAGTTTTTGACAAATTTCAGGACCCTTCTCTAAATGCATGAGAAGGGTTTAAATACTAATAACTAAAATATAAAAATAGTTTATTACAAAAATTTAGGATTCGGTTTAAATGACCGTCCTTTTTCTAGGCAAAAATATAGTAAAACTAAAACTAAATCTAAAAATAAAAACTATTAACTATCTACTTATGAATTTGATCTTTGATCTTGCAAGCATCCAGCATTGTTTTGAGAAGGGGTGGTTGTCCGACTTCATATTTCAACTGTCTTGAAAAAACAGAATCAGCAAGTGTAGGCGCAATCTTCTCAGCAGAATTAATAATGCAATTAAGCGCACTGCATTGACTGTGTGGTTTCACTAGATGTGTCCAGTAAGAATCCCAGTTTAATCTTGTCAGTCCTTGAATTGACTTTGCCTTTTCATCAGCCTTTTTCCTCCATTCTGTTTGCAATTTCTGTGCTTGCGGAAGGTGTCCCGGAATAATTTCTGAAATCAAATAAACTTTGTGCAAATTTTCATTTACACAATCAGTAATATTTCCCGCTGTTGTAGCTGCTTCCTCTGCTGTTTTTTCCGTCTCTCTGATCTGTGCGTCCCAATTGTTGAAGAGTAGTTCTTTATGAATATCATTGATGATCGGTGCTCCTGCTCTTCTTCCTTCCTCTGTCTTTTTCCATGCCAAATAATTAGTAACTCTCTCATTGGTTAAATCATAATCATGTCGTAATTCTACGACATGATTAGTGTTTTTATCACTTTCTTGACAAAAAGAGTTTTATTGTGAGATTTTCTGGCATAATATGTCTTGCTGTTGCAGTAGTTGTTTGTTCAAAGAAACAGACTCTAAAATAAACTCTGGAAGCTTAGGGTCATCTTTGTGCTCCTCTTAGATAATCTGTATTTGTTTCTCTTTATCTGCCAAACTTTTCTGATATCTAGTTTGCATCTGTTGAAGCTCTTGCTGTAACTTCTCAAGTTTTATCTGTGCTTCACTGTTAGCACGGGCTTGTTGCAATTGTTGCTGCAGAACCTGTATCTGATATTCTTCTTCATTTAATAACAGCTTTATCTCGGATGCTTTATCAATAGTTGCGGAGGCATAAGCTCCTATAATCTGAGATAACTTGGCAAGATTATCAGTTAGATCCGTAGTAGGATCCTTCCACAAGACATCTAATTGTTCTGCCTCAGTAGAGATTGAGCTCTCCAACTTTCTCTTTTTCCTCTGCTTCCTCACTACTGCTTTATACTGCGGGCTGTAGAATACATCTAGAGGAGGAATGTCCTCTATATTGAGTACAATTTCAGAAGAGGGAGTGATAGGTATATGCTCAGTTTCTGTGACGTTGCCACTTATTCCCATGCTCAAAAATTTCGTTGTCTGTACATGGGTCTGTATATTCTGTCCTTCCACATTAAGCAATTGATTAAAAGTTTCCCATTCTTTGTCTAATTCAATTGTGACTGTCGGTTGCTGTACATTGAGAGGTGAAAGATTCAACTGTGGAGTGGTAAAAGTCTATTGTTGTGAAAGCTCTTTTGATTGAGTTGTATCTTTCATTGAGCTTTCATCATTATCAATCTTTTTAGAATGCTCAGAAGTCTCTTTGTCAGACTTCGACTTAGAATTTTCTGTATCTGAGCTGCCACTAAGACTGACACTAGGAGTTGGTTCCCTTGCGGGTTCCAAGCGTAAATTTTCCAAAGGGATAGTAGTTAGTCTTCTCTCTCTGTAAACTTTAAATTCCTGAAAATATTCTGGGGATAACTGTGTTTGAGCTAAATGAAAAACTTCTTTAAATGAACATTGTGTTTGAAACATATCATCAAAAGGATCTTCTTCTCCAGAAAACACTCTTACTTTGATTGCAGTGGTGAAATTTTTAACAACATTAATTGGATCAAATAACCTTCTTGAAAAATTGAACAGTTGTAAGCATGTAATATTTCTTACCTCTTTGAATGCATGACCAACATCAAACAATGAAAATGCTCCACAGGCTACGGGAAATTGTGGCCAAATGCCCTTCTTCTTCTCCTTTAATTCCTTTGTCAAACCTCCTTCACCACAGGTTTGATAAGCCATTTCTTGAGCTACAAGTTTATCCGGAACATACAGGGGTAAAACATAGGGGGAAGCATAACTTCCAAAAACCCTCACATAAGTAAACAACTCTTCTCCAAACCATCTTGCGACAGGGAGAATGTCAACTTCTGCTTCCGGGGATAACCTTGGAGCATCCTTATTATACAACATTCTATACAGAGGCAACATTATGCCATGGAAAATCTTGTAAAAATGAGGAACAAACTTTGATTCCCACAACTCTTTGTGACAGACATGAATAGGCAAGGGATCATGAATTGTCCATTGCCAACCCATCAAAGGGAATTTAGAAACAAAACAAATTGAATCCATAACATAGGCAGATAGATAAAAAGGAGGATAAATCCTCTGAGAAATAGTCTGTTTAGACCGGTAATTGAAAATGGCAGTGGCTAAATTATCAGACAAGATTTTGGCCCAGTCTACAATTGTAGCGTTAACAGCAGCATTCAACAAAGGGATCCATTCAGGCAAGACCATATTTATGTCAGGCTTTCCAAAAAGCCTGCATAACATAGCAGTAGCAAAACAATATGGAGAGGTGAGCGAACAAGTACTGTACATACCGTGTTTGTTTCTCTTCAATGGTTCCTCTCTCTTGGTCCATTCCTTGGTGAATTCTGCCAAATTTGTATTTTCTCTGGCGAATTTCTCCATAAATTGTTTGTTGTAGGTAGCCTGAGGTTTCGGTAAGTGATACATAAGCCTCAAATCTTCTGTAGTGAATGACCTGATGAGTTCTTGTCCTGGAGTTCTAAATTGTCTGTCCGAAATATCGGTGTTATCTAGCACCCATTTTATCATATCTATATACGGAAGAATTCTCGGTTTTGCTACTATTCTGTGAAGAAATGAACAAGCCAATTCTGTAAGAGACGCTTCAGAGGAATTACTTGATCCAGCAGTAGCCGCGACTTCCATTACCCTGGGATTTTCTTCTTCGAGTAGATTATGCATGCCCTCCCAGGTAGTGATACCGGCGTCCTTATTGCAAGCAGTATCCACATACAGGGAAGCCATCTCTTTGTTTTCAGCACTCGGAACTTTCTCTTTCTTACCCATAATGCTCTGTGAATGCTTTGTATAGTCTTCTGCTCCTTCGCGCCTGCGGTGTTACGAATTAAGTGAGAGTAATGAGATGAGAAAGGTGACGGGATAGTTTTAAATGCTGAAGGCAGATAAAAACGTGAAACAACCTTTCAATCAAAAGAAAATCCTTTCCATCAATGATTAACAATCCATTCATTAGTTTTGACATCAAAGCGCATAACGGATATTTATTTATGAAAAGATTTACTTTGGACACCATGCTAGAAGAATCTGCGATAATGTGATCTGCGATTTGCTGTGCAATAGCGCAAAATCGCAATATTGTGGATCGCAATCATCGCAAATCGCAACATACAAATCGCAAAATCCACAATTTTCAGTCTAATATCATCGCGAAATCGCAATATCGCAAAATTGTGAAATCGCAATTTCACAAAATGTAACTTATTAAACAATTTTTCTGCGATATGCGGTTTGCGATAAATACTTTAATGTATAGTTCTTTGGGATCACGCTATCACAATATCGTGGAATCGCAATTTTAAAAGATTATGCTTTGATAAAAGATATTCACTTTTTGCGATGGATGCGGTATTTTTCTTCAAAGAAAGATTATGTTTTGATCTATCATAAACTTAGGTTTATTTTAAAGATTTTCAAAGGAATTTCCCTAATTTATGATAGTAAGTTTTATTTGAGAAAGGAAATAAATACTAATAATTTTTTTGGATTTTTTGGCTGAGGGTCCCCACTTATTTAGTATTATTACTAATACTAAATAAGAAGGGGGGTTGTTGCTGGCCACAACAATTGGCGATTCACTTGGAAGAACCAGTTATCTCTGCTTTTCTTTTGAATTTTCTAAACTTTTCAAAACAGAAAATTTTCCAGAAAATCAAGCTTTATTATAAGACAAAGTACATTATGCTTTAATCTATAAATGATATTTCATTTCTTCTATATTCAACTTATGATTATTCACTTCCTCAAGCTAGTCCTTGTATTTACATCAGTCATTACTTGGTTTAAAAGGATAAAAACAAAGGCTTCTCTATAAATCAACTTTAAATATGCTCATTTGTCGTAGGTAGAGCCACTGCTGCCAGCAAGCGTTTATAGCCTCGGCAGGGTGACCTGTTACCCAGCAATGATCCTGTATCCTACTTAGTGAAATATACAATTTTCAAAGAGAAATACATATTCACACTTATTACTTTTTGCTTTTCTTTTTTATTCTTAAAGAACAATGTCTTGGTTTGGTAGCCAACTCATGACAATGCCATTCACTTGATTTATAACTTTTCTGAACATGCTGGCTTGTGATGAGACCCCTTGTATTTTGATTGCTATAATCTTGAGTCATTTCCCTGTTATGGTATGCAGTATTGGAAAAGTAATCAAGCTATAATATCTATGATCATGATAATTCGGCTCGTGATGAGACCTCTTACTCTTTAAGTTAAAAGTGTATCATTGGATAATTCTTTGAACATTGTAATTTTCTAAGTGGGGAGGATATCATTGTTTCCTTAAGATAGCTCTGGAAGACAATAGTAGAGTTTTTTGGAAGGAACTTTTCTATAGAGAAACTTTGTTTTGTTATTGATACCTTTCATTGAATTGATATAAACAAATTTTTCACTAAAAGTTGTCTTTCATCAAAGTTTTCAAAGTTGAAACTGGTGTCATTTCAAGACTAAAGTTTTTAACTGTATCTTTGAATAATAATGATCAATATTCTGAAAAGAATTCTATTTATAAAAATGAAGAAACAAAATCTAAAAAGAGAATTTATATCTTCTTTGTAAATTCCAAATGTAACCATTAACAACTTGTTTTATTTTGAAAATAAAGAAAACTAATATACAAAATAGAAGAATGATCTCCTATGGAAAATATTTTTTGAGAATTTGTCTATTAACAGGTAAAGATTCTCTTTTGCCTGTTAAATCCTGTAACATAAAAGTATATGGACCTATGATTTCTGAAATTTGAAAAGGACCAAGCCACATTCTTTGAAATTTCGTATGTTTTCCTTTTTCCTCATGAGCCTTGTCCCATTTTAAAACAAGATCTCCAACCTAAAAGTCTTTTCTGGTTATCATGTTTGAATCAAAAGAAGATTTTACTAATGCCTGATGATGAGCATGAGTTATTTTGGCTTTTTCTCGTTGTTCTTCTAACTTAATTATTTCCATCTGTCTTAGTTGCAAGGAAGAAGTTGGTACTTCATCAATATATTGAACTAAGGCCAAAGAAGGAATTGCTAAATGAGTTGGAAGAACTACTTCTTTCCCATAAACTAAATTAAAGGGAGAAGTGCCAATAGAAGCCTTCTGTGTTATTCGATCTGCCCATAAATCATATATTAAAGACTTATGCCAATTTTTATGATTTTGATCAATGGTTCGCTTAATGATTCTGATTAAGTTTTTATTTGTGGATTCGGCTAACCCATTTCCCTGTGGATAATAGTTGGCAGAGTATTTAAGTTTAAAACCTCTCTTGAGTGCAAATTCAGTCATAGCATTACCAGAAAAATATGATGCATTGTCAAACACTAAAGCAGAAGGTAAACCAAACCTGGTGATTATGAACTGATCTATAAATTCAATGATGTGCTCAGCATTAGCAGTCTTGAGAGGGACTGCTTCTACCCATTTCGTAAAATAATTAGTTGCGGTAATGATATACCTATGTTGCTTAGAAGAGTGAGGAACGATCTCACCTATTATGTCCAATCCCCATTGATCAAAAGTTTGTTCAATGTTTACTGGTTGTAATGGCAATGATGGTTTCTTTTGTCTTCCAGCTGTGGTTTGAAAAATTTGACATTTTCTTACATAGCTATGTGAATCTTTGAATAAAGTGGGCCAGTAATAGCCTACGCGAAGAATTTTATGTGCAGTAGCATCTCCAGCATAATGTCCACCTGCTGGCCCATCATGAAGTTCCTGCAAGACCTTTTCAGCTTCATATTTCTCCAAACATCTAAGAAGAACAGAATCATAATTCATTTTAAAAAGAACATCATTTACAAGCTGGTATTGTTTAGCCTTCAACCTTAAGGCTCTTTTCTTGGTGTGATCGAGATTTGGAGGGGCATATCCATTCTTTAGATAAAAAATGATATTAGAATATAATGATTCAACATCATTTAGGCTTACCTCATACGTTTGTATCTCTTCAGATGATTTCTCAGAAATCTGTGATGCTCCAGCTAGTATTTTGCAAAAGCCTTGACCTCTTACAATATTTTTTGGTTTGATCTCAACATCATACTCTTGTAAAGCAGTAATCCAATTAGCTCTTTTCTCACCCACATCTTTTTGGACTAAAAGATTTCTTACCGCTGGAAACGGTACAATGATTTTTGTATGGGCCTTAAGTAAAAAGGGTCTGAAATACTTAATTGCTTTGAAAACAACGTAAGCTTGTTTCTCCACATCTGAGTAATTCAACTCGGCTCCCTGTAAATTTGAACTAAAGAAAGCAATTGGGGCTTCTGCTTTGTCTTGATTTGCTTGAGTGAGAATCGCAGCGTAAGATTTATCAGAGGCAAATGTGTACAAAATAAAAGGATCGAAAAAAAATTGGAGTTGCTAAAGATGGAGCATTAATGATTGCTTGTTTGATTAGATTGAATGCCTCATATTCATCTTGGCCCCATTTGAAGTTTGAATTATTTTTAATCATTGCTTGTAAAGGAGATACAATTCTTGAAAAATCTGGTACAAATCTCTTTACAAAATTAATTTGGCTGAGGAAAGATTGCATAGCTTTCTTGTTGTGAGGTAAGGATATTTCAGAAATCTCCTTGATTCTATCAGGATCAATATGAATTCCAGATTTTGACACTATGAATCCAAGAATTTTTCCTTCACTTAATGAAAAAAAGATTTTTTTGGGTTAAGTGAAATTCGATACCTTTGACAACGTTGGAATATCTGCTTCAAATCTCTAAGATGATTACTTCGTTTTTTGGAATATACAGTTATATCATCCAAATAAATTACCACTGAATTGTTAACTAATCCCTTAAAAGCGATGTCCATGGCTCTTTGAAATGTGGCACCAGCATTGATCAGACCAAAAGGCATTTTTTGATATGCATAAGTGCCCCATTTGGTTCTAAATGTAGTTTTCAATTGATCATCTGGATGGACTAACACTTGGTTGTAGCCAGAGAAACCATCTAAGAAAGACATTAATTCTGATCCTGCAACTGCCTGTAATATTTGCTCCATGGGAGGTAAAGGAAAATTATCTTTTTGGCAGGCTTTATTAAGATTTCGAAAGTCAATGCAAATTCTAATATCTCCGGTTTTCTTTCTAACAGGAACCATATTGGAAACCCATTTAGAATGTCGAACATGAAAATTTTTTTTGGCTTTCAATAATTTATTGAGTTCAGATTTGATTTGATTTTCTAGATTGGGATGGATTTTTCTCAGCTTTTGTTGTACAGGTTTTTCATCATTCATCATTGGGATAGTATCTTGGATGATATAAGTGTCATAAGTTTTGAGTTCATCATAGTTCCAAGCAAAGACACTTTTATATTGTTTCAAAAGATGAACATATGCTGATTTTTCTTCAGGAGTTAGACCAAGGCCTAGGTTGATATTCTGTGGTTTGGTATCAGTTCCTAGATTTACTAATTCATAATTCAAAGTTGAACTTTGTAATTTTGAATTGGTAGATCTTTTAAATTGGTCTTTCAAATCATAAAGGTCTTCTAACTTTACTATTGACTTTGGAATAGCATTATTAGTGCTATCATGTTGTAATTGTTTGTCATGTTGGTGTTCATCGATTATCTGATTGGTATACGATCCTTCAGATGTGAGGAAACTTACAATATCAAGATCATTGTTGAAAATTCTCCAATTGGTAATGTTATCAGGAATCGAAGGTCTAAAGATTAATTCAATTGAAAATCGACCAGGACTAAAGTCTTCTGCAGGAATAAGCTTAGAAGCTACATTGGCTAAGAGGTCTGCACTAGCATTCTGGATTCTAGGAATTAATGAAATATTGAATGCTATAAAATGTTCATTCAGATCTTGAACTAAAGATTGATAATGCTTTAAATGACCTGATAAACAATGTATAGTATTGCGTACCTGTTTGATTACAATTTCTGAATCTCCGAAAACATGCAGATATTTGATATCCAATCTGATTGCTTTATATAACCCTTGGACTAAAGCCTCGTATTCTGTGGTATTATTAGTAATTTCAAACTCAAGTCTGCAGGTTAGCATAATCTTGTTTCCCTTTGGACTAACCAACACACATCCTACTCCTGCTCCTTTATTAGACTTAGATCCATCAAAAAATAATTTCCAAAATAAAGATTTAATTACAGGAGTATCTACAAAATTAATACATTTAGAACTGTCTGTTTGAGAAAAAATTTCTATTTGAGATAAAACAAAATGTTCTAAATAAGGTGAAGTATGAGCATTGAAATTTCCTAAGAAAGAATCAACTAAATAATTGCCAATGATATTACTGTTGTATGCAACTGGTTCATTTTCTCCTTCCAATTCTGTTACTATGTATTTTTGATGCTTTTCTCGCTCAACCTTTATCTAATTTGGTTTACCATTGTAAGGAAGCCACATGTGCAACCAATCGGTTGCAAAGTATCCATGAAGTTTTTTCTGACCAATCTCTGCTAAGAATTAAGCCATAAAATTCTGGAATATCTGCAACTAAAATATCAATAACTTGACATACCTTTGGATTTGATGACAACCTTATGGTAACCTGATTTAATTCGCCAATCACTTCAACTTGCGATCGATCTAACAGCACTATGCGCACAGCAGATTTTTGTGGTTCAACGTTCAATTTTGCACATACTGATTTTGGTAGAATATTAGATGAAGCTCCAGAATCCACTAAACAGTTATGCAATTTTTTATTAAAAACTTCATAAGTAAGAAGAAATGGAGGAGTATGAGATCTCGACCTTCCTCCAATTAAAGCGATATTTTCTAGATAAACTTTACTGATCAAGTTAGTTGGAGGTATTCCCATGTCATTGGAAGCTTGAGAAATTATAGGATCGGGCAAAGGTTTTTCTGGTACAGCATGTAATTCTTTCAAAAGTACCTTTTGCTGGTGTTTTAACTTTCTCAATTCATAAAAAGTGATGTTAGCCCTAGTCTTCTTCATATCTTCTATAATGTTATATTCCATTTCATCCGGAACAATCAATTTTCTTGATGGAATTGATGAATCTATTTGGACTGGGCTAGTTTGAATTGCTTTGGATGTTGTTTTCTTGGGGGCAACTTTATCCTTAGCCAATGAGCTTGCGCTCTTTGGTTTAGGAGTAGATTGAGGAGGATCAAGTTGATTTCTACTTCTAGTACTAACCAGGGATGCTTCTTGGTCTTCCTCATATGGGAGGATGAAATCCCACATGCCTTGTACTTCTACCACCTCTTCTTCATCAGTAGTTTCTTCAGTAACAATCTCTTCTTCTTCTTCTTCTGATTCAGCATTTGTAATAGCATTTGGTGGCTTTTGATCAGTTGAAGGATTCCTTCTAAAAGGCTTGAAAGACTTTTTAGAAGAGGTTTCTGCTACTTTTTTCTTGATATCAACCATTTCATTGGACATGGTTTTCAAAACTTTCTGCAATCCTTCTAAATCAAATGGATCTTTTGGTTGTTTTTTCTTGGGATCTTCTTTAAAAGTGACCTTCTTGGATTTCCGTTCTTCTATTGCATTTTTCTTTTCTAAAGCAATGATTCGTTTCTCTACTGCTATTGCTTCCTTCATATTGTCTGCTAAAGTTGTTTTGTTTGCCCTATCAACAAAGATTTCTATGTTTGATGGCAAAGCAAATATGTACCATTCACTTCGCACTTCTTCGCTAGGCTTGGAGGTAGTAGGAATTTTGTTTAACAATTTATTGAAACGAAAATTGAAATCCTTGACAAGTTCTTTTGAATCAGCTCTAAGATTAGACAAATCATTGATCAATGTTGCTGTAGACCTGTCATCACCAAATTTAGTCAAAAATTGACCTTGAAAGATATCCCAACTAGTAATAGATCCAGATGGTAATGAGAAATACCATGATCCAGCTGCTCCTTGTAGGGTATAAGGAAAAAGTCAGACAACAGCATCTTCATTAACAACTCCATTGAGATTTATGGATAACATAAATTTGTTTATATGTTCTTCTGCTAGCATGCCTGCTTCAGGATTAAACTTAGGTAGCCATTTTTCAGGATGGGCCGGTATTTGACTCAAGGGTGCAGGAATTAAGACTGCCCCTGGATTATTCAATGGCATTTGGGCCATCACTGTACTACTAACAGATGAAAGTGTAGAAGATGATATTTGTGACTGAGAAGATGAAGATATTATGATTTGAGAAGGAGAAGTGGAAAATTGAGTGGACTGATGGAAAGTAGTCTGGAGTGGAGGAGTGAGTGGTTGACTTCGCGATGAAGTGTTTGAGATGGATGATGATGATGAAAGAGTCTCAATATCAGACCCTTTGGGTGATTTCATAGCTCTTTTTCTTGTAGGTAGAGGTAACTCAGTTGGCTGAATGCCAAGCTTTTCACTCTGTAATCTAGTGAGAGGATGAGCAGGATTATACTGCGAAGTCACACTACCTTGAGATTTATCAGACCTTTGAGGTGATATTGAAAATATCTGAAGTTTATGAATCAAAGATTCGACTTTAGGAGGTTCAATAGCAGATTCTTCTGAAAATTCAGGGTTTGTGGCAGTGTCTGTTCTTCTTTCGACTTCTGGTTCTAGATTTAAAATTTCTGAGTATGATGGAGAAGTTGGGGAAGATGGTGAGGGTGATTTACTCTCAGAATGGTATTTAGATTTAGATTCACTTGCCATCCATAGTTCAAGGCCCTCCTTCTAGCGCCAAATATGTTGAAGCCCTGAAAATCGGGTCTACAATAAGGGGGATACCCACCCGGTCCGGACCTTGGTTAGCAGCTCCTTTTCCGTTTGGTGTAGTGGGTCTGACTGGGGATAATGGGACCAGTTTCCCAATATGTGTGTAATGAGATTTGATATTTTTTTCTAAATCTTAATTAAAATGCTTTTAATCTATTCCTAATCTATTCATATGCAACCGTATTCTAAGAAATATTCATCTAAACTAACCCGGGATGTAATCTTTCAATATATGCGATCTAAAAGGATTTCAGATAATAATTGATAATAAAGATCATTCAATTATTATGAGAAAAGAATTCAATAAAGATAAACTATTTCACTAGGAGTTGGTTCCCTTGCGGGTTCCAAGCGTAAATTTTCCAAAGGGATAGTAGTTAGTCTTCTCTCTCTGTAAACTTTAAATTCCTGAAAATATTCTGGGGATAACTGTGTTTGAGCTAAGTGCAAAACTTCTTTAAATGAACATTTTGTTTGAAACATATCATCAAAAGGATCTTCTTCTCCAACAAACACTCTTACTTTGATTGCAGTGGTGAAAATTTTAACATCCATTGGATCAAATAACCTTCTCAAAAACTTGAACAGTTGTAAGCATGTAATATTGCTTACCTCTTTGAATGCGTGACCAAAATCAAACAATGAAAATGCTCCACAGGCTACGGGAAATTGTGGCCAAATTCCCTTCTTCTTTTCCTTTAATTCCTTTGTCAAACCTCCTTCACCACAGGTTTGATAAGAAATATCCTGAGTTACAAGTTTATCCAGAACATACAGGGGTAACACATGGGGGGAAGCAGAGCTTCCAAAAACCCTCACATAAGTAAACAACTCTTCTCCGAACCATCTTGCGACAGGGAGGATGTTGACTTCTGCTTCCGGGGATAACCTTGGAGCATCCTTATTATACAATATTCTGTACATAGGCAGCATTATGCCATGGCAAATTTTGTAAAAATGAGGAACAAACTTTGATTCCCACAACTCTTTATGATAGACATGAATAGGCAAGGGATCGTGAATTTTCCATTGCCAACCCATCAAAGGGAATTTAGAAACAAAAAAAATTGAATCCATAACATAGGCAGATAGATAAAAAGGAGGATAAATCCTCTCGGAAACAGTCCGTTTAGATCGGTAATTGAAAATGGCAGTGGCTAAATTATCAGACAAGATTTTGGCCTAGTCTACAATTGTAGCGTTAACAGTAGCATTCAACAAAGGGAGCCATTCAGGCAAGACCATATTTATGTCAGGCTTTCCAAAAAGCCTGCATAACATAGCAGCAGCAAAACAATATGGAGAGGTGAGTGAACCGGTACTGTACATACCATGTTTGTTTTTCTTCAATGGTTCCTCTCTCTTGGTCCATTCCTTGGTGCATTCCGCCAAATTTGTATTTTCTCTGGCGAATTTCTCCATAAATTGTTTGTTGTAGGTTGCCTAAGGTTCCGGTAAGTGATACATAAGCCTAAAATCTTCTGTAGTGAATGACCCGATGAGTTCTTGTCCTGGAATTCTAAATTTCCTGTCCAAAATATTGGTGTTATCCAGCACCCATTTTATCATATCTGTATACGGAAGAATTCTCGGTCTTGCTGCTATTTTGTGAAGAAATGAACAAGCCAATTATGTAAGAGATGCTTCAGAGGAATTACTTGATCCTACAGTAGCCGCGACTTCCATTACCCTGGGATTTTCTTCTTCGAGCAGATTATGCATGCCCTCCCAGATAGTGATACCGGCGTCCTTATTGCAAGCAGTATCCGCATACAGGGAAGCCATCTCTTTGTTTTCAGCACTCAGAACTTTCTCTTTCTTACCCATAATGCTCTGTGAATGCTTTGTATAGTCTTCTACTCCTTTGCGCCTGCGGTGTTACGAATCAAGTGAGAGTAATGAGATGAGAAAGGTGACGGGATAGTTTTAAATGTTGAAGGCGGATAAAAACATGAAACAACCTTTCAATCAAAACAAAATCCTTTCCATCAATGATTAACAATCCATTCATTAATTTTGACATCAAAGCGCATAACAGATATTTATTTATGAAAAGATTTACTTTGGACACCGCGCTAGAAGAATCTGCGATAATGCGATCTGCGATTTGTTGTGCAATATCGCAAAATCGCAATATCGCAGATCGCAATCATCACAAATCGCAACATCCAAATCGCAGTCTAATATCATCGCGAAATCGCAATATCACAAAATCGTGAAATCACAATTTCACAAAATATAACTTATTAAACAATTTTTCTGCGATATGCAGTTTGCGATAATTACTTTAATGTATAGTTCTTTGGGATCGCGCTATCGCAATATTTCGAAATCACAATTTAAAAGATTTTTCTTTCACAAAGGATATCCATTTTTTGCGATGGATGTGGTATTTTTATTCAAAGAAAGATTATGTTTTGATCTATCATAAATTTAGGTTTATTTTAAAGATTTTCAAAGAATTTCCCTAAGTTATGATAGTAAGTTTTATTTGAAAAAGGAAATAAATACTAATTAATTTTTTTGGATTTGTTGACTAAGGGTCCCCTCTTATTTAGTATTATTACTAATATTAAATAAGAAGGGGGGTTTTTGCTGGCCACAACACATATGCACACAATAATTTTGTTCACAATATGAATAAATATAATTATTATTCATCAAATTCATTAATTGATATTTCTCATCATTTTGTTAGATAATTAAAAATGGTTGAATATCTTTATAATCTTCACCATCTCCTTCAATCCATTATTCATTTTCCAATTCAGTTATTTCTCTTGTTGGTGGATATAATGTGAACTTTTTAGAATTATTTCCATCAGAAATTAACATATCACCAAACCTACAACTCATGAATGCATCGACTGTAGCTAATCGTGGCCTACCAAGAATCAACGGATGCCCCCTATATTAGTTTTTGGATTTAATATCATAAAATCAATAGGATAACCCATGAATCTATGGATAGATATACATCTTACCCTCAGGTTTGATAACAAAGATATCTTCCAATTGCAATAAAGTAGGACTATATTGAAGATTGGTTAATCTTAATTTATACATAGTATTCTTTGTCATGATAGTTATCACTATACCTAAGTCAATCGAAGTGTTTGGAATTTCAATACCATTGATATGAATCTTTACATCAGGACTACCTGGACCTAAATATTTTTCAATTATTGGTTTTCCCATCATAATGTCTACAATTTTTCTTATCTATTGTACTCTTTGTATTTCTTTTCTTTTTCTTCGAGGTTTTCTAATACACAACTCTTTATTATTATTGCAAAAATAGGAATTTATGTTATATCTTAAAGTAATGGAATTTTGATGCAAATATTTTTCAACTCATTTAACATGTTATAATCACGTAAAATTATTTTCTTCTCTACACCTTTATCAATTTGTAGTCTCTCTAGAAAGGGAGGATTTTGTAAGGAAATAGAGAGTTGCTCAATTATAGGAATTGTAGGAGTTGGTTTTATTTTGAGGGGTCTTTCCTATTCAATATTTTCCTCCTTTTTATGAGTTTTACCCTCTTTATATTCTTGAATGACAACAAGAGGTGTTTTATTTTGTAAAGGTCAATCAGATATAGGCTAGACATCATTTAAATATAGAGGACCTATAATGTAAGCCTAAAAAATTTTGGCCTTCAAAATTATAAATGGGTTACTAAGGTGCTTTATTAGTGAGACTGGGAAGTGGTTGAGAAAGTAATTGATTTTATTTTTGAGGAAATTAATTGGATGGTAATGGAAGAGGTTGAATTGTAGTCAATTGAGGTTGAGATTGTGGTTGGAAAAGTTGTGGAGGTTGGGGTGGAAAATAATACTAAGGTTGGTATTGAGGATATTGTTGAAAGGGTTAAGGGTAGTGGGGATTTCTATGATAAGAACCTTTCCATCCTTACGATCAAGATGAGTTTTGAGGTTGAGGTAGCCAAGTTTGCATGGTAAGGACGTGTTCAAATTACTTTGTTGTTGTGCATAATATTGAAATTATGCACTAAGATATTGTGCCATAACTATTTGAAGGGGAAACCAAGGTCTTAATTTAGAAGCAAAATAACAAATGTATTCTGCTTGAATTGTCCCAACTTCCTCTTGGTAGATAACTTGTAGTCCTGGTATTGAAGGGAAATCTATTGTAGCATGATTCTATGCACATATAAAACAATTTTCAACACTATCAAGAGGACATTCTCATAATACATGTTTCTTCCTACATCCAAGAAAGAAAATAAATAAAGAAAAAATTTAGCTCTTTTCTTGTTTTGTACTCTTAGCATATCAATTCTCTCACTAATATTTCCAACAATATCATTTTTAAATCTATCAAGAAAATTACCAAGTTGTGCTTGACTTACCATTCCTAATGAAAATTTACTTACTCTTGACATAACTAGATCTCCTAGACTCCTACTATATTTTGACTTCCCTCTTGAAATATGTTTGCACAATTCACAAATATCTTGAAAACATAACTAAGACACATCTCCTTTACTCATTAATTTAAGAATATCAATCAATTCATCCCTTATAGCTTTTAGTAAGAAATTTTTTAATGTATTTAGTCCTAAATCATGCAATTTAGTTCTTTTGACATTATATGTAAATCTCCCTACTAAATCTTGAAGGCTTTAATCTTATTTTTGAGCCATTTTAAGATTACTCTCTAAGGTCGTGATGTATGAAATAAAATTTATATTTTTATAACAATTTTATTTTCATGTAAACCCACGTCATTATAGAATTAATTCCTAAACCCATGAAACATTTGATAGCCCCATTTCTCAATGTAGTTCAAAACAACTTCAATGTTTGAGCATTAAGTGTTACACCATTTTTTGGTCATCTAACCTATCATCATTAGATGGACCCAAGTACACCATGTAAGACCAATTTTACCCTAAGTAAAATTTCTTTCACTATGTTAAATAACTTAATAAACCATATTTATTAGGTTGTTTATGGTCCAAACAGGAAACCCCAAAAGGAAATATTAAACAAACCTATATTTGTTTGATTTTCCTCGTGGAATAATTAATTAAACCATAATTTAATTATTATTCCCAGTCATGTTTAACCCAAAAACAAAGAAATTAATGAGATAAACCCTTATTTATCTTATTATTTTCTAGGAATAATTATTTAAATCTTATTTAGATAATATTCCTTGTTAAATATGACCAAATCACTCACCAATAATCAAATAAATCATTATTTATTTGATTATCTTCCAACCACTTCCTTAAAAAGATAAATAAATCATTTATTTATTTATTTTTCACTAATCAAGGGATTTGACCCAAGTCAAACACCCTTTCCCTCCAACAAATATAATAAAATATTCCATAAAAGGTGGATCTAGATTTGGTTAACATTATTTTAATCACGCACCAAGATCTAGAATGACCCAATATTTTGTTATAAATAGGAGGGTTTTTCCCCATCATTCCTCACCTTTTGTTGCCTACTAGATCACTCTGGATCTATACACTTGGTCTCATTTTTATCATTTGCTCCCATTGAGCTCCATTTTTGCATTGGGTTTTCTACACCAACAAGAGAGAGAAAGTATAGATCTGAAATGCTGAGGACTACAAAGAACCCATCCCATTGAGGAGAGCTGGATACACCTTCTTATTTTCCTCCCAGGTGCCCTGTAATATAAAAATTATTTCAAAAAATTGTGTTCTTGTCTTGTCTGTTGGATACATGGAGCAAACCCTTTATTTTACTGCTTAATATCTTTCCATTTATAGATCTGGTTGTTGCAGCACTTTTATTACTAATCGCAGATCTGAAGATATTTGGCAGCCACTATTGTTGTTAGGGCTATTAGTTATGCGTAGCTAAAGTGATCCTTTTTCGTACACTTCGACGAAGGATTCATACTAACAAATGGCGACTCCGCACGGGTTTTAAATTACGACCGCTGTCGTTTTTCATATTCCTGCATATCCAGCTACTTCAGGCCCTAGGGCTTCTTTCAGCTGCTTAGTTTTCCTCTTTTTATGTCATTTTTCTCACATAAAACCCTAAAACATTAAAATTTCTAACTTCCGTGTGTTTCTGGCCCTATTGCGCAGGTAAGCGACACCAGCCGCAACTGAGACAACAACTTTTCTGAAAATCTGTCGCCGAGACAACCGGAACGGGGGGTCGCACTTTTTGGCCCATAAACTATGACTTGGACCTCCAGGTCACACTTTTCTGCCCCTTTTCTGTGACCTACACTAAAAACAGGTCAAAAACTGCGACCTGCCAGTTTTTCAGTGATTTTTCTGCAATTTTTTCTGGGTTCTGCTGCAGCTTCTGTCAGGGTCTTCCAGCCTCTGTCTCAGCCCGCCTTGACCAAGTTCTGATCTGTTTTTACTCATCTAAGTGGGAACCTAGCCCCTTAGGCCTTTAGTACCCTCCACTTTTTGTGGAAGAGTTTTAGCTATTTCAGCCGTCGGTTTTTCAGAGCTTCAGCCTCCTCTTTTCCAGATCTGTTACCTCCCTTTCAGATCCATTGAAATCAGCCTTGTTTCCTTTCAAATCACCTCTTATTTTTTTGTCTAGACCTCTCTTTAGGACCTCCTCCCTGCCCTTGCCGCTTTTTGCTGATTTCCTCCCCTTTTTTCCAGCCACCTTGCCTCTGTCTCTTGGCTGTGATCTACACCTCTTTTCAGCAGCTTTATCCTTTAGATCCCTGTCCCTGTTGACCTTCGATCTATTGGCCTCTTTACCATGTGTTTGCCTAGATTTTTCCCTTTATTTTCCGATTAGTTTTGAGAGACCCGCCTGCTTGGGTTCGATTGCTGCACTAGTAGCTGTTATTTTTCTGTTATTTCAGCATTATATACTGTTCTCTGTAGGTTTATTTTCACACTCACTTTTTCGTGTTCTCAAAAAAAACTAAAGGGTTTAAAAATTAAAATTAACGCACGCCACACACTCATCTGTTAAGAAGCGCCTCGGTTAACACCGGGTAGAAGACTTCTAAAATCAATTGTCATCGCACCTTTTCCTGGCTTGACCAATTGACCTGTCTTCTCGGGGCTTCGTTTGGCTTCCTTCTTCCTCGCTATCATTTCAGGAGGAGGTGCCTTTCCTGAGACTTCTAGCCTTCATCCCCGCTCGCCATCAACTCGCTCCGCCCACCGTCAAGCCGAGCGCTCACCTTTGAGTCCGTGATCCACTCTCTCCTGGGAGCCCAGCATCTGGTCCTCCTTCTCCTCCTGGTTCTCCCCCGTCACCTTCACTACAACCGGGTCCAGGGCCTAACGCTAGTGGTTCTCCTGGCCCTAATGCCGGCCCTACTACTAGCGGAACCACCACAGGAACTACCCCGGCCACCGCTGTGCTGCCGTACATTGCAGGCCTCAGCCTCCCCGATTTCCATCAGTTGATCAATGACCCCATTCACCACAATGCTAATTGGCCTGCTATGCCAACCAAGCTCCCCTCCGACATCCCTAAGTTTGAGGGCCTTAATGGCGAAGATCCAACCAATCATGTCCGATCTTTCCACATGTGGTGTTCCTCCAATTCCATTACAGATGACTCCATCCGTCTTCATTTGTTTCAACACACGCTCACCGGCGAAGCTTCTAAATGGTATGTCGAACAGGCCACCTCTACCCATACCACCTTTGAGACTCTTGCCCAAGCCTTTTTGTCGTACTTCCAGCTCCCTCTCCAATACGATACTGGCACGGAGCTCTTGACTTCCTTCAAGCAATCCTCTTCAACACACCTTTCCTCCCATGTTCAGGAATGGCGACGAAGACGGAGCTTATGTCGAGCCCCTCCCTTCGAAGATCAGGTTTACATGGACTGGTTCCTTCGCACCCTTCCCGCTCCTATCGGCAAAGATGTCGCCTCTCACTTTCCTCAAACTGAAGAAGCCGCCCTCCAAATAGCCTTGAAATATGACCTGATCTATGCTCAATCTGGTTATGTTTATACCGTCTTCCCTGACCTCCCCAGGCCCGGTGGCGCTAACGCCCCGGGGGCATCTCATTCTGCCGACGGTATCGTTGGAGCCCTTTCACATCCGCCTGCTCAACCTCCTATGGGATACGGTCTTCCTCCTGGAGGGGCCAGCACCTCTAGCACTCTTCCCCCTCCCGGTAGCATGTATCCAGGATACGGCATGCCTCCTCCTTTTGCCCAACCTCCTGCTTACCTCAATGCTGCCCAACCTAACCATTACCTTTATCCGCAGCCTAGTATGCCAGCTCCTCCAGCATATGCGCTTCCACCTCCCTTGCCTTCTCAACCCCCGCAACAGCACCTACAGCCCCCTCCAGGGCAAGTATTTGCACAGCAGGGCGCGACTAACCCCCCTTCTTCTCAAAGAAGGCGGAGAGGCAATCCAAATCAATCTGCCCCTGGTACCCGTGGACCCAATCCTGGTGTGGACCCTAACACTACCAACCAACAACAAGGCACTCAGCCCAAGTCGGACAGGTCGCTTCGTACAAATAAGCCTTGTTCGTGTTGCGGTGTTTATGGTCATTACACCCACGATTGTCCCCTCTTACCCCAGATGAGGCAGACGTGGGAGTCTCAAGCCACATTGCGTGGACAGCACGCCTCCCCTCACGCTCCTCCTAATGTGGCCACTACCCAGCCGGCTGTGTTTACTGATCCTTTCCCTCAGCAAGGATTCGTGGTTACCCAACCACCCGACAGCCAGTTAGCCACCCCCCCTTCCCTTTCTGGTTCCTCTGATTACCAGATCCTTATGATGAACTCCGATCCATCCTCAACCGTCGACCTACACCTTCAAACCTGGCCCCGCTACACCTCAAGCTCTCCCCGTCATCGTCCCGAGCCCCCCTCTTCAGGTTCTGCAGAGCCTCTTTCGACATCCAATGGCCCCTTACACATCCCTCAACCCAAAGTCGAGGTTCATCCAAAGATTCCAAAGGGACCATTACGCCGAAATGCTGCTTCCGGTCGAGCCGCTCAGTCGTATAGCATAGTAGATGATTTGGCGCAGTCCCCTGCTGTCATTTCCACACTGGAACTCCTCCAGTCATGCCCTTCCCAAAAGAAGGCTCTACTATCTTCCGTGGGCGCTGTAGATCCTGCTGACGACCAGATGATTTTTTTCGACGCCACTCAATCGGACCACCCTCCCCTCCCTCCTTCCGTCGCCTTCCAAATCTCAGTCAAAATACGAAACGCCATCGTTTCCCGGTGTATCATTGACGAGGGGGCATCCACCTACGTGATGTCCGCTTCGGTTTGGAAGCAACTCGGATCCCCTGAGCTGGCCCCTTCCACGATCACCCTTAGAGCGTGGGACGGTCATGCCTCCCAGCCCATTGGCTTGTTTCGTAATTGCCCTATCACCCTCGCCGGTAAGACTATTTACGTTGACGTCGAAGTCATTGACGCCCTGCTAGACTACAACATTCTTTTGGGGCGAAGCTACACCTATGCTATGTTTGCTGTCCCATCCGCGGTCTTTCGCAAGATGTCTTTCCCCCATAATGGAAAGATAGTCACCATTCACCAGTTGACAGATCATGAGCCCCCCTCTCAGGCCTCACCTGAAACCACCATCTCTTCTGTAGCCAACAAGCAAACCGTCGATTCCTTGACCAGTGTCTCCCCCAGCGTTTACAAGGACTCCTCCTTGCTTGGAACTTTTCCTTGTCTCCCCCCTCCTCCTATCACTGATCCCAGCTTATCGAATGTTTGCATGATGCAATCGTCTCAGGCTGCCCTTAAGCGGCCTACTTCGGCTAGTTCACAACATCCCCTTCGCCCTCCGCAACCCGCTCCTAGCCATTCATCTCCGCCAGCCAGACCTCCTCCTTTTGGCCCTCCTCTTATAGCTGGTATCCCTGAACCCCTTTATCCTGCTGGCTCGATTCCCCCTGGCCTTAACCATCTCAGAGCCGTCCCTCCCGGTCATTACCCTGTGGGGCAGATCCCTTTCCTGGCTCCCCCTCCCGGAGTTTTTTCTGTCCCTGTCATGGCCACCCTCTCTCTCCCTAACCTGACCTTGGGCATTCCGGTTTGGTACCTTGACCCCCCATCCGCCACCCCTCCTGGTCACCCCAAACCCTACATGGCTTTGACACCGCTCCAACCAGTCCCCCTCACTTCCTCCATTGCCACTGTGCCTCCCGCACCTCCACAGGACCTTCCTCCTATCGTGACGGCTCCCAGGAAGAAAGGCAAACCTCGTAAGGGGGAAACTCATCAGGAACAGGCCGCCCCGACCACCCCTACCCCTCCTCGACCACCAAAGCCCGCCATCCAATGCGCTTTGTGCGATATCGTCAGTCACACCACCCACCTGTGTCCTGAATTGCCCCACCTCAAGATCCTGGTCAACGAGACGTTCCCCGATTTGGACATCCCCGAAGTCTACGTCACTATCCCAGACTCTCTCCCAAAACTCAAAACCTTGCGCACAAACCACCCTTGTGCCTTGTGTGATTTCCACGGCCATTATACCCACCTTTGTCCCCGCCTTGACGAGTATCGTTCCTCCTTGGACATGTACCGCCGATTCAAGGCTACCTCCATCGGACCAGAGGACCTTTCTCCTCCCATTCACATTCCCCCTCCTGCTACTGAACCAACGGACCCTTCTTCCACCATTTTGTACCTATCTTCATCCTTGCGGGATAGTCCCCCTAACCTTCGACCTGCAGACACTCTCAGTTCCCTCTCAGCCGACCTTGCACCTGTTAGCCTTGCTCACCTGAGCCCCTCTCCCCACGTTGATCTATCCCACATCACTACATCCTCGGGTGACCCTCCTTCCTCCAGTCTTCCCATCTTCCAGTCCGATGAAGACATTATGGAAGCCATGACCAATCCCGACTTTCCCTGGGATGATATGCACCATCGTGCATATTTCCTCCCACAGCAATCCCATGACCAATATGCTGTGGAAACCAAAGACTTCATTCCCCATGCAGTCGATTGGTTCAAAAACCCTATCCCTGCACCTGATGCTTTCGAAGAAGGAAACATGGCCAATGTCTCTCCTACCATAAAAATTGACATTTCAGTCAAACAAGGAATCAAAGAATACATCACCTTGGGCGCCCAATGCACCCCGGAAGAAATTGAAGCTTACACCAAGCTTTTCAAAGAATTCCGCGATATCTTTGCCTGGTCCTATTCTGAAATGCCCGGACTCGATCCTGCCATTGTCAAACATCATATCGACACATGGTCTGATGCCAAACCAATCCGTCAAAAGTTGAGACCCATTCATCCTTCCAGACGTGACGCTATCAAAGCCGAAATCGATAAGCTCAAGCAGGTTGGTTTCATTTACCCCATTGAATACACCACTTGGGTGTCTAATCCAGTTCCCGTTCTCAAGAAACAAGGCACCATCCGTGTCTGCATGGACTTTCGCGACTTGAACAAAGCTTGTCCCAAAGACAACTTCCCCACACCGTTCATCGACCAAATCATTGACGAGTGTGCGGGGCATGAGGTCCTATCCTTTATGGATGGTTTCTCCGGATACAACCAAATTTCTATCTGTCCTGCTGATCAACTAAAAACCGCGTTCATTAGTCCGTGGGGAACTTTCGCTTACCGGGTCATGCCTTTCGGCCTTAAAAACACCGGCGCCACCTTTCAACGGGCCATGTCTTACTACTTCCACGACTTAGCTCATATTATCCTTGCTTATTTAGACGACCTCACTGCGCGTTCTAAGCATCGGGCGCAGCACCTCCACGATCTGCGCACCATTCTTCTCCGATGTCGCAAGTATAATATCCGCCTTAACCCGTTGAAATGCGTTTTTTGCGTTCCTGCCGGCCGTCTCTTAGGCTTCATCGTGTCTAAGGACGGTATCACTCTTGACCCTTTGAAAGTTCAAGCCATTCTTGAACTCCCCATTCCGCGTACCCTCCGCCAGCTCCAAAGCCTCCAAGGCAAAGCTAATTTTCTTCGTCGGTTCATCCCTGACTATGCCACCACCGCACATGGGTTCCTTAGACTCCTCCGCTCTCACATCCCATTTGTTTGGGATAACTATGCTCATGAGTCTTTCTATGCCCTCAAGCAGGCTCTCACATCCGCTCCCTTAATTCGCCCTCCCGACTTTGATCGGGACTTCATCCTGTATATCTCCGCTTCCACCTATTCGATCGCTGGAGTCCTTATCCAAGAGGATGACCATGGCATTGAGCATGTGATTTACTATGTCAGTAAGAACCTTGTGGGACCCCCTGTCTCATACTCCTATGAAGAAAAATTAGCGCTGGCTGTCGTGTTCTCAGTCCAAAAACTTCGTCATTATATCCTCATGCGCTCCACCAAGGTTGTGACGAATTCCAACCCTATGGCTTTCCTATTGAGTCATCGTATCCTCACTGGGAAGTACGCCCGTTGGGTCGTTATTCTTCAGGAATTCGACCTTGAATTTGTCACCCCAAAAAGTAAGAAAGGCTTAGCCCTCACTAAGCTCATTTCTGAATTACCTACCAGATTGCAAGACCCTCCCGTTAATGACAATTTTCCTGATGAACACCTATTTTCCATTACTTCCGATGACCCGTGGTATGGCGATATTCTTACTTATTTGCAAACCCAAAAGTTTGCCCTCCACCTTGACCGTGAGGCTCGCCGACGTATCCAACACCAGGCCCCCCAATACCTCCTTATCGGTGACGACCTCTATCGTCGCGGGGTTGATACTGTCCTTCGTCGTTGCCTCACACACGCTGAAGCTGAACAGGTCCTTAATGCCTGCCATAGCGGCGCTTGCGGTGGCCACCTCTCCGGTCTTGCTACTGCATAAAAAATTATGCGCGCTGGGTATTTTTGGCCTTCCCTCTTCAGTGATTGCATTGAGGCAGTCAAACACTGTCCCAATTGCCAACATTTCGCCCCTAAGGCGAGAGCTCCCCCAGCTCCCCTCCATCCGGTCGTCTCAACTGGTCCCTTTTGTAAATGGGCCATCGACTTTATGGAGTGTCGCCCGCCATCCACTGGTAACCACAAGTATATCATCGTGGCGGTCTACTATTTCACCAAATGGGTCGAGGCCATGCCAACGTTCAACAACACGGCAGCTACCGCGGTCCTCTTTTTCTTTAACCATGTTATAGCTCGATTCGGGGTTCCCAAGCAACTGGTCTCTGATCATGGCAGACATTTTGAAGATGAGATATGGCGTGAGCTATCCTCACTGTTGGGTTTTGAGCACCAATATTCCTCCTCCTATTACCCCCAAGGTAATGGCCAAGTTGAAGCAGTCAACAAAACCCTCAAGACTATGCTTCAACGAACGATGAATAAACACAAAACCAACTGGCATCTCATGCTTTTTCCTGCCTTATGGGCCTATCGAACTTCTGTTAAAACCGCCACCGGGTTCACTCCGTTCCACCTAGTTTTTGGAGAGGAGGCAATCTTACCGATCGAGTGTGAAATTCCTTCCCTACAACTGGCTGTTGAACTTCTCCCTGACACCCAACCTCTAGAACAATGACTTATCGAGTGTGAAATCTTATTTAGATAATATTCCTTGTTAAATATGACCAAATCACCCACCAATAATCAAATAAATCATTATTTATTTGATTATCTTCCAACCACTTCCTTAAAAAGATAAATAAATCATTTATTTATTTATTTTTCACTAATCAAGGGATTTGACCCAAGTCAAACACCCTTTCCCTCCAACAAATATAATAAAATATTCCATAAAAGGTGGATCTAGATTTGGTTAACATTATTTTAATCACGCACCAAGATCTAGAATGACCCAATATTTTGTTATAAATAGGAGGGTTTTTCCCCATCATTCCTCACCTTTTTTTGCCTACTAGATCACTCTGGATCTATACACTTGGTCTCATTTTTATCATTTGCTCCCATTGAGCTCCATTTTTGCATTGGGTTTTCTACACCAACAAGAGAGAGAAAGTCTAGATCTGAAGTGCTGAGGACTACAAAGAACCCATCCCATTGAGGAGAGCTGGATACACCTTCTTGTTTTCCTCCCAGGTGCCCTGTAATATAAAAATTCTTTCAAAAAATTGTGTTCTTGTCTTGTCTATTGGATACATGGAGCAAACCCTGTATTTTACTGCTTAATGTCTTTCCATTTATAGATCTGGTTGTTGTAGCACTTTTATTACTAATCGCAGATCTGAAGATATTTGGCAGCCACTATTGTTGTTAGGGCTATTAGTTATGCGTAGCTAAAGTGATCCTTTTTCGTACACTTCGACGAAGGATTCATACTAACATTAAGTAAATGATCATAGGATCTACATAATACCTCAAACTCAAAGAGAAATATTTCTAGATCCTCAGTTCTCATACCATGAAATTTAGGAAGAATGGATGGAGAAATATTCTTTATAGGGGTAATAGTATTAGTATCATGAATATAAAATCTGAAAGGATCCTCCTCTTCATGATAATCTCCATCATTTCCTCTTCCTCCTCTTCCACCCCTACCACCTTGACAACCACCTTGAGGTCTTCTACCTACTCTACGTCCACCAATGATTGGTATTTCCTCTCCATTATTTACTTCTCCTTCTCCTTCTAGATGGAATGTGAAGAAGAAGGTTAAGTGGCCTATAATGAAATTGTTTGCACAAAAGTTGTGGAGAAGACTTGAAAAAATTGAAGATCAGTTTGCATGCTTGGATGAAAAGAGATAAACTCAAAATAACTTAGCTTAAAAAAATGCCATCAAAGGAAAAATAAGTTCACTTATGTGAACTAGAATATGGGCATATCGTTGGTCAAGATGAGGATAAAAGAATTGATGAGATCCAAGGATCTCTTGATTTTAAAACTAATGAAATGTTTGTGAATGCACATCATGCAAGCATATATGATGGAGATTTTCCTCATGAGGGAAATACTAAAGAATTTCCAATTAATGAATTTGTGGATGAAATTCTTATACATAACAAGGAAACATCCTTGGAGAGGATGAAGAAGAAAAGGATATACTTACTGCAAGTCCCATGAAATATTGTGAAATTTCATATCGACATGAGGATTTGATGTCTTAAACATCAAATGATGCCACATAGCCTTATGATTTTTAATCTAACAAATTTTTTATTGTTGTGAGTTTTTATGAAGATGGGAAACCATCTACAAGTGTCACAGAAATAGAGGAAAAAATGAAACTAACTTGTGCTCCAAATGAAGAAGAAGAAGAAGAAGGAGTCTCTTTAAAAATTAAAGAAGAAAGGTATTATCAGAAGCTGGTGATGGAAGTTGTAGGCTTCGAGTAAGAAGTAGAGATTTTTTAGGACGGGTTAGCAAACGACATGAGAGATGAGTTTACAAGTTCAATTCAAGCTATTTTTATTGTTTTGTGTGAAGAGTTGAAACTTCTTAAGGAGAGATTAGTATATCATAACATGATGTTTAATTTGTAAAATTGAAACTAGAAGAAGAGGAAATTGCCTTGGAAGACAATAATAAGGAGGAAGTTATAAGGCATGAGGTGTAGATAGTGAAGCGGGTGTATAGAACACACTTTGGTAATTGTCATGACACTCTTATGCACAAAAGTGATATACAGTAGTAAGTAAGAGATCAAATTAAGTTTAAGTAGTCAAGGATAAAGTTGGATGAGGAAATTGACAAGTTGTGTATTCTGATAAAGAGGGTGATTAGGAGAAGATACACTAAGAGGAAAAGGATAGCTAGCAACAAAGTACAACTAACTGAGAAGCTTTGCATCAACAAGTAAAGTTGACGGGAATAGTATAGAATATAGAATCCATGAGAAGTGAAGGAAACATCAATAGTAGGACAATAACATGCAGGGAAAAATGGAAAACTACAACATAAGGTTCGGGATCCAAGAGGATTGTTACATCAAAAGGTTATGAACAAGAGCCCATAATTTTTTCTACTGTGGGAGTCTAATGCAAATGCTTAGAGCTTCTAACCCAGCAAGTTTTTGGAGGAAAAAGTTCCAAAAGGGGGTCTTAAATTTCGAGAAGAATTCATACTATTCTATGTAAATATTAGATTGAGTTGATTTATTCTAGGAAATCTAAGTGAATGAACAATGAGTCTAGAATCCGTTTTGATAGGTAATATTTTGTTGATATGTTAAAAAAAAATATTCCTTGTAAAGCATGAGATATTCTAGAGATAGATTGAATTATTTTAGAATTTAGAAAAAATCTAATTTATGAAGTGATTTATGAGTGATTAATAGAGTGATTTTAGGATCTAAAAAAATTTGTGATGTTTCTAAATTATAATCTATTGTAAGCCTATGAGCAGTAAAAAAGAGAGTAAGAGTGAGGAAGAAAAAGGATGGCCAAATGAATGTAGAATCAGAGCATAGAGAGTGAATGGAGAAAACTAATTTTTTTTTAATGATTATATGTACAGAGTTTTGATGAATGAAATTGAATTCAAGCATCCTTATTCTTATAATTCTCTCTTTGTGTATGTATGAATGAATAATTTTAGCATCTTTGTGTGATATTGAATTAAGCAGGGTTTAATTTCTATGTGAATACTAAAGCTAATGGTAGATTTATGCGTAAATTTTTCATATGAATGATATTATTTTTGTGATAAGGGTAAGATATAATGTCAAATACAATGATGAAAAAATAATTTTGTGTGGGTATAATTAATCTCTTTTGTGTGAGAGAAGGAGAACGAAAATGGTGATTTTTCGTTAAGGAAACTTGGGAAAAATGCATGAATATTTGATTCTTTATATTCCATTTACAGAAGTTAGAAGGGACTTAGAAGAAGTTTGTAGTAGCTTGTGTAGACTTAGAGTAAAGTCATGAATTCACTATGTGACGAAAAGATGAAAGGTTGAAGCCTTCATGGATTCTCTACTAACATTGAACATATATGAGAATCCTGAGAAAAGAGCCACTAGTCAATTTAAGTGCTCGATGTCAATTTAAGCATCAAATTTTGGTGTTCATCCTTGGAGTTCCAATAACCATTGTGTAAAATTAATGCAATGCTACATAATGTAGAGACTCTGATAACCACAACTAATCCTATAATCACAGATAAGCAGTGAAACTAAGCATTATGAGATAGATTAAATAAGGGTAAAGATGAAGGAAAAGTATGATTTTCTTGCATTAGAAATTTATACATTACATAACATAATAAGTGATGTAGGGTAGCATAGTCCCTACCATTCAAGTGGAAATTATACTTGAGAAAGTGAAAATTGATATATGAAGTGGAAAAATTAATCACCTACTAAGGACAAGCACTTGCATAAGTTTGGGTGGGTGGCAACCTCTAGTAAGTGTGCACATTTTATTTTTACTCCTACTTATTAAGTGTTGAAGAACACATAAAAAATGGTGGGAAATAACACTTAGTAAATATATTTATTCACGTCTTGTTCTTATCCATTTTTTATGCAAATACCTGCTTAAATTATGGTGGAAATAACTAATCTAGTAAATATGTTATTCACTTGAGTATGAGTCATTTAAGATGGTTTAATAATGGAAAATCACTACACAAATATCTAAAAATCATGGCATAAATATTACAATTACATGGAGAAATTATGGCAAAAAAAATTGAGGCAATTATCCACATGGCATTGTGTTGTGCATATCTCGCAATAAGACCTTCATGTTATGGTCCAATCAAATGTTCAAAAAATATTTTTTCAATAATATTGAAAAATAAATATTTGTTTTTTTTTAAGTTAAACATTATAATTTTCATTGATAATTGCTAAACTAATAATAATCAACATACAAATGGATTAATAAAATCTTACATTGGTAAAGACTAATAACATATTATTATAATATATACAATATACTAATATTACTAAACACGATATATGAAATTTAAGATCAATATAATAATATAATATAACAAATAATAATTTTAAAATATTATAACTATATTATACATATTTTTAATTCATTACTATATACATGTTTTAAAAAAACATGTATATATATACATAATTGACTTAGATTCCAAATATTATTTAATATATAAAACAAAAATACAAATAAATGTATATTTCAATCATTAAAATAATCTTAATTTAATGAATAATATATTATAATTTTATAATAAATATATTTGAAAGACTACATTTACGAAAACAATTATAAAATCACAAAATAAAATAAATAATGATTTTAGTATAAATATATATTTTTAATTAAAAATTAAACAAAACTTCATAAAATGATAGTGATATTCAATTTATTTTAAAAAAAATCTCAATTAAATTTAAAATGTGAATAATAAATTTATTTAAAAAAAATATTATTTAAAATAAAATTCTTTTGAATTTTTTTATATAGTGTGTTTTCCATCATTTTAAAATTAATAATATAAAAAAATAAATAATAAGTGATTTTAAAGGAAAATTATATATAACATGTGAAGTAAAATAAAAATATAAATTTTTGAGTAAAATTAAATTTGGAATATAATTTTTTATATTAAATATTTTTATGGAAGAAGATTATATATATTATGGCATTTTTTTTTTAACATTTGGATAATGAGTTTTGGAGCCTAATACTTATTATGAGGAGCATTATTATTTATAACCACTCATATTAAATATAATTAACAATTTCATTATTATAGCTTTATATTTTTTATACATGATGTTTATATTCATTATATATCATGCAAAGAGTTTGTAAAACTAAAGTATATGTTAGTATTAAAAGTAGAATACTTTTTTTTCCATGTCAATAAACATGCACCTTGTAAGAATAAGGCCATATAACAACAAGGCTAGAAGCCATTACAACAACATACTCAATATGACCTTAACGTGACATTTATGGGAATTAAATTTAGATAGAGAGGATAACAATCATTTATCGTCATCACTATGAAAAACATTATAGTTATGATGTTACAACTTTTGTGACTACTTTAATTTATTGGTGGAGATAGATCAAACCTCCAAGTTATTTAGGGAATTTGTACACTCCATAGTAAGGTTGTATGTTGGGGGGCATCACCCAATGTCTAGCACCATCCCATAATATCATCACAGTGACAACTCCAACAAATCCAATCCCCAGTCCCAATCCCAATGCAAATAATGAGACATGTTCATCTACATGACTTAGCCATCCATGTCCTTTACTATTGTCAACACCTTCCATTGTGTTATTCTTTTGTGTTTCCTTACATACTTGCAAAGGATAGCCCCATAAGCACTTGTTTCCTTCAAATGAAGTCTCATTAAAAGTGTCCATTTGTATTCTTTTTGGTATTTTAACACAAAGTCTATTCCATGAAATGTTCAAAGGTGCTAACATGGTTAATGTAGAGACCTCTTGAAAAATTTCTCCACTTAAAATATTTCTTCCAAAGTAGATATCTCACCAAGAGATGTAGGGATTTTTCCTTCCAACTGATTTCCAGATAAATTTAATAGTCTTAAGCTAATGAGACTTCCTATGCGTGGAGGTATTTCCCCTGCAAGATTGTTGTTACTGGACAAGTCAAATATGATGTTCCTAGACAACACATATGTTAACTTATACTCAACTCCTTTTATTACAATACTCAAATCCTCATATAGTGTATTACCACTGAGTTTAGAAGATCCCAAAATTTTGAATCCCTTGAGTCTTTGAAGATTGGATGGTATTTTTTCACTGAATTTATTGTTGGATAAATCCAACACCTGCAACTTGCTAAGATTTGTAATCCATTGAGGAATATCACCAGACTTAAAACTCTTAAATCAGAAAAAGAAGCAAGATACTGAGGAAGCTTCCCCGTAAATCCATTTTTACTTAAATCTAATAACTGAAGTTGAGTACAATTTGCCAAAGATTCAGGTATTATCCGAAAAAAGTTATTAGAATGAGCAGAGATTACTTGCATAGACACTGGAAAGTTTATGTTTAGAGCTCCACTTAGTTCATTTTCATACACCTTCAACCTCAGTAATTGTGTGCACATATTTAAAGTTGACGGTATGCTGCCGGTTAACCTATTTCTACCAAGATGTAGATAGGTCAACTGACTCAGCTTGGCAGTGGCTTCCAGTACATGACCGCTCACATCATTTAAATCCAGAATCAATCTGGAGAGGGGAAGCTGAAATACACTCATGGGGATGGGGCTTTGAATTTTGTTATTTGGTAAATCCAGCCATTCAAGATTACTGCAATTTCCTATTTCAGAAGGGATCACTCCTGAAATATTACCAGGACCATAAAGAGATAGTTGAACAAGCTCTCTTAACTGTCCCAATTGAGGTGGTATCTTTCAAGACGATTTGTTGTCCCCAAAAATAAAATCTACAGGGAAGAGAGGTTTCCCAGAAATAGAGGAATGGCATTCTGGAAACTGTTTGTTTGTAAATATAGGTACTCTAACTCTGGCAGCAACCTCAATTCAGCAAGAATTCTTCCACACAAACTGTTGTGAGAAAAGGCGATATACCACAGCTGAGTACAATTGCCAAGAGTTGAAAGGATGTGACAACTTAGTGAGTTTCCTTCAAAGTAAAGATAATACAGATTTATGAGCGGACCCAAAAGTACTGAAGGGATTGGTCTAGTAAGATTGTTGTATCCAATTGACAAATCTCGGAGAAACGTGCAGTTGCTGAGGGCAAAAGGAATTTGGCCAAATAGCCAGTTGTCTTCAAGGTGAAGCTGAGATAGATTTCTGAGCACACCCAACTCGGAAGGGATTGAACCAGTGAGATGGTTGTATCCAATGGACAAATCTTGGAGAGACGTGCAGTTGCTGAGGGCAAGAGGAATACTTCCAGTAAGATTATTGTCGGGCAAGCGGAGATGTTCCAACTTGACTAGACGGTCGAATTCTGTTGGTATGGTCCCAGTCAAGCTGTTTACTGAAAGTTATCGGAGCCACTGAAGGCGCGTACAATTAGACAGTGACCTTGGAATAGAACCCCAAAGCATATTATAGCTAAGGTCGAGTATTCCAAGGGCTTTTACCTGGCCAAGCTCTAGTGGAATTATTCCTGAGAGATTATTAGCAGACAGATTGAAAATGCGTAATAATGAAACGCTGCCCAGAGATGGTGAGAGACTACCTTGTAATCCCAAACCAGGAAGTGTTATGGCCACGACTCTGTTCGTGCCCTTTCTGCAGCGGATTCCATTCCAGGAGCAGACTTTGAGAGAGTTGTGTGGTGTCCAGTTGAGGAGGGATCCAAATGGATCGGAGATTACCACATTTCTGAATGACAAAAGCGCTGACACATCCCTTCCATCGTGAACGTTGAAGGGTGATGTGAATTCAACAGAATCGTCATCATTGTGACTATGGGGCTTCGGCTTCTTCATTGACGAACTAGCAGTCCCCATCATCATGAACGCAAACCACAAAATTAGCATCAACATTTTCATCATCATTTCTCTCTCTCTTTTTATCAGCTCAGCGTCTTTAATGGCTTCTCTGCTATGCAACCCTAAGTGCGCAGCGGCCATATAAATAGGAAAAGTATCCAGAAATATAAAGGAAAAAAAGACCACCCATACGTTGGCACTAGGGACCAAAAGTATCCAGAAATTGAAGGGAAAAAAAGATCACCGTGTTGACACTGGGACCGATGGAACTATAAAGCCATAAATACCCGGAGAAATATATGCTCACGGCTGATGGTATACTTTAATATTACTGTGCCATAAATAAGCGGGGCAATATATGCCCACGCCTGATGATATACCTGTTATACCTGTTTTAATCTTACTATGAGCATATACTGCCTTTATGGCTGTACGTTCCATTTAGTAGAAGACTGAAAAGTCAGAGCGCATAGAAAATCGTGAAACTGACGTTTACTAGACTGTAAAAACATGATGGATGATATCGACAGACGGAAAACTGCCAGTTCTGCGCTACAACTGGCATCCACTGGATCGAAAACAATTCCAGTCGCTAAAACCTTGCACAACAGCTCATCTAAAACCAGTTCAACCAAAATGGCCAAATCCTTGAGCAATACAAAGATCGCAAATTACGGTCGTCTCTAGGCTTTTGGATTCAACAAATTAGAGGAAAAAAGAGAGCAGATGACATTGTACTGTGGGTATGATTGTTGTTGAGACTGCGTTTTTTTGTGTATCTGTATTGTAATTCTGTTATGTAATTAGGGTCTCATGAAAGTTTCTCTTACGAAGGTTGCACTTGTTTGAAATATATTTCTGAAGAAATTATATTAGTTTTGATTTGGGATGGGTATTGGAAATTTGTATACATATTGAGATTCGTGATTATGTAGTCATTTTGTTAGAACTCTCACTCCAACTAATGACAGGGAAAGCATGGAGATCCAAGACCTGTGTATAGAAAACTCAAAAGTACAAAATCTATGATGGAAATATTCAAGCGAGAAAGCAGTGGTGTCTTCAAGCATATGAATGGTATGGTGTATCCAAGACCAGTGGCAAAGGATGATGGACAATAAAGTAAATGTTTGTGGGAGTTAGTGCGGATTTATGGGATAGACTCATGATGATAATATCACATACATTTATTAGCAAGTCTAGGATTTTTTGTAGTGGTCTTTGTAGAGTATGTACATGGTAACTTCAAGAGTTGGAGTGTGTAATGTAAGCCTAGTGAGGAATATGTATACTCATGATGTTCGTGGTAATCTGAAAACCACTTTGTAATTATAGGTTTGTGGTCAGCCGGAAATCACTTTGCAGTGCCAGTTTGTGGTAAGTCAGAAACCATGTGTGAGAGTGAAGTGGACAGGGATTCCTATACACATGGTTTAGGGTCAGCCGATAAAACCCTTGGCATGGTTGAGGGTGAGCCGAGAAAACCCTGGGTTTGGTTAAGTCATGTCTCTTATGGCCCATAGTGGCTGGAGTGCCTTACTGACAAATTTATGGCCCATGGTGGTTGGAGTGCCTTAGTGGCAGATTTGTGGCCCATGGTGGCTGGAGTGCTCTAGTGGCAGCTTGAGCCTTGGTCGCTGAGAGCCCTTGCTGGCATGGTTGAGGGTAATCTGACAAAACCTAGAGCATGGTTATGGGTAATCCGATAAAACCCAGAGCATTGTTTTGGAGGGGAATTTACAGGTACAGGTACATGTATGCAGTTATAATGGTTGACAAAACCATGTATGCTAAGGATATCCTATGAGACTGGCGGTTGTCGCTATGAGCACCCATGCATTCCAGTGGATGGTTGGTCTTTCATATGGACGTCAACATATCATTTTGTTATGTTTGACCACAATTAGACTTTGCAGATTAATATCGAGACAAGTAGTCATTAAGGGGGTGTCTTGGAAAAAGTAATTCCTACTTGTCTCAGTTGTGATTATTTCTATCAAGAGGAGTATGTTCTTATTTTTTTTCGTAGAATGGTGTGTGGTTGAGAGATTTTCTAAACCAAGTAATTGTGTGTCCAAGATAGTTTCCTTATCTTGAGACAACACTTCATGTATTTATTTGTAACATTATTTGGTTAATGTGAACATAGATTTCTTATGGAAATTTAGCTTCAACCCTTGAACATGAATAACCTTAGTATCTATTTAATAGAGGTAAATTTTTAATTCCAACTCTGCTTAGTGGATGCATTGGAAGAATACAAGTTTGGACTTGTCGAAGCCTTGGTAGAAATAATGCAGGAAACCTAAAAAGCAAATTTGGAACTGCTTAGCTCTAATAGAAAATTGAAAAGCGAATGTGAGGATCAATTAGTTTTTATAAATAAATAAAATGATAATTTTTTTTTTTTTTTGTAAATATGGTAGGACCTGGCTATTTTCTATTTATATATGCAAGGCGGATTACAACAATATAAAATCAAGTCTGTGGCCTCAACCTGCCCGTAGGAAACCAGGTCTGTTGGGCACCGCAGTGCATGAAAAGCAAACCAAAACTGAAATTGTTTCATCCTTCTAAAATCTGCATGAGCTATCCTTCCTCTATCGGAAATGTCCACATACTGATACTTATAAAATAGCAGAAATTCATACAAAACTGCTAATTGCATTAAGAAACATGATAAAAAGTAAACTACTATCCATCAGATGAGTACACTGGAGCGGGGTCTTTCACTGTAGACCCAGGCATGTCAACTTGCTGCAGCATCTACAATTGCTTCTCCATACGGCCAACCCTGTCGTCCAATCTGCTCATGCGATCTGCTGCCTGATACTGGGTAATCTTAATATGTTGTAATTGATCCTGCATGGTCTGAAGTAGTTCCAAGAGGCGAGGTTCCGGCTTAGTAGCTTTAATCTTTGTTTGGCCAGGATGGAAACTTTGAATAGCCTTAGCTATAAGGCATTTGACAAGCCAGTATGTATGTACAGTCTGCTGAAATAAAGTGAGGTGCCCTTGAGTATTGCCTGGGTCCGATATGAAGTCAAGGATTTCGACTTCTTTTTCTAGGTCCTCAGGATCAGTCTAGAGGTCACGTTCCCAGCCACGGATTTCTTGGCGTATAACAGAAGAATTCCCAGTAACATAATTTGTAGCGAGGGTCTCAAGGTTCTCATGGAGCGGTTTTCGACCCCGCTTCTTAGGAGCAGGCTCCGGCATTGCCTGTGATTTACCCTTCGCGGACTAAGCACGTCTCTTCCCCATGGTACAAGGAAGTCTGTGCAGCAACCCAGACATACAGGAGAAAATAACAAAGGAATAAGTAACAACATTGATATAAACAGTGACCACCCCGTGAACAGAGTCAGTGTGCCTGCCCAGCACATTAGAGTGAGATAACCAGAGGACCCAATTTCTATACCAGTTTACAGGGGCAGCTAGTTCTTCCATGGCATATGTGAGAGGAACAAGGGATATTGTAAACACTACTTTAACCCTTGCCAGAAAATCTCTACGGAGTATTCCAGAAAGATGAACTATAACAAAAGAAAACCAAACCCAAGGGCGAAACTGTGACTCACTAAAATCCCAATCGCTGACTTTGCATTTAACGGAAAGCAACAAAACAAATCCAAAGCATGGACTTCTTGAATTTACCCGGTGAACAGAAGAAATACACCACCTACAGGCCCTACCTCGACACCTGCCTCAATGAGCAGTGACAGAGACGATACCCCATTGCTAAAACCCCAAAACCAACCTACAAAATTCAAACCTATCGACATTAAGGACCAGGAACGAACATAAACATTTGTTAAAAAAAATGATAATTAATATAGAAAAAAATTAAAATATTTTCTATATTAGAAATTTTTATAAAATGACAAATTATACTTGAAAAAAAGATAACTCTTATTTTCACAAAAATTATAAAATAACAAATTGGTTGCAAATTAGTAACTCCTATATTAACTTATAAAAATGATAACTTCTATATGAGAAAAAAATTAACATTTATATTTTCATTAAATTTAGATTGTTCATTTAAATTTATTAAAAAAAAAAATTAATATATTTAAATATTTATAAAATGTATACTGTCCAATTTTTCCCCTTTATAAGATTGAATTTTTTGAATTTTTTCGTTGATAACGATGTGTAATATATGAAATTACTGTGAATTATTATTAATTATTATTATGGGACTCAATGCATAAAATGAAATATATGATCCCGTTTTTTCATTAGTTTAACTAGTACGATGAAGATTTTTCCTTTGTAAAGTTAAATTTTTATTTTTATTTTTTCATTATTGTTGATGTCTACAAGGGACTACATGTAAGCTCCAATTTTCGAAGATGGACGTTAACCCAATAGGACAGAACAGCGGGATCCAATTTTCGAAGTACCGTGGTAGACACCTTGTCGTTGATTCGAGCATGCTCTACGAACTCTGGTTGGCGACGGCGAATCTTGGCACTCATGTTTCCGGAAATTGATGCAACGAGGAGCGAAGAGACACACGTGAGGTGGAGGGGAAAGAATATAGAATGAATAATGTGTGTCAAAGACGTATTGCCATAGAGTGAGCGTAAGGCTAATAACTCATGCTGATTCCTCGTTTGGTTGATCCCTTCTTATACTCAGATTGCCATTGATTTGAAATTCCCGTTGCTCGTGTTCACTAAAACCAAAGCGCTCGTGTTCACTACAAACAAAGCATATGTCTACTTTTTTGTCTGAACTCTGAACTCTGAAGTTTATGGATGGTGGTTTATTCAACATTAAATTTATTGAGTGAGTTTAATGGTTAAGAGTATGTGTTTCTTTTAAGAAATTAAGGGTTTAAAATCAGAAAGGGTAGAGTATGTATGCTTTAGTAAATTTAGTAGTCAAATTGATGAGTGAAAGTTACATTTAGTGGTCCATATATGTACAAAAAAATATATTTCGGGGTCTTTTCTAAGGTGGAATTGATATGTTAATATAAAGAAATGTAATATTCCAATAATCTGTAAATTCATATAACTATAAAATAAATAAATTATTAATGTAATATATGACTAACATTTTCATTAAGATTTAGTTAAGGTGGATGTTGTAACTACCAAAAGGAATTACTTAGTGAATTCTCTAATATTTCTAGTTTTTACTGTGTGATGGTTTAAAATACTTGATTCATTTTGGGCAATATCAAGAATTAGTTACAATCTACTTTTAAAACTTGTAAAACTTAATGTAAAGAAGGTATGACAAAAGGGAAATGATTGTGGACTTTCATGGAGAAAAAAAAACTTGATATAGAGGAGAAAAGTTGCAAATGAATTTGCAGAGACATTGCTAGCAAAGAATTGGATATGGAAACAAAATACTAATAAATAAATAAAAAAAGGCTTCAAATAAAAGATAAGTGTTTTGTGCATTGAATTCTTAAAAGATTGCATGGTTAAATTAATGGTGTGAAATTGCATGATTTATTTGACTAGAAATTACTCTGGTTGTTGTCTTAAAATATTTGGGTGTCTACTTTTAAAATTATGCATAAAGATGGGATAGAAAGCACAAAACCTTACATATAGAAATATAGAAAAGTGTGTTAGTTCATGAAAAAAATTAAATGAGAATCGTGTGCATAAAAGGACAAGCAACCAAGCTTCTTGAAAAGAATGTGTGATTTCTTTAATACTTTTTTTTTTAATGGAAAACATGCTTTATGCAGAAAGTTAATAATTATTTTGTCAAGTTTTATTGAGAAAGAAACATTTGTCACTTACATCAAAACAATAAATACTAGCATAAAAAAATAAATAATAATAATAATCTTTACATACACCAAGCTGACTACACAACCCATTTCAACGCTACCTATCTCCACCCAAGCATTTACTTCATCATTTGGACAGAACCATAAGCAAATAGTTTAATTTGCTATCTATACTTTGGACAGATCATATAAATAACTCTCGTATAGCCTATGGCTAGGCATTTGGTATGAGCTTTATTAAATTGGGCGTACATGCATATTATTTCAGATTTATAATGATGGAATTCCTACGTATAAGTCTGTCCATTCATAGATGCACTATTTGTCTCATTTATGGTGTTTCCTTACATTAAAGAGTTTCGGTTTGTGAGTTGCTCCACTGGGCAACGATATTGCTCCTCCGTAGACAGTCTGTCAACACACTTTATTCCCGGCAATACTGGCTACTCTGCCCTGGTACATGTGTCACGATTTTGCCTCGGGTTCCTCATTTCCCTCCAAGGGAAAATGCTCCGGCGTTCACTGCCAGTTAGACTGTGAGCTCGAGGGGTTTGTTCGGCGTTCTTTGCTTGTTAGACTGTGAGCTCAGTGGAATTTTTTTGTATTCCTTGGGATTTCCTTGGCGTTCTCTCGAACTCGGCTTCATCGTGTTGCAGACTCCCCCAGGGTCCTATATATCAGGTTCGGTTCCCCGGCAGAATCATTCGCAGTTTTAAAACATTTTTCCTAGCTAATTGTTCCAATTCTTTTTTTTTCTTTGCAAGAAGACGGATTGACTCCTATAAATTCTCATATAGAGTTTCGTCATTGCGATAGATCCTTTAGCGCTACGGAGCCAACTCTAGATCATGTCATCCACAGGGAGCAAATGGCTCTTATCGCAGCGTAGAGGGTAGGTTTTCGTTTTCAGATTACCCATTTGTTTTTAAGATTTCTATATGGTTAAAACCCTTAATTTCAAGTAGGAAATTAATCCTTTGGTTTGTGGCTTTCAGTGAACGACCACGACTGCTACTTCTTGACTAGGTACTTATCTCTTGCCGTATGTAATAAGGGTTTTAAATTTGTTATGCTCTGCTTTACTGAAAATTCCTACAATTTGTTAACTCGATGGCTGGACGCTTCTCCATTTGCAGGTATGAGGGTTTATCACGTATTTTCGCATCCTTTGGCACGCTAGCTCCACAAATATCTCAGCTAACAACTTCGCTCCCATCTCAACAGGTACTTAAGTTCTCCAAAGGGGCTAAGCCCCCTCCAAGTTTTTCCGTCGAGGCTTTGGCTTTCGACTTCTGGTTACACAATACCGTTATGGGTTCGCCCACCAGTGCTAGGGTTTACAGTACTTGAGAAACTCTGCCATGTTTAAGAGACTGATGCATTTGTAATGATATTCTTTTAAAATGGGGATTACCCAAGGATGGTTCTGTAATCCAAAGAATTAGCCCTATCTTTTTGCATGTTGTTCATAAGGGTTTCGGTATTATGCTCGGCCGATAGTTTACAGTGTTGAGAACAAAATGATACTGTTTACGTAGTATTCTGAATGTGATACTTGCTCGGCTTTTTTGGTTTATTGCAACGATTACCAATACATTTTTCTTCGGCGCTATAGCTCCGAACCCTTAAAGTTTCTTATCTGCATACGTGTCAGGGTTCTTGTTGCGAGTTTTTTTTTGTTTAATATTGCAATGTACAGGATTTCATTTTCTACAGAAATTTCAGCTATTTCCTACTTTTCCTCTTCTTCTTTTTTTGTGTTTCTCTTAAAAGAAGAAAGAAAATATAACCAAATTTCCCTTCGACAGTTCTCTGTCTTTAAGGGTTTACATGACACTCGTATGAATTATTTATCTACGAACCTACAGATGATATGGTAGCATTTATGTTTATAATAGGTTGCTCTCTACTTTGTCTTACTACTCTGCTATCCGACTGTGTTTTGGTTTCTGTACTTGCTATTTTGTTTTACAGTGTGTCGCATGCTACAAATAAACATTGTAGTTAGAAAAATGGAAGAATAGATTTACTATCGTTATTCTCTATTCCATTAAAATACAGAAGGAAATATCTCCATAGTTCAGAAATCTGCCATTTGTTTATGCAATACATATCTTATTTATTCATTTGTAAATTAACAAGCAGTGTAACCAACAACTTCTAAACTATAGACATCTATTCAAAGTTTAGTAATAGATAAATACTTAAACGCACAATACTACTTATATAAATTTAACAGAATTCAAGCTGTTGTCCTCCCAACCAATCAAGGGAGGCTATTGCATCCTTCGCTTGCCCCCTAGCCCCAGAATCTGGACGGCGCCACCGGTAACAGTGGAAATTCTTCTACTGTGACCTCTGGATGGCCAATCTAGTCACAATCAGATAATTTGGTTCACAAGGGTTGTAGAAACTATTTTCAACTGGTCCACCACCAGCTCTAGAAAATACTTCACCCTCCTTACCAAAATTCACAGAACCTCCTCTCCTCTCCAGGGATCCAACTTTATCCTCAAAGGAGAGGGTAATTGTTTCTCCAACTGTTCCCAACCACCTCCTATTCTTGGAAACTTTTACCAACAGCTTAAAAGATTTTCTTCTCATTAACTGGTCCTCCTACTTAATGATTTTTCAATAAAATAATTTGTTTTTATCTACAATAAAGTTTCAAGTCTTTTTCCTTTGCCAGAAATTTAAAATAATAAAAGTCTTTAACTAGTTAACACTAGTTAACTTCTAATGAGGCTGTCACATCCCCCTCCCCTAGAAGTAACACCGTCCTCGATGTCTCAGCCCAGTTCTATGAAGAGCTCCGGGTAAGCTCCCTACATAAAGTTCTCGTCCTCCCAAGTAGCTTCATCCGGTCCGAAGTGCTTCCATTGCACTTTCACCTGGATGACTACTCGTTTGCGGAGTTCGATTTCTCTTCTGTCAAGTATGCGTTGCGGCTCGACCAGAAACTCGCCGTCTGGTTCTACCTGAAAAACAAAGTATTTTCAAGTCAGTATGCATCAATTATTCAGAACTTTAAGTTAGGATTCCTATTCCTTTTTCCTACCTGAATACTTTGCCAATGAATCACATGTTTTTCATCATGTACATATCGCTTCAGCAAGGACACATGGAACACATTGTGTACTTGAATATGACTGGGTAAGGCCAATCTATAAGCTACTGGTCCCATCCTTTCCAGTATTTGGAAGGGTCCACAGTACCGAGGAGCCAATTTGGCATAGGAGGTCCATCTCATGGTACTCCTCTTGGGCTTAATTCTTACGTATACGTGGTCCCCTACTACAAATTCACGGTAGGACCTTTTCTTATCTGCATACATTTTTTGTCTATCTTGCGTAGCCTTCAGATTCTGCCTTATTCTTTTGACTTCAGTTTCCATATCTGCCAACATTTCAGGTCCCAAAAATAATTTTGTTTCATGACTGCTCCAGTTTATAGGTGTAAGAAATTGCCTACCATACAATGCCTCAAAGAGACTCATTTTTAAAGATTCCCAATACCCGTTGTTGTAGGCAAACTCAACCAGATGCAAGTAATCCTCCCACTTGGTCGATTGTTGCATCACATACATGCGCAGCATGTCTTCCAGAACTTGGTTTACCCGTTCCGTCTGCCCATCAATCTGAGGATGATAGGCAGTACTAAAGTGTATCTGAGTTCCCAGACCAGAAAACAAATTTTTCCAGAATGCAGATGTAAAATTAACATCCCGATCTGAAATTACAGTCTTAGGTATGCCATGCAACCTAAAAATTTCCTTCATAAATATATCTGCAATCTGTACCGTCTTGTATGTAGATTGTACAGGTATGAAATGGGCAGATTTGCTTAATCTGTCTACCACCACCATGATGGAATCATTCTGCTTCTTTTTTCGTGGTAGTCCTCTGATGAAATCCAAGGAGATAACCTCCCACTTCCACTCAGGAATGGGTATGGGCTGCAATAGTCCTGCAGTATGCTGATGCTCCACCTTAACCTGCTAACATTCCAAACATTTGCTTAGATATTCTGCAATATTCTTTCGCATACCTGGCCAATAATATATCTTTCTTATTGCAGTGAGCATCTTTTGATAGCCCGGATGGCCAACGTAATTGCTGCAGTGGAATTCATTCAGGATTAACTCCTTAAGACCTGCATGATTAGGCACATAGATTCTCCCACGAAAAGTCAACACCTGATCTTCATTTTTTCCAAAATATGATGTCTTGCCTTGCTTCTCATTATCCTCCATTTGTTGCCACAAGTATTTTTATTCTGGGTCTTTCTGTGCTTCTTCTTTTAACTGTTCCAACAGTTGACTTGCTAGCTGACTATAATACAATGCATAAATACCATGCAATTTTCTGCTCAACGCATCTGCAATTCGGTTTTCTTTCCCCTTAACATGCTGGATCTCCATGTCAAATTCACTCAAAAAGGCATTCCATCTCTCTTTTCTAGAATTTAAATCCGCTTGCTTAAAATAATTAGTCAAGCTGTTATGGTATGTTTTAAGTACAAATCTTTTACCCAGCAGATAATGCCTCCATACTCGGAGAGCATGCACTACCACTGTAAGCTCCAAGTCATAAGCAGAATATTTATGTTCATGTTCTTTCAGCTTCCTAGACTCGTAGGCTATCACTTTTCCCTCCTGAGTTAATATCGCACCAACTCCTTCTTTGCTGGCATCAGTACAAACCTCATAGTCTTTTCCAGGGTCAGCTACCTTCAGTACTGGTGCTGTAGTTAGGAGTTGTTTTAGCTTTTCGAAGCTGTTCTAACATTCATTCATCCATTTGAAAGGCTTGCCTTTCTTCTACAAGGATGTAATGGGAAAAATTTTTTTAGAAAACCCTTCTATAAACCTTCTATAATAACCAGCTAGACCCATAAATGATCTAATGTCCGCCACATTCTGAGGTACCCTCCATTCCATAATAGTTTTGATCTTTTCGGGATCTACAACTATCCCCTCAGCTGATATAACATGTCCCAAGTATTGGATTTCTGATTTAAAGAAATCGCATTTGCTAAACTTAGCATAAAGCTGATGCTTCCTCAGCATTTCCAAAACTATTCTCAAATTTTATTTATGTTCTTCCTCGCTTTTTTAGTATACCAGTATGTCATCTATGAAAATAAGTACAAAATTATCCAAAAACTGATGAAAGATACCATTCATCAACCTCATAAAGGTTGCTGGTGCGTTTGTCAATCCAAAGGGCAGCACTACAAATTCGTAATGCCCATAACGAGTGCGGAAGGCTGTTTTGCAGATGTCCTCATCCTTGATCCGAATCTAATGATACTTGGATCTTAAATCTATCTTAGAGAACACCTTAGCCCCTCTCACTTGATCGAATAGATCATCGATTCTTGGTAAGGGGTATTTGTTCTTAACAGTCATCTTATTAAGCTACCTGTAGTCAATGCACATGTGTAAGGTCCCATCCTTTTCCTTAACAAAAAGGACTGGTGCTCCCCAAGGAGACACACTTGGGCGGATATAGCCCTTGTCCATCAATTCCTGTAACTGTATCTTTATCTCTGTTAATTCTGGGACACTCATTCTATAAGGAGCTCTTGACACCGGAGAGGCTCCTGGCAGCAATTCAATGGTGAAGTCAATATCCCTCTTGGGTGGCAATCCAGGGATGTTTTCTGGAAATACATCCAAGAATTCCTGTACCACAGGAATATCCTCCATTATTGGAGCCTTTTCCTTGGAATCTGCATACCCTACTTGAATTGCATACAACCGACATCCTTTTCTGATACACTTTCCCATTTGGGATGTTGTTATTGGG
Source organism: Pinus albicaulis (assembly GCA_034641835.2). Classification (NCBI taxonomy): domain Eukaryota; kingdom Viridiplantae; phylum Streptophyta; class Pinopsida; order Pinales; family Pinaceae; genus Pinus; species Pinus albicaulis. The sequence goes on along the minus strand of CM076572.1, from coordinate 139,984,200 downwards.
CGTAGTTGTATGGGTTTTTTAATTCCTTGAATTTCTTTACGCATACCATCTTGCATTCTGAAATGTATGACCTTTTCTTTGTAGTCCACTAGGGTCCAGTGTCTTTCCAACCAATCCATTCCCAATAACACATCATAAGACCCCAATGGTAAAATATTTAAGTCTTCTTGTATCTGCTGCTCTACCACTTCAAAAATACAATTAGGAATTTTTGCAGTTACCTTACGCTTTGCCCCAGTAGCTAATTGGACTAACCAGGAGTTCTTAAATTTCTGCTCTTTTAGTTTGCATGATTCCACTATTTTAGGACTTACATAACTTAAAATTGCTCCAAGATCTACTAAAATCGAAACAGGTTTAGTTAGTATAGTACCTTCCAATTCAATCATCGTGGGCTGGAAATCAGCCTGTCGGTCCTCCAAGGCTGCATTTATGCGAGGTACATTTCGCGCCATGTCTCCCACTGTAGATGCCCTTGCAGATTTGCTACAGTTTCATTTTTTTCCGTTGGGGACAGTTTTTATAGTAATGAGCCTCTCCACAGCCCCAGCACTGTAGGGGAGGTTTTGAAATCTGCCCCTGATCTAGCTTGTTGGACGCTTCTGTGGGTTTCTCCTCTACTGGCCACTTAGTTCTTTGATGATTTTTACCAAACTGCTTGCTGATGGAATTCTGTGCTGAGCCTTTAAAGTTACTGCTTTTACTGCTTTTGAAAGTGGAGTTATTTTTCTGGTTTTTCCTTGGCTGTCAGCTTTTTCCTCCTTCACCCTTGGCTTTATTCTGCTGATAGCACATTCATGCTTTACGAATAGCCTCATCCATGGTATGAGGGTTAAAAAATTCTATCCATTCTCTCATATGAGCAGGTAAACTGCTTAAGAACCTCTGGACCTTGGCTTTTTCTTCTCGGAGATAAGGAACGTAACGTAACAAGGAAGTAAATTTTGTGACATACTCGTCCATGGTCATTTGTCCCAACCGAAGATCATGGAAATCCTTAGCTTTGTCATCATAAAATATTTCCGTCAAGTACTTGTCGTTAAAATATTGTTGGAACAGTTCCCATGTGATATCTCGTTCATCAATGCTGCGTACGTTTTTCACCTCCTCCCACCATAGGGTGGATTTTTCTCGTAATTGGTATATAGCCAATCTGGCCTTCAGATTGATGTTGTATTCATATACCTGGAAGTACTTATTTATATTGATTAACCATGCTTCAGCCACCTCTTCCGCCTCACCATCAAACGTTGGTGGCTTAATTTTACGAAACTCCCCCTGCAGTTCTACTTTCTGTCTCTTAGGATCTTGCTGGTCGGACAAATTGCCCGACTCTGCCTCATTCTAATTTTTGTTTTTGCTCTTTTGGGAGGGACTCTTTTCATTTCTGCCTGTGGTGTTGTTTCTAGTATGTTGTTCTTCTTGTTCCGTTGACAATTCTTTCTCCGCACTGGGATGTCCCATCTCCTGATTTTGTTTATCAGATAAAATTTTTAGAATCTTTTCTTGATCTTGCAACAATCTCTCATTGTCCTTCCGGACTCTTATCATTTCTTCTTGTAGTTGCTGCACTGTATTTAGCAAAAAATGCAGTTTTTTGCTACTGTTCCTCAAGTAATTGACTCGTCTTTTGGTGTTGTTCAACAGTTAATTGAACCCACATTTCTGGATTCATGACTGTTGGGACTTCTGGTTGTGACTGCGACGCTTCAACTTCCCTCATTTCACTTGCTTCTTCTCAGTGCACTAAACACATACACATATTCACTGTTAGTAGACCCTTAGGATCCCAGTGTAGCATCCGGCTCTGATACCACTTGTCACTTACATCAAAACAATAATTACCAGCATAAAAAAAAAAAAATTAATCTTTACATACACCAAGTTGACTACACAACCCATTTCAACGCTACCTATCTCCACCCAAGAATTTACTTCATCATTTGGACAGAACCATAAGCAAATAGTTTAATGTGCTATCTATACTTTGGACAGATTGTATAAATAACTCTCGTATAGCCTATGGCTAGGCATTTGGTATGAGCTTTATTAAAATGGGCATACATGCATATTATTTCAGATTTATAATGATGGAATTCCTACGTATAAGTTTGTCCATTCATAGATGCACTATCTATCTCATTTATGGTGTTTCCTTACATTAAAGAGTTTCGGTTTGTGAGTTGCTCCACTTGGCAACGATACCGCTCCTCCATAGACAGTCTGTCAACACACTTTATTCCCGGCAGTACTGGCTACTCTGCCCTGGTACATGTGTCATGATTTTGCCTCGGGTTCTTCATTTCCCTCCAAGGGAAAATGCTCTGGCGTTCACTGCCAGTTAGACTATGAGCTTGAGGGGTTTGTTCGGCATTCTCTGCCTGTTAGACTGTGAGCTCAGCGGAATTTTTTTGTATTCCTTGGGATTTCCTTGGCGTTCTCTCGAACTAGACTTCATCGTGTTGCAGACTCCGCTAGGGTCCTATATATCAGGTTCGGTTCCCCGGCAGAATCATTCGCAATTTTAAAACATTTTTCTTAGATAATTGTTCCAATTCTTTTTTTTTTCTTTGCAAGAAGACGGATTGACTCCTCTAAATGCTCATACAGGGTTTCGTCAGTGCGATAGATCCTTTAGCGCTACGGAGCCAACTCCAGATCATGTCATCCACAGGGAGAAAATGGCTCTTATCGTAGCACAGAGGGTAGGTTTTCGTTTTTGGACTACCCATTTGTTTTTAAGATTTCTATATGGTTAAAACCCTTAATTTCAAGTACGAAATTAATCCTTTGGTTTGTGGCTTTCAGTGAACGGCCACGACGGCTACTTCTTGACCAGGTACTTATCTCTTGCCGTATGTAATAAGGGTTTTAAATTTTTTATGCTCTTCTTTACTGAAAATTCCTACAATATGTTTACTCAATGGCTGGACACTTCTCCATTTGTAGGTACTAGGGTTTATCGCTTATTTTCGCATCCTTTGGCAGGCTAGCTCCACAACTGTCTCGGCTAATGACTTCGCTCCCATCTCAACAGGTACTTAAGTTCTCCAAAGGGGCTAACCCCCCTCCAAGTTTTTCTGTCGAGGCTTTGGCTTTCGACTTCTGGTTACACAATACCGTTATGGGTTCGCCCACCAGTGCTAGGGTTTACAGTACTTGAGAAACTCTACCATGTTTAAGAGACTGATGCATTTGTAATGATATTCTTTTAAAATGGGGATTACCCAAGGATGGTTCTATAATCCAAAGAATTAGCTCGATCTTTTTGCATGTTGTTCATAAGGGTTTCGATATTATGATAGGCCGATATTTTACAGTGTTGAGAACAAAATGATATTGTTTACGTAGTATTCTGAATGTGATACTCGCTTGGATTTTTTGGTTTATTGCAACGATTACCAATACATTTTTCTTCAGCGCTATAGCTCGGAACCCTTAAAGTTTCTTATCTGCAAACCTGCCAGGGTTCTTGTTGCGAGTTTTTTTTTGTTTAATATTGCAATGTACAGGATTTCGTTTTCTACAAAATTTTCGGCTATTTCTTTCTTTTCCTCTTTTTTTTTTGTGTTTCTCTTAAAAGAAGAAAGAAAATATAACCAAATTTCCCTTCAACAGTTCTCTGTATTTAAGGGTTTACATGGCACTCGTATGAATTATTTATCTACGAACCTACAGATGATATGGTAGCATTTATGTTTATAATAGGTTGATCTCTACTTTGTCTTACTACTCTGCTATCCGACTGTGTTTTGGTTTATGTACTTGCTATTTTGTTTTACTGCATGTCGCATGCTACAAATAAACACTGTAGTTAGAAAAATGGAAGAATAGATTTACTATCAGTATTCTCTATTCCATTAAAACACAGAAGGAAATATCTCCATAGTTCAGAATTCTTCCATCTGTTTATGCAATACATATCTTATTTATTCATTTGTAAATTAACAAGCAGTGTAACCCACAACTTCTAAACTATAGACATCTATTCAAAGTTCAGTAATAGATAAATACTTGAATGCACAGTACTACTTATCTAAATTTAACAGAATTCAAGTTGTTGTCCTCCCAACCAATCAAGGGAGGCTATTACGTCCTCCACTTGCCGCCTAGCCCCAGAATCTGGACGGCGCCACAGGTAACAGTGGAAATTCTTCTGCTATGACCTCTGGATGGCCAATCCAGTCACAATCAGATAATCTGGTTCACAAGGGTTGCAGAAGCTATTTTCAACTGGTCCACCACCAGCTCTAGAAAATACTTCACCCTCCTTACCAAAATTCACAGAACCCCCTCTCCTCTCCAGGGATCCAACTTTATCCTCAGAGGAGAGGGTAACTGTTTCTCCAACTGTTCCCAACCACCTCCTAGTCTTGGAAACTTTTACCAACAGCTTAAAAGATTTTCTTCTCATTAACTAGTCCTCCTACTTAATGATTTTTCAATAAAATAATTTTTTTTTATCTACAATAAAGTTTCAAGTCTTTTTCCTTTGCCAGAAATTTAAAATAATAAAAGTCTTTAACTAGTTAACACTAGTTAGCTTCTAATGAGGTTGTCACAACATTAATTGCATGAAAAGAAAAGTTAATGTGTTAGATTTTTTTCATAAAAAAAATAAGTGCTTGCATGTACAAAAGGAATAACTTTGGCTTTAGATTTCTTGGAAATAAAACACAAGTGAAACTTGCACACAAAAAGATTAAAGAAATCATGATATTTTTCATGAAATGAATGTATGTTAACTTTTCTTATGAAAAGAGACAAAATAAGTTATTTTATTAAATAAAATATTGCTAAAAAATTATGAGAGAAAATTAGATTATTAATACTTTTCAAGATATTAGAATGAATCTTATAGACTCTTAATAGGAATATGTGCACAATAATTATATCCATTATATTGGAGTTCTTGAAATAAATTTCTATGTTAATTCTTGAAAAGAAAATCTAATTAACGTTTTTGGAAGGGTTTTCATGAATCTGTATGCATATATTAAGTTAATTGGATTAACTTTCTTGGAAGTGTTTTTTTGAATATGTGTGCATATATTACCCATACTGTTTATTTAAAGAAAACACATGTTGCATGCACAAAAGGACAAACATTGTGATATAGAAAATATGTTATTGTGTGTAGATAAAAAAAAAGTGATCATGTTAATTTTATTGAAAAGAATAATCTCTTAAAAAGATTGAATTGTGTTAATTTCTTGATTTAGGTGCAAAAAAAATTTAATCTTGTTATTGTTGTGAGTTTTATGCATAAAAGATGGTTATATATGGTAATTTCTTGAAAATGGAAGTATGAAAAACTTGAATGTAGAAAGATAGAAAAACCAGTTTATATTAACTTCCTTTTGAAAAAGAAGTATGTATTTGTTACATGAAAATAATAGTTAATGATGGTATAATTCTAGAGAAGAAAATATGTGTTGAATACATTAAAGAAGATTTATTACTATAATCTCTTGCATGCAAAAATAATAGCCATTGTGTTATAGAGATATCTTCTATAATAGTCATTATGTGATAAAGATATCTTCTATGCATGGATATAAGAAGAACTATTGAGCTATATTTCTTTAGAAAAAAATATATGTGATTAATTTTATGATATCATAACTATTAAGTTATTTTATTTTGGAATAAGATCATGGATATGCATGCAAAATTTTTATTAGCTTTAATTGGAAAGAATATACATTTGTACGTGGGAAATGATAGCATATTGTGTTAGCCTACAATGGAAAATATTCTTTGGGAAAGAAGATAAATTACATGCACAAAAACCCTAATAATGTGTTATTTTCCTTGGAATATATATATGGTTGATGTTGGTATAATCTTTGGAAAAAAAGACATGTAAATGTATCCTTTATTGCACATTATTTTTATGGAAAAGAAAAAATGTTTTTGCATGCCCTATTATGTTGTATTTCCTTTAAAATGATGCTACTTTTCCTCGAAAATGAAACATGTGATTGCATGCTCTATCATGTTAAGCATTCTTTTGGGAAGATTCTTTTGGAAACTATATGCATTTGCATGCATAGGAGCAACATTTTTTCAGTTAGCTTTATTTACGTATTTGCATGCACCAAAATTATTAGTTGAAGGGTTAGTTATTTTGATAAATTTTATGTAATTCACATGTACGAAAATCATAATTGATGAATTAGTTTCCTTCAAAGGAATGTCTGGACAATTGTAGTGATTTGTCTTGCAAGAATGTGTGCTTATGCAAAGGAAATATTAATTAATGTTGTATTTATTTTATAGACGTATTTTGATGGTTACATGATTATAACTAGTGCATATGCAATGCTGTTAGAGGAAGCATGTCGCGATATTTTGCTTGCAATTCATGAATGTACATGAATAGATGGTGAATGATCACTAGTATAGATTTATGGAATAGTTTATTAATATTTTATGTAATCATGATATCAATGTATGTTGACGACAACAATGGCACGAAAGGATGTTGACTTGTGCAAATGATAGAATTTTTTTTAACATGGTGGAAGGTAAAGAATTAATGGTCTATGCAGATGAGTGCGAGCTACAAGATGGTCTACTGAAGAAACAACCAAGCTATAAAAATATAAAGATTGAGGATTTGTGGGTAAACGATATCATGATGATTGTAATAGATTTAAGATAGATATTTTGTATTTAAAAGACATTTCCTTGTAATTTTTTATGGCAGTGGTTAAGGGATGGACTCCCTTATAAGCCATTGAGTGAGGGTTTAACACCCTCACGAGCATTTAATAATAGTATTAAATGTTTGAGTGTATATGTGGTTGTGTGTTGTGATACTTTTATGTTGTGGATTCCTTATATGAACAAATGTTTATAATATCAATTATGTGATTAACTAATCTAGGTAAAGGAATCATGAAAATGATGCAAGGTTACATCACAAAGTTTATGTAATATGTGACAATAGTGGTTATTAATGGTTATGTAACTTACTATTTCTCTATTAAAATTACTCTATGTAATGATTAAGATTATATCTAATGGTTAATGAGGAATCTGGATTAGTAATTTGGATAATTGCCGATGAGTAAATTATGTAAAAAAAAATTCTAATTCCATACATTTTCATGTGAGATTACCAAAGTGTGTTACAATAAAAGTGTGACTAACATCAATGAATGGGATTCTCAATTTCTTGTATTATTATGATTCCATATAATAATGAATAATATATTATTTTAATATCATAATAATATATTATTATTTTAATTTCATATTGATTAAGTAAAGTTGTTAAAAAAATAAAATAAATATAAATATGAATAATGGAAAAATAACATGAAAAAGATTATATTTTTAATAAAATATAAGTATTTGTAATTATTATTATTTTTAATAATGATATGAATAAAATTGTATGTTATTGAATAAATATTACATGTAGTGATTTAAACATAAGTCAACAAAGTAATATTTCATTTTTTTAATTATGAACCAAAATAATTTAATAAAAATTTTTTTAGACAGTGTAAGTTTAAATTCATAAAATATATATATATATAGGCTTTCAAATTTAGTATTATTATAAATTTACGTTATTAAATAAATTGCAATTATCTATAATATTACAATAAAAGAAATTAATACAAAATGTAATTATAAATACTTCATCATATTAAAATATAAGATAATTATTATTAATTATTATATTGATAATATAAAAATAAAATAGATTTTCTATTAATGAAAATCGAGTTTACATAAGTCGATAAACATGATATATCTATGTCGTTTCCATGTCAAAACTAAACATGTATACGTCATCAATTTGAAAGCAAACATGTGCCTCAAATTAACATCAAGTAGGATAGATATTATACAAAAATGACTATAACAAGCTGCATAGCTGTTAAAAATTATATATAATTCTACCTCCAAAGCTAAAAATAAAATATGATCTTCATATCATCTAAATGTACCAAAAACGAGAAGATATTAGGCGAAAGGAATTTTGCATTCTTTATGCATATCGCCTAAGATGCATGCATTATAGTGTATCTGCCCTCTCGGCATATTGAGGCCCTTTTTAGAAATGGCGTTCGCAATAGTGCTTTGTTCTCTATATAAATGGGAAAAGGAAACCATGTGAAATAAGCCTTTTAGCTCTCTGATCATGTAAATCTAGTTGCATAAGAGTCGTGGTGCAAATGAATATCTATCATTGACCCATCCACTAATGACTCTCGAGTTTCCAGATACATACAACGATTTTATATGAAGCCACCTCGCACAGAGTAATAAACCCCAAAGTGTTATAAATTCATCTTGGGAATTTGTTCCAAATCCACCATTCCAATATAAACACCACATCCACAAACCATTTTTTGTGTCTCTCTATCAAAGAAACCAGTTGGATATTGAGCCAAATAGTCTATATCAATGTTTCTTCAAGGATTTTATTTTCAAGCCATCCAACCATATTTTTTGTAAGATGCACATATATTGTTGCTAATTCTTCCAATGTCGAAAGGGGAATTCTAAAAAATAGTGGTGTTTCTAACTTCCATATACCCTAGATAATGAAAAAAGGAAGTGTCTTGTCCTCCCTTGAATGTATCATCCACCTCAGTACCAATATGCATTAATTTTAAGCTCTGTAAAACTGTTACCAAAGTGGCGATGGAAAAAAGGCACTAAATGAATAAGTGTATAATGTTTTCAATAGAACCCTGACATAAATAGCACCTTTTGGGACCTTAAAACACTCTCTTGCATAGGGTCTCCTACGTGAGATTATTATTCCTCCACACAAGCCATCCAAAAAGTTTTATTTTAAGAGGAGTATGCCAAGACCAAACATTCCTAAACCAACATTTCTCTGCTTGAGCTTGTAGAGAAGAAGAAATATGATAGTAGATCTCATGAAATTGTAAATTTCCTTGAATAAGACATCCATGCCATATAATATTATCAACACACTTCTCAAGAGAAATATCTACTAGATATAACTTTGTAATGTATGTTTTCCATATAACAACATTAACACCAAAAAACCCAACTCCTCAACACATTTATAGGTGGGGTAAAGTTGTAAAGAATCCAAATATACTTTGATTTGTTTGATGAATATACTTTGATCTGTCATGAATATGTTGAAAGATATCGGATGGGAGAGTGTGTGTATGCCCTGTATACCATGAATGGGATCAACCCTGACTTTAAACAATGTACCAAAACCTATATCCCATCAGAGATTTCCAAAAAACCACTTCTTAATTTTCATAAATATTTTCCAAGTATAGGAACCATTATGCTCCCGCCCTAACCTTAAACCATGCTTGGAAAGAAAAAAAAATTAAATATGTCTCATTAACGATCATCTTCCAAATACTAGATCCAGATATAGTGCACCAAAAAAGTTTTGTCATGAGATCCAATCCAAAAATTTTGATGTTTATTAAGCGCCATCCACCCATCTCCTTCAACTAGGTGATATATCCCAAACACACCAATTGAATCTTTTATCCTCCTTTCGCTCTAGACCATAGAAATTTTACAATAATGACATTGATTTTCTTTATGATGTGTCTAGGAAGAAAATAAAAATGCATCTAGTATACAAAAATATTTAGTAAATTTTTATGCACATGAATCATTCTGCCACCCATTGACAACCATTTTTTAGCCCATGAATTCAACCTACAATCAAATTTACTGATCAACCATTGCCAATCTGTGTTGAGATATCTATTTTGTTTCATTTTGAAGCCAAGGCATGTGAATTTGTCACCCAATGGAGAAGTTCCAACAGAAAATATGTTTACAATCTCTGAAATTTTGTCTTGGTCATTAGATGCATGGATGAGTAAATATTTAAGATTATTCATGTATAATCTAGAGGTGTCACCAAATTTTGATATGATGTAAAATAGATGCATCCAATGATTCATGGAGACCTATCCAAAAAGAATAAAATCCTCAAAAAACATAAGGTGATATACAAAAACATTTTTCATGATGTGAAGTCCAACAAAGTGTCCCCTAATGTTTGTCTCTAATATTTCCCCACTCAGCTTGTCAATGGCCAGCAAAAACAATAATGGAGATAGATAGCTAAGAATAAATTGAGTGGAACTCCATTAATAAAAATTGCATAATTAACCGTGGATACACATGCCATTATCCAATTAACGACGTTCATATAAGGTTCAATCTTGTGTAGGATCAATCAAAGGAAATTCCAATCCTCACAATTCTATGCTATGTGGAGATCTAATTTTAGGATGATAGCCTCCTTGCATGCCTTTATAGAGTGTAAAATCTCTTGGGTAATGGCCACGACATCCTGTATTTGATGGTTCCATAAGAACAAGAATTGTTTTGGGGAAATATAGAATGATAGTTTTTCCTTCAAGCGGGCTGCAATGATTTTAGAGATCAATTTATAAGTAATATTGCATAATTAAATGGGATGATAATCACGGAAATAGGATTGATGTGAAGACTTGGGAATGAATGAAATAAAAGTTTCATTTATAGCAACCTATATCTTTCATTCACACCTAGACTGCTCAATTAAGGTTAACATATCACCACTCGTGATATCAAGAAAGTGCATAAAATATTCAACTATCCAATGATTTGGTCTGGGGAATTTTTCCCTAGCATAGGATTTAAGAAAAGAATAAAATTCATCCACCAAATTTGACCTACCAAAACCTGAATCATCATCTGCAGAGAACATCTGAGGATATGAATGAATGCAATCGATTTTATTATCAATGTCCACAACCTCCATTTATTGAAAAAAACTTCCAAAATAAATGATAGTCTCCCCATTGATGTCCATTATATTGGATAATTTTTAGCCTTAGTCATATTCAATATCCCATATCATATTTTCTCCTCTTTTGTGGGAGGAATAATTGTACAAAAATATGGTGTTTTTGTCCCCTCTCTTAATCCATATAGCGTGGCTCTTTAGGCGTCATTCTACCTCCTGTAATCTCAATATGTGTATTTTTTTGAGCTTCCAAGTACATGATTGCTTGATGTTGGGCCAAAGATAACTAATCAAGAGTAGGGGGATCACTAAGGTGAGCCATAGCCCTATCGATATCTACCAACTCCAAGTTGTGTTGTAGTTTTCTCCATCGCTCCTAGATACACACCACCTTTTTTAATTTTCATAGTTTAGAATATACCACATCCATCCATGAAATTCCTATAAAAACCAATTATTGTTTCCACGTGTGTTGAATCAATTGATACAAATATTTTTCACAGAGCCAGGAATGATTGAAATTGAAAGGAAGACCCTTCCAAACCTTATTTCCATTCCATTGAAGAATAATAAGAGCATGATCCGACAGAATAGCTAGGTATACCCATGATCACATAAACCTTGATTTCTATAAGAGGTTATCATGCACTAGAAATCGATCCAAATGCTTGGCGATATTCTTTGGATCCGCATGCACATTTTTCCATGTAGGAGGTATTGGAGACGAATGTATATCCACCAAATTGTTATCAGCAAGAAGATCCCTAAAATATGTTCCCATGGGATATAATTTATAAATGGATCCCCAACATTCATCATAAAAAACATTGAGGTTCATGTTTGCAGCAATAATCAGAGAACCAATCTTTAAGATACCATAATCATCCATTCTTTGCGAGAAATAATTTTTGTCATTATAAGGAGCATATATATTGAGAATGTGGAACCGATGCGATGAGCCATGTACAAAACCATACAACAAAATCCATACAAAAAGTTTGAAGGCCAAGAAATCAACCCAATATGGATCCCATAGTGCAACCATGCCCCTTGAGAGCCCATTTGAATCTACTGAAACTATCTTCCAACTAGAACAAAATGTTAGAAAAAAAAACGTAGCCTTAGCCCCTAAAACCATGGTTTTTGTAATCAAGATAATCGTCAAATATATACATTTTATCAAGTGTTTGAGGGAAATATGTTTATGGGCATCCCATAAACCCGAATATTTAGGGAGATCATATTCAAGTGGAAACATTGTCTGTGCACTCATTTTCTCTAAGGGCTCAAGATTATGTAATATCCAAGATTGAGACCTCATGGGGGTCCAAGTCATCAACAAAGTATATAGTTTTAGCCACTAGTCGTTTTTCCCCTTACATTGTCACTTTGCGCTAACCTTGTAATTTATTACGAATAGTAACATTCATAGAAAAATTGGGACTGAAAGAATTCTTGTATATAGATGTGCGTTATGGATAGAGAGAGGTTGTAAGTCCATTGATATATTCTGATAGAGGGATGCAATGTCACTTCAAATCAAATTGGTAGGGAAAAAAATCCCATGAAAATATTCAATACGAATGTGGGATGCATCTCCAAGCATGGGATAAAGCTCAAGGCCGATATAATTATCACTAATGACCCTACCCAATACAAGATGGATCTGGATTGAAGAGGTAGAAATAAGGGGAACACATGATATAGGAGGGATATGGAACATAGAGGTAGAAATAGGGGCCAAACCTAAAAGGGATTTAAATATCGAGGATCGAAAAAGAAAACTGGAGTGAATCATCAGGTTAATAATATGGGGAGGTGGCTCACCACATAAATCATCACCACAGGGATTAAGAAAATAATTTGTATCTACATATGAAATAGGTTCACTAGAATCACAAAAATGGGAAGAAGGGGAGGAAATTATATTTATACCTAGAAGTGTGTATATATCCCCTTCAGCACATGACATAGGCCCCAAATATACTTGAAAATCACCTGAATCATGAGCTTGTCCCATCACTTTTTTGATCTTCGCTCGTCGTTCAAAACCCCAGAGGCACCACAAACACTCTCTAAGCACATGTCCCATTTGATGAGAGGATAGACAACAAAAAGGGATGCCCCAATATTCAATCCTCTTCCAAAAAGAGGAAGACCCCCCATAATAGATCCAAATCTGTTGGCAAGCCACCCAAAATTTTCAATTCCACTAGAACCCATGCAACTCTCTTCTTTGTAACACATAAACCACATTCATCTAGAAAATGAATTTACCAGTCATGTTTCCAATCGCAGTGATGGCCTAATTCATCCACAATTCCAGGGGTAAACTCAAGTATTTTACCCAAACCATTCATCTATTAGGAACCTCTATAAGTGGGTTGAAACCCACGTACAAGTGATGAAGATTCAGAAATCTCCTACTATTCACCTCGGGAGACCGCAAGATGTTATCAGTTTCCTCTTGGTGTAGAAAATGTATGTAAACCCACCTATTCAAGAGAGCATTCACCTTTTCTTATATGTTAAAATTTGTTGCCAATTTTTATCTACCCATTCCTACATCCTTGTCCCATCCATCTTCGTGAACTCTAAACGACCGATGAGTGCCCATTTTTGTATACTAGAGATTTTGTCCTAGAAAATATCCAATATGAAATGAAGTTGCTTGAATTCAGGAAATACCTTAACTATTTTCGATTCCTTGACTCGATGACCCTACTTCCATGACCGAATTTCCTCCTTCTCTGAATGGGTTTCTTTTTCCATGGGAACAAATGGTTGAGGAAAGACATTTGAATATTATAGAGCATGATCATGGAATGCTTTGTTTTTTTTTTCTCTCAATAAAACACAAGAGTAAAAAATATTAGCAGCCATGGTAGCACGTATCAACTCCTTTGGATCTGGGGATTTTTTCCCATGTAATGTCATTCCACTCGTCATAAAATGGAGGTGACCATGAATGACACATATTTTGACTTCCAAAGGAAAAATGATATACAAAGTGCTACATATGATGTGGATAATCAGATTATCATGGAAAAATCAAGAAATCTAGAACAAAAATTATAGGAATTTATGATCCATCCACCAACACTAAGTGAAATCAGGAAAAATCACACTAACAATCCAATAGATAGAAATCTAGATATGTCAACATATTCAGAGGACATCGCACATTTGTCAATAAGTTGGATTATTCCAAAGTTAATTTAAAATTTCTACAAATCCCAGGTAATTTTAAAAGGCTAACATAAAAGATCCATATAAGTGATCGACCATGAAATAAGGTGGAAAATTCCTGAATCTACCAGCCACAACAGAAAACTAAAAATGGTTATACAAATATCATCACAAACAGACAAACAATATGTCATCAAAAAACTGCTTCCAAGGATCATTAACCATCTAAATAGAGATTGGTCTGAAAAATAGGGTTTATGCTTGACGCCAGTACATGATCAACTATGATCATAAAAAATTCAGTTCCATGGGGATCAAAACGATGCCTAGAACATAGAAAAAAGAAATTGGAAAAAGAAAAATTATGTCGAATTCATTCCCCCACATGGAAAAGAAGACATTTGAAAATTTATTCAAACCGAATCCTATAAAAGTGAAAAGAAGAATCTATAAACACAAAATGAACCACGTATAGAAAACTCACTAACCAGCCACCCCCAGAAAAGCTCCAAATCCCCCAACAACTAAGGACATAGTAATTGGAGCCTAAATTACAATCACCATCAATCCTTCGAAATAATTGACTCACACATTCTCACAAATGTTTGACCATATCTCGAGGTAGTCCTGTAGCAGTGAAAATTTTGAAAGACTAGTTGTTAATCATGTATTCAATGCATGTACAACATAGATTTACGTTAAAAAGGTAGCAAGGGATGAAAACTTGGAAGAAAAATTCTCTATGGTTGGAATTTGACCCAAGACCCATGCCAAATAGAGTCTTCACATGTTTCCATCCCTAAAATCACTGCATTCTTCCATGGGTGGGTAGGTGCCTTAATATCTTAGGGTAGGTTAAATACTTGTAGTTACTAGTCTTTAAGGATATGTGTCGATTCTATTTAGAAACATTTAACTTTTCAAAATGCACGGAATAACTGAGGTGATCCAAGAGGTGATCCTACTTCTTATCAACACTCTGAATAGTTTGTCAACCATTTATCACATACATATATTTATAATTATCTTAGATTATATTTATTGTCAAAAATAGAAATGGAATTTGTTGTAGCTACTACAACACCCTTAGAAAAATTTCCTACATTCAAATTTTGGATCCTCCTTATGATCGTATCATATTTCGTTTCAATCCATTAATGTCATGCTCAGTCATGTTTTCTAAGTGTTCAATTCTTCCTTTAGGAATCCTAAGAGTCAAACTATTTTATTTCACATGCCTAGCCCTTGATGCTTTCATAAGCGCATTCCAAACTGATGTTGGAAAAATGGAAATATTGAGGGGGGGGAGGGGAGAATCAATATTGTGTTAATGACAATTTTACTCTTTTATTTGTGGGAAAAACTTCATGATCTTCACTCAAAAGGAGCATTGACCATGACTGCTAGTCAAGAAGATGATGGAAAGAAATAAGAAAATCTAGAATCCATTAAGGAAGCTGGAAATAAGAGTGATCAGATCAATGCCATAGAATACCTAGAAGAATAAGAAATTAAAGAAGACTTTGAAGAAGATCTCCTGACTAAACTTATAACTGACATGGAAGAGATTAACAGTTTGAAAAAGGAAAATGAGGAAATTAAAAAACCACAAGATGGTGACCAAGACACGACAAGGAAGGCAGTTGGCCTTTTCAAGCTTCAAGTACAAGAAAGAGATGAGGATCTCACCAAAATTAAGGAGGAATTTCATCAAAACAAAAGAAATTATCATGAATAATTCATATCCATGAAAAATGAATTGGATAAGGCAAAGAAAATGGAAGAAACTTTGTCAAGCCATCTTGAACAAAGACATGAAGACTTGAACAAACTTAAAGGAAAAATTGGTGAATACAAGGAAGAAGTCTCCTCCCTTAAATATCAACTAGAAGAGGAAAGGAAACAAGCATAAGGAGCTGAGAAGGTGATGGAATCTTTGGAATTCATAGAAGGACAAGTTGATGAAGCAAAAAATGAGAGAAACACTATGACATGTCAACTAAAATAAAAGTATGAAGAGATTTTCCTACTAAAATAAAATGTCATTTCTCTAAAAATCGAAACACATGAAGTAACAAGGATGATGGAAGAAATGAAGAAGCAACTAGTTATGGAAGATGAAGATTGTGAAAAGTTGAACAGAGAAATTTCCCTTCTTAAAAAGGAAGTTGACTTTTTGAATAAGAACTTGAAAAGTTATCAAACCCTAGATGACATCCTAAGTCATCAAAGGTCTCCGCTTGATAATTTAGGGCTTGGCTATGTAGATGAATCCTTAAGCAATAATGATAATGTTTCAAAACACAAGGATGTGAGGAAGCCAGGAAGAAATGTTGATGCTCCCAGTTCCAGCAAAGGCGAGGAGAATAGTCAAGACAATAATGGAAGAAAACCTACTCCGAGGAAACTTGCAGATGACGTGAAGAATACAAAAGGAAATGAATATCATCAAAGAATCCCAAGGCAAAAATACTTTAGAAGTACATCAAGGAAATATTCATCTCCCATGTACAAAAGTATATCTCTTGGTTATTTCTTTTCTCGTACAAACTTTGGGCACATGGGAAAAGATTGTAGGACATATCACAAAGACAAATATAATGGTCCCTGTCAATCTTCTCCAAGCAATTTTATAAGAAGAAGCCATGATTACTCATTCATGAACAAGATGGAGTGCTTCAATTGCTATAACATTGGACATATGGCATGTGATTGTAACTTTACTTGGGTCTGTAAAACCATGACAACCAAGAAAGAGAAGAAAGTTACACAAGTATCGAGAAGGAAGAAAATTGGGTCTGAAAGTCTCTTAAACACTCCAACCAACAACACACATTGTTAACTTGATGAAGTCATCCCTGATATTCCAATTATTTGATGGTGAGACTCCACCAAAAAGAGACCATACATTTAGGGGGATATTTGTGACTCTTGAGCTTATGATTCTTAAGCGTTCTTGTAGAAGCTATCCATGAATGGGCCCTATGAAATCCTTGATGAGTCACACATGGGAAATCATCCTTTGATAGATCATCTCTTGGGAGAAACTCCATTGAAGAAATGTGGACAAATCTATCATGGACCACATTGCTAGAAGGAAGAGCACCATGACAGGGGGAGTAACATACCTATGAAGAATTACTATTGATGAAGAAAAGAAGAAACTTGACAGGGGGAGTACTTGAGCACCTTGTTTGCCATTGATGTCAAAGGGGGAGAGAATATTGGAAGGGCAAAAATATTTCCATCAATGAAAAAGGGGGAGATTGTTAATCAAGGTTTTCATTGATGTCAATATGGCATTGACTGAGATGTCAATATTCTTGAGATGTCTAGTTCCAAATGATGATGCCATGACTTTTGGTTGATACCATCAATGAAGATGTCGGTGATCTAGATGTCAAGTCACGAAGGATCCAAACCACTAATGAAGGAAGCCCTAAGAAGTACTTGATCTAATGTTGCATGCAATTGATGATCTAGACCTTAATCTATGATGACATGGAAGATCTCATTTGATGGTTGGAAGACTTTCTTACTATCTTGTAACTTTCCTAATGATGAAGTTTCTTATGTCATATCACTTCACTATGACATGAATGCATGATGAAACTATGATGAATCACTCAGTGACATAATATGACATGGAGGACCTCATGATGACATGGAAATAATATAAATACATAGTTGGAGTCATACCAATGAAGAAGGCCTAATGACCTCTTGTTGTCCCAATCACTTTTTGCACATAAAAATTCAAGGATAGTTATAAATAAAAGTAAATTTTGTCACCTTGGAGGAAGCCTATCAGAATGATTCCTAGACCATTTGAAAGAGGACTTTCTTTCTTTCCAACGAGCCTTTACATGCCCCGAAACGTATGGAATTTTTAAGTCAAGAAAAATTAACCTTAGTAGTGAGTCGACCTATCCTTCTCCTTCATGTCGGCCTACATCCAGAAATACATTTCCATTCATTCTAACGTCAAACTAGTATTAATATGAGTTCGTACACCTCATTTTAGCACTAAAATTTTGGTGAAGAACATCTGAAAAAATCATAACAGCGAGGAGAGGAGGACTTAAGAGCTATTTGTTTGGGTTAAAATATAAAATTTAACTTCTATAATTTCGGACATGTTGCAGTGTTGTATTGACAGCCCTATGGTGGATACCTTTAGCTCGGAAAAGACTTGTAACAAGTCCTTTAAACAGTTTACCTTCCTATGAACCAGACCTCAAATTTAGTAACAACTTGAAGGTGAAAGCCCAGTCATAGTAGAAGAATCTTGGACCTGTGTTGTGGAAGATTGGAGTATATTACAATCACATCTAAAAGGTCAGATTTATTGATTCCAACTGTGATCCAAAGCGTGTAAGGGCTCAACACTGTTACCACAGTCCTAACCTCCAAGAGAAGACCAAAGTTACAGTGTTTCAAGCTCAGACAGTCATCCTTCGAGTTCAGAATAGTGTTGCAAGTCTTGGTGATAATAAATTTGTGGAAGGCTCGGGTATACATTTGTGGTGGTTCCACACCTCTGATAGTGACCGTCTTCTATATTATTTTATACCAGTAATAAGGAGCATACTTTGAGGATTGGACAAACAACTTGAAGCTCAGTTTGCTGACCTATAAGGGCTCAACACTTGTGCATCGAACCTTTAGCAAAGAACCTGTGGCATAGCTCTCTATTTCGGGAATTAAGGAAAAATCATTCAAGGATTATTGAAGTAATATTTGAGGGTAGCCTTGAAAAGCACTATTGGATTCAATTCTGGAAAAATTCTTGAAGTACTATTAAAGGTTGTATTGAAAGCATCTTAGTCAGTTATCTTGTGAAGAAAATATATAGACACCTCCAAGCAAGCATCATTGAATAAAAATCCTTGGAGCCTTGCCAACCTATTTGGAGTAATACCTTGGTGTGAGATTATTGAAGAAAATTGGAAACATAATAGAGGCTCACCTTAGAGTCTTGTAGAGAAGTTGGAGTTGATCTTGAGCATACCTTGGAGAGTCATCTAGTAGCCTACTGGATACATTATTGGAGACCATGATGCATTATTGATGTCATAATGAGGTAACCTTGGAGATTCTTGTTTTGGGTACCATGAAGAACAGTGGAGACACCTTCATGTGAAGAACAGGGTTGTCATTGATGAAGTAACGTGGAGACTAGTGAAGGCAATGTTGAAGATTGACAGGGCTCGTTGAAGAAGACATTGGGAGCCATGAAGTATAACCACACACATCTTGATGAAGTAAAGCTGAGGCTTGGAGCCCAAGGGGTTGGAGCCTCATAGAAACAAGGTTGGTTCCTTGGAAGATAGTGTTGGAGCCATAGAGGATAGGTTTCCTCATGAAACCAGGTTAGAGCCTGAACCAGAAAGAGGGTTGGAGCCCTAGAGGTTGGTGCCTCAAAATGACAAGGTTGGGGCCCTGGGAAGTCCAAGTTGGTGCTTGGCATAATATAGGTTGGAGCTTGGGAGATTGAATATTGGAGTCTTCATATGGGGTTGGAGCCCTACATATATTGTACTTGATTTATTATAAAGAATAAATTAATAAAAGTATTTATTCTATCATTGCTCATTTTGTGTTCCAAATATAAGTGATCTAACTGGTAAAAATAACAATTGAAAATAAATATTGATTCACCCCCCGTCTCAGTATTTCCAACAAACCCATTATTGCCGGCCCTTTTGGCAACGACCTACTTGCGCATATCAAGGTCTCACCCGAGGCAATATAGGGGGATCCTAGAACCAGGTTTCTGCATCCAAAGGGATAGAGGATGGTGGCTTTATTGATTTTCCTTCTTAACAGAGCTCCGTAGGGCAGATCTATCCATAATACAAGCATTGATCCACACATCTATTGAACTTAATAACAGACTGTGTGATCTTACTTATTCATGCATTAAACAAAGTACACAGCCACAAACAAGACTGCGTTATTCAATTATAGATCAAAATCGTTATTCAGCATAAACATTCATAAACAGTAATTAAAATCAAACACATCAGTAGAACTCAGATATATCGAAAAATTCTTTCATTAATATCCAAATCCTTCTCATAAATTCAGTTCCACCCTACGCACATAGATGTAGAGCCTCACGGACACAACTGTAGGGGTTTGTGCACACAAATGTAGACTTCCTAAGGTCTCTGCGCACACAGGTACATGATCCTTTTCTCTAAGCCAAACACAGAATCTGACTCAAAACAATATTACATCCAAATTCATCTCATTATTAGATATATCATTTAAGCTTATTTTCCTTCCTATGACTTCTATCTAGACTCCTTATATAGGTTTGCAATTTACAATACCATGGTCCAAAACCATGGGTGGAGTCCAATGTTCACAAACTAATACATAATAAGGGGCTTTGACCCACCCCAAAACCCCTATGACTCAAAATAGACTTTGCGCTACACACTCCACTCCTTGATATACAGGGTTTTTCGCTTCTACTTTCTTTGAAGGGATCCCATGTCCAGCAATCCAGGATCTAGATA
Organism: Pinus albicaulis; assembly: GCA_034641835.2. NCBI lineage: Eukaryota > Viridiplantae > Streptophyta > Pinopsida > Pinales > Pinaceae > Pinus > Pinus albicaulis. The sequence continues at coordinate 139,963,713 of CM076572.1, read as the reverse complement.
CTGCTTTTATTTTGAGTAATTTTTAGATTTGATAATATACTAGCATAGATCCATCTTAACTTGGGATCTTCGAAGGGCCAATAGGGATGAAAACTCTTGAGATGTGAGCCTATTTTTGATTACAAAACTTGAGCACCTCGACACATTTGATTCCTTGGTAGATGTGGACTTGAGTACCTTGAGATATTTAATTCCTATATATATGTGGAGTTAAGATGGATCTATACTAGTTTTGAGCAACATACTAATAAAATGTTTTCACTATACGAAATTCTTTACTTTCACTTGGTTTATATAATATATACATAGTTGACATTAAATTGTTTTATTTATAATTTATAATTTACATTTTAGACATTAACATGTGAATACATGCCTCCTATTCAGAAGTAGAAGAAATATATCCTGTGTACGGGTGTTATATATATATATATATATATATATATATATATATATATATATATATATATATATATATATATATATATATATATATATTCAAAAAATAGAAGATATATATCCATAGCATAGAATCACTATATATGTGTGAGTGTTTTATTAATATGTTTTAATATTTTTTAAATTGTTACATGTTTATGTTTATCTATTTCTCGGTATATTATTAATTATGAAATTCTTTAAAATAAAATTAATCTTTATATATATTCACATTAAACTTCATGAATATTGAAATATTTAATTCATATTTTTGAAATGTAGAATAGAATAAATTACATTATCGTAATGAAAGTGAAAATATAAGAGTTTTTTTAATTTAAATTACTTTATTTTTCTTTATATAAAATTGATATAAAATTATATTATTTAATATGGGCATTGAAATATTTTATTTATTACTCATGTTAAAATATTTTTTTGTTATTGCTATATTTTTGTTTTAAATACTATTTATAACCTCAATATAGAATGACTTCCACATCATGTAATCTCAAAAATATTATTTTTACATTTCTCTCAACTCTATATTAAATATTGAAGGAGTTATATATTTCTCTAATTCTAAGAAGTAAATTAGTTTTTCTCTTTTTTTTCTCAATACTTTTAATTATTTTACCTCTATATAAAATTTAGTTTTTTTTCTTTGTATTTTTAATTATTTTATTTTTTATATAAAATATAGAAATTAAAATTTTTTATTTATTATTAATATTCATATTTTGTTTATTATTATTTTTTTTTAATTCATTAAAACAACTATTATTTTATTACTTTTAATATAATATTATGGAAAAACATCTCCATCACATAAAAGATGAAATAAAAAGTAAGTAAAGTGGATTGTTAGAGCATCACATAAAAGATGAAATAAAAAGTAAATAATATGTGATTGTTAAGTTCTTGTAGACCACAAAATTCTAGAAGCATTCCGATCACCATGGATTGTTAGAGCATCACATAAAAGATGAAATAAAAAGTAAATAATATGTGATTGTTAAGTTCTCATAAACCACAAAATTATTGAAGCATTCCAATATAACAACCAGTAACATGTAAAGCCAAAAAGGGATACACAAATCGTTAAATAAAATTAAATTTGCAATATAATTTTAATATTTATTTAGTATTTGTATCAAAGAAGTTTTATTTTATATATATGTATATACAATTGTAAAAAAAATAGATTTCAACATGATCTTGAACCTCACAGAAAAGAAAGGAGGAATAAGAAGAGAAGACGCAGAGATGGAACTCTTCCGGGACCTACTTGCAAACCTCAAGCTAGTAGATATACGAACAGTCAATGGAAAATTCACTTGGAATAATAGGCGAGGCGAGGCTCATCGGGTAGCATCCAGATTGGACATATTTCTTGCCTCTGAGGCCCTAGTAAGCCTAGATGTATATTATGAAGCAGCTATTCTCCCTACTTTAGGGTCTCACCATTGGTCGATAAGCATAGAAATTGATATCAAAGAATGTCAGAAGAACCAACCATTCCAATTTGAATTATTCTGGCTGAGAGACCCCACCTTCTTGGACAAAGCTAAGCAATGGTGGGAAACTAACAACATCCAAGGCATGAACAGAATGCACTCCTTTCAACTCAGGCTGAAAAATCTCAAAAAGGAAATAAAGAAATGGAACAAAACAGAGTTCGACAACATTCAAATTGATCAGGAAATATCGCAGGGATAGATGAAGCGTGTTCAACAACAAATGATTTCGAATGGCAGTATGGAGGCTCTAGCCTTAGAAGAAGGAAATATTCTCAGCGAACTGGAAGAACGAAGAAAGCAAGAAGAAATTCTATGGAAACAAAAATCTCGGGTGCAATGGACCAAGGAAGGGGAAAAAACACAAACTTCTTCCATAAAACATTGATTCAAATGAGACAACATAATATAATATTCTCGTTAAAGGAACCAAATGGAAACCGTGTTCTCCAACATGCAAATATGGAAAATATATTAGTAGATCACTTCAAAGATATTCTTACCGAAACAGATCATAATAGACAGGCAGATATTTCCAGAATAACTAGAAATATCCCATCTCTTGTTAGTAGAGAACAGATCCTAGCCCTACTGTGGGAAATCAGCATAGAGAATGTTGGAAATATGATGCAGAGTGTTGTCCTTGATGGCAACCCACTGAATGAAGATGAAGACATGCGACTGTTGGCATGTGTTGTCCTTGATGGCAATACACTTGATGAAGTTATTCTTGACTTGATGGACTTGGTAAATTATGTAAATCTGATGTGATATGATGCTAAGAGTTGTCCTTGAAAGGCAACCCACTTGATGAAGATGATGACAACTTACTTGATGAAGTTGTGCTTGCTAGAATATGTTCTTGATGAGCTAAATTTGATGTATCTACAGTGTGTACAGAAGGCAGTGAAGAAAAGAAGTCAGCATGTGCTAAATCTTGATGAAAAGAGTATGTCTCTAGGTATACACGGATCTGTCTAGGGGAAGTCGCGTATGCACGCGGAAAATAACGTTCCAAGTCGCGTATGGGCAAAAGCGCTCTAAAAGTGCAAAACCAGGGGTGATCACCATGGTATTGACCCATTGTATTGGGTAATGATCTGCCTAATTGACCCCGTCTAGGAATACCATCGGAAGTAATGTAGTTTTGGGCTCATGGTATTGAAAAAGGGGCCCATGGTATTGAAAAAGGATAAACCTATATAAGGAGAAGAAATTCATTGTGCAAATCATGAGTGTGGGTGCAAGATGTCTGAGCTTGAATGAATACTTCTCTCTGAAGTAGATCTGAATGGAAAGGGTTACACTTGAAGATAAATCTGAATTAATGATGCACCAAAGATGAAGAAGGGGATCTAGATCTGAAATGCACTTGTGTCTACTAGATCTGTTTATGGAAGGCTTAGATCTAAAATAAGGCGAACATCTGTCTGAAGTGAAAGGGTAAATCTGAACTGAATGTCTGATCTGAAGAAATATGCTGCTCTATAATGATTGAAGATCTATACGCTACTTCGCCGCAGAGGAAGCGCGTATATACGCAGCCTCGATGAAGTGAAAGCGCGTATGCGCAATGAAATACATACAGAGGTATACGCTGGTTTGTGTGGACAGAAGCGCGTATATACGCGACTTCAGTGAAGGGAAAGCGCGTATGCAAACTAGGGTTTGCTGAAGACTGTGGTAAGACATGTCTGATCTATTCTGCTGTATTACTGCTATCTGTATTCTACAGTGCTGAGTTGTCTATATCAGTTTGGTTGTATGGTTAAGCTTAAAAGTATGGAAAGGGTCCAGTCTGAAAATATGATGAAACGTGGCCTGCAAGTGTTGTTCTATTGAAGTTGTTGGATCCAGTGTGAAAATTGATGAAACGTGGTCCAAGGTGGTGCGGGGGGTAGCAGCCCGGTCGAGGGTATGCTCACTCGGGAGAGAGGTGGCGGTAAGAAAGATCGGGGGGTCGTGACTCCTTAGGGAGAGGGCGAGTAAACGAGTCGGGGGGGGTTAGACTCCCTTCCGGAGGGCGTAGCGACGCGGTGGGTGCTGCGTCTTCCAGTCCAAGTCTGTATGACACATATGTTGTAAGATGTTTTCTCTATAATAAAATATTGAAAGCTGAGCAACTGCAGCGGTGGTTTTCTCCCGACTTGGGTTTCCACCTAAAAATCCTGGTGTTCATGTGTGATGCTTTGTGTGATGGTTTATTCTGTTCTTACTGCACATGGTTACTGTTTATTGAACATCTGATGAATGAATGATGGAATGATATAAGCAAAGAACTAATGGCATAACTAGATCTCTGTGTATACGCTAGTTGCATGAAAGATATCCGCGTGTATACGCAAGTTTAATAAAGGAAAGTAGCGTATGGGTTTTAAGGAATGAAAAAGTGAAAAGTTTTGAGTATGCAGTAAATACTGATTCACCCCCCCCTCTCAGTATTTTTCCCAACAATTGGTATCAGAGCGTGGTCCTTCTGCAGAAGCTTGATCGCTTGAAGGAGATCCGTCATAATGGAAAAGAAGCAAAATAAGAAGCCCACTCGGAGAAAGGAAATATTTCAGAGAACATGGATACCAGAAATCAAAGAAGATGAATCAGATAGTGATTGGGGTCATCCTTTGCATGATCTTAGTGGTACAAAAAATAGTGAAGAATATGCTATCGACCTAGAAGAAGCCGAAGAAGATTCTGACCAAGCTCTACAAGTACTCATGGCACAGAAGCAAAATACTCAAAGTAAGGAGATGTCTCAGAAAACCGGTGCAGCAGAAGTTGAAAAAGATGAATCTGATAGTGATCCTTGTAATCTTATCTGTGCAAGCAATGATGTAGATAGTGAGAGTAAAGTTGTGGATCTAGAAGAAGTTATCAAAGATCAACAAAGAATATTTAATGAGAAGGAAGCAGCTAACAAAGCTTTGATATTTAGACTGAAAAGAATGTTCGATGATGTATACAGTCGAAGTAAAGGATATCAAGTTGGAATCATCTCTCTGCAAACAGATCTTGAAGGACTTGAAGCAGAAAACGTTTCTCTAAAAGTAGATCTGGAAAAATCAAAAAGGAAGAATGAAGGTCTTGAAGCTAGAATCATCTCTCTACAAGAAAAACTTGAAGCATCAAGTAAGAAGAGTGAGGAACATCTACCATCATTTGAAAAGGAAGGACTTGAAGCAGAAATCATTTCCCTCAAAGAAGACTTGGATAAATCAAATAAGAAGAATGCAAGACTTGAAGCAGAAATTGTCTCCCTCAAATAAGATCTCGAAGCATCAAACAAGAAGAATGAAGAGCTGCAACAAACATGTGAAGAAAATGGAAATTGGTTGAAAGAAGAGATCCTAAATCTGAAGGATCAAGTAGAAGATGGAAGAAGGAAAGAAGAAAGCATGACAAAGCAATGTCAAGCCTTGGAGGTTGAGGTAAACATTCTCAAAGATAAATTAGAATAAAAGATTAAACTTTTGAGGTTTCAAGACAGTACTAATATTTTGGACAATATTCTGAGTAATCAAAGGTCTCCTGCTATCAAACATGGTCTTGGTTTCCATGAAACTGTTAAAGGAGAATCTAGCTCACAAGGAAGTGCCAAAAATTCAGAGGATGTCAATGCAAAACCAGAAGTGTTGAAAGAGACAAAAGATCAACCAACAATCATGAATTCTCAAAGGAATTCATTCAAGAACGTTGAATGTTTTAAATGTCATAATTATGGGCATGTTGCAGCAAATTGCAGGAGCAGATCATTTCAGCCACAAACAAACGGGTTCTACTCAGAAAGGTACTCTAGTTTCTTCAGGGGATATTGTTTCTCATGTAACATGTATGGACATAAAGCAGTTGATTGCAAAAGGAGGAAGATTAGAAATACTCATTATGATTCTTATGCTTATTTTTCTGGACATATGAGATGTTATTCTTGTAACAAGTATGGACATGTAGAAAAAGAATGCAGGTTGAATAGATATGAGAAATTGGATAACTTCCAGCACACAAATAGAAAGTTCAAACAAATCTGGAAAAAGATGGAGGACCGATCAAAAACGTAGGGAATTTTGACCCTACTGCAGTCATCCGCTTCTGAAGCTTACTTCTCTGATTGACTGCAGGAATGATGTGAGATACATTATGAGATCTAGTAATGTATCATCACAAGGGGAGAAATGCATGATGACTCTCATGGTTGAATTGATTATTCTAGTTATGTTTACTTCTGACAGCGCATCTGATATGGAAAGGACAGGTACAGGAGGTACAAACTCAGGAGGAAATGAAGGAAGATGAAAATTTTCTATGCTTCACTTTCCATACGTGGGTTATATTAACAAAAGTCGCGTGTCTGCAGCAGTTCAGCGGTTCTGGTAAAATGGCATTGATAATAAGAGAATTTATCTGATAGCTGAAGATCTGGAGCAGAGGTCCAGGGGGAGCATCAGTCTGACTGCTGATGATTGCACTGTTAGCATTATTCTGGTTATACTCTTGATTATGATGATATGATACTTGGTTTCCAATGTTGAAGTTTATGGATAAGTCCTGGTTGCATGTTGATGAAGAATATTCACTGTTGAGATGAAAGCCCTATAATTCGGAGATAAGAACAGATCATGCAGAAATTGTTGTTGATGACTTGCTATTGAAGGTGTTTCAGATTGCACAAGTTAAGGAAGAGCACTGGTTTAGGGGGAGCAGCAGGTTGAATACTAATGATTGCATTGTTGGCAATATGACTGATTATTCTTGGCTATTGTGATACTCATGCTTAATGATGATGACTTGGTATATGGTTCATTATGATGAGATTTTGATCTCTGATGCTCACACATAGATGAGTTGGAAGTCATTTGATTTAGAGATAAGAATAGTTCATGCATAGTTTGTTACTATGGTTAAGATCTATTTCCTACATATGTTACTTCATGTTAACTCTTGAAGATCTTGATGATATTGGACCACATGTGATAATCTCTCTTGGAAAGAATGTATTGATGTTGCACGGAATATGAAGACTTGGTTACTAATGCGCTTATGCTACCACCATTGGATGACGCTTGAAGAGACAACTACACTGTTCTATTTATCTATAGTCCAGGGAAGCAGTCAAATATCTCAGAAAGAAGCTGAACGCTATCTTTTCCTCACAGAGGATCATATCTGATCAAAATATAGAAGATGACATTGGATACGCGGGTTTCCTGAAACACAGTCGCGTATATACGCAAATTCCTGCACAGAAAACCGCGTATGTCTGATTGCTGACATATTTTTTCTTGGAGTCAGCTCTCTTCAGTACAGCTGCAGTGCTGTTTGGTATCTCTGATACTGTTTGGTATCTCTGGTGGTGTTCCAGTTCTCATAATTCTATTTCTCATATTTTGATAAAGATGCCTTGATGATTTGGTGATGAAAGTGTTCAGGATGCACAAACTAAGGGGGAGCCTTAGTCATTTTGAAAGGATGCTTGGATGCACAGATTCAGGGGGAGCATTGGCTTTGCTGAGTATAATGCAGTGTTGGCATTATGATGGATCTGAAATATGTTCTCTTTCTTGAGGACTTTCTGGTGTTGGTCTTAAAGTCATATTTGTAGTTTGATGAAAAGGTCATGTTGAGACCCATGATGTAAAATTGTAATATTCAGTCATGTAAGGACTTGTCAAATTTGTAAACCCACTTGGTTGGGTAGCTGAGTCAAAATTTTGTAAACCCACTTGGTTGGGTAGTTGAATTGAAATGTGTAAACCCACTTGGTTGGGTACTTGAGTCTCATATGTAAATCCACTTGGTTGGATATTTGATGTAAGTATGAGTCTTTGGTGATAGGAAGTTCTTAGAGTCATGTACTTCATTGGAAAATATGTTTGAAGATTCAGCATGAACTCAGGGGGAGCTTGGTCATTTCAGTATACATCAGATCTGCAGAACGCTTCTTCTACATGAGGAGAAAAGGGGGTGAATGTGTTGGTTTTGATCCGCCCGTTGCCCTTGATGTCAAAGGGGGAGAATGTGTTGGTTTTGATCCGCCCGTTGCCCTTGATGGCAAAGGGGGAGAGTGTGTTGGTTTTGATCCGCCCTTTGCCCTTGATGTCAAAGGGGGAGAGTAACATGGTGTTTGAATGCAGATAATGGTGTCAAAGAATTGGGAGAGTGACATGGTGTCAATGTACTTATCTGTTGTGGTAACCAAACACCATCGTGGTTGCCATCAAGTCCAAAGGGGGAGATTGTTGGAAATATGATGCAGAGTGTTGTCCTTGATGGCAACCCACCGAATGAAGATGAAGACATGCGACTGTTGACATGTGTTGTCCTTGATGGCAATCCACCTGATGAAGTTATGCTTGACTTGATGGACTTGGTAAATGATGTAAATCTGATGTGATATGATGCTTGTTGAGTGTTGTCCCTGAAAGAGAACTCACTTGATGAAGATGATGGCATCTTACTTGATGAAGATGTGTTTGATGGAATATGGTTTGATGAACTAAATCTGATATATCTACAGTGTGTACAGAAGGCAATGAAGAAAGGAATTAAGCATGTGCTAATTCTATGATGAAAAAGAGTATGTCTCAAGGAATACACGGTTTTGTCTAGGAGAAGTCGCGTATGCACGCGGGTAATAACGTGCCAAGTCGCGTATGGGCAAAAGCGCTCATAAAGTGCAAAACCATGGGTAACCACCATGGTATTGACCCATTGTATTGGGTAATGATTGATCTAAATGAACCCGTCTAGGAATACCATCTAAAAGGAATACCATCTAAGTAATGTAGCATTGGGCTCATGGTATTGAAAAAGGGGCCCGTGGTATTGAAAAAGGATAAACTTATATAAGGAGAAGAAATTCATTGTGCAAATCATGAGGTGGGTGCAAGATGTCCGAGCTTGAATGAATACTTCTCTCTCGAGTATGTAGATCCGAATGGAAAGGGTTACACTTGAAGATAAATATGAATGTATGATGCACCAAAGATGAAGAAGGGGATCTAGATCTGAAATGCACTTGTATCTACTAGATCTGTTTATGGAAGGCTTAGATCTGAGATGAGGCGAACATCTGTCTGAAGTAAAAGGGTAAATATAAACTAAATGTCTGATCTGAAGAAATATGCTGCTCTATAATGATTGAAGATCTATACGCTACTTCACCGCAGAGGAAGCGCGTATACACACAGCTTCTATGAAGTGAAAGCGCGTATGCGCAATGAAATACATACAGAGGTATACGCTGGTTTGTGTGGACGGAAACGCGTATATAAGCGAAATCAGTGAAAGGAAAGCGCGTATGCAACCTAGGGTTTGCTGAAGACTGTGGTAAGAAATGTCTGATCTATTCTGCTGTATTACTGCTATCTGTATTCTACAGTGCTGAGTTGTCTATATCAGTTTGGTTGTATGGTTAAGCTTAAAAGTATGGAAAGGGTCCAGTCTGAAAATATGATGAAACGTGGCCTGCAAGTGTTGTTCTATTGAAGTTGTTGGATCCAGTGTGAAAATTGATGAAACGTGGTCCAAGGTGGTGTTGAAGGTTGTAGCCTTCAGTCAGGGGGTCGTAGCTCCCTTCCAGGTGAGGCTGGTAAACGAGATCGGGGGGTCGTAGCTCCCTTCCAGGAGAGGCTGGTAAACGAGTCAGGGGGTTGGAGCTCCCTTCCGGGAGAGGCTGGTAAACGAGCGCAGGTGGGTGCCTGCGTGCTGGTCAAGTCTGCGCCAGCACATATGTTGTAATATGTTTTCTCTATAATAAAATATTGAAGGCTGAGCAACTGCAGCGGTGGTTTTCTCCCGACTTGGGTTTCCACCTAAAAATCCTGGTGTTCATGTGTGATGCTTTGTGTGATGGCTTATTCTGTTCTTACTGCACATGTTTAATGTTTATTGAACATCTGATGAATGAATGATGGAATGATATCAGCAAAGAACTAATGACATAACTAGATCTCTGTGTATATGCTAGTTGCATGAAAGATATCCGCGTATATACGCAAGTTTAATAAAGAAAAGTAGCGTATGGGTTTTAAGGAATGAAAAAGTGAAAATTTTTGAGTATGCAGTAAATACTGATTCACCCCCCCCTCTCAGTATTTTTCCCAACAGAGAAGCTTGAAGAAGTGGTAAAAAATATGCCCAAAAACAAGGCCCCAGGCCCTGATGGTTTTACAGCAGAATTTTTCAAAGAAACTTGGAATTTCATGGGCCATGACATCTGGGAACTGGTAGAGGAATCCCAATAGTTCTGGAATGTTTATCCTCCTATCAATGCCACTTTTATATCTCTCATCCCAAAACAGGAAAACACCGATACTCCTGCAGGCTTCAGGCCTATAGCGTTTTGTAATGTCATCTATAAGATACTATCGATGATTATGGTAAATATACTAAAGTCTCTTGTTCCCAACCTGATATCTCCAGAACAAACAGGTTTTGGTGAAGGGTAGACAAATTATGGATGGCATTGTCACCACTCAAGAAGAAATTCACTCCCTATGCACCTTAAAAGTGAAAGGTATGTTAATCAAACTTGACCTCTCTAAAGCCTATGATCACTTAAGTTGGTCCTATTTGATAGTTGTTCTTAAATCTTTTGGTTTTGAACATAGATGGATACAATGGTTGATGACATTCATTTCACACCCAAATTTTTCAATCCTCCTAAATGTTGTTCCATCTCCCCCCTTTAATGTAACCAGAGCTCTTCGTCAAGGGGACCTCTTTCTCCTTTTTTGTTTATATTGGCAGCTGAAGGCCTTGATCGATTAATCAAATCCTAGTTATCGGGAGGACATCTTAAAGGATTGAATCTCTGGGGACTGGAACTAACACTCTCACACCAGCAATTTGTAGATGACATCCTGATGTTTTTCCAGGCATCCGTCAGGGAAGCTAAGGCTATCTTAGCTATTCTAAAAACTTTCATGGAGGCATCAGCCACTCTGATTAATAATGATAAATCGAACGTCTACTTCTTCAATTCTAATGATGTCACCCAGAGGTTCCTCACACGGACTTTGGGCTTTACTCTAGGCTCATTCCCCATGAAGTATTTGTGTTTTCCACTCAGCACTACCTCACTCAAAGTTTCGAGATGGGAGGACCTCCTCAATCGTCTTTAGAATCGACTTCAAAATTGGGCTCTCCATGCTCTGAACGCCCCTAGTCGGGTAATTTTGTTGCGCTCAGTTATTCAAGATATCCCTGTATACCAGCTATCAGGGAGAGCTGCCCCTAAAATGATATGCAACAATATGGTGAATATCTTTAAAAAATTCCTCTGGCAAGGGGCATAAGAAACTCAAAAATGGGCTCTCCTCTCATGGGAAAAGCTCATAAAATTGAAAATTGCAAGTGGATTGGGCCTTCGAGATCCATATGTGTTAAACTAGGTCATGGGAGAAAATATGGTGGAGATGGCTACAAGGAGGTCGGGACCTATGAAAATTGATCTGGGAAAGAAACTATGATATGCCCAGGGCACTAGCAGGAAAATTGAAAATAGATATTACCCCCAAAGGATATAATATTTGGAATCTAGTAGCCTTTAACAGGGATCTTATTCGGCAACATAGTTTTTGGGAAATACGATGAGGAAGGATGGCTCTATTTTGGGAGGATTCATGGAAACAAAGGGAGAAACTATTTAGCCAATTAGACTTAGGGGAAATCTTCATTTTCACAAACTTACCAACCACGAGAACGATTGATAACTACGGGTGCCAACAAGATGAAGGTAAATGGAGAAAATGGAAGGAACAAAGACACTAGCGGCAAGCCCCTGAGACAATCCAATGGAATAACTTCGAAAAGGAAATGAAAACCAGGAAATTAGTTTCAGCAAAAGGGGAAGATATACTGAGATGGGATTATAGAAGCAAAGGAATTTTTACCATGCAGGAAGGCTACTACATAAAAGTAAATAATCTTCACACCATGGCAGTACCAATATGGAAAAAAATTCCTTATCCAAACATTAGCCAAAAATTGAACACTTCCTTTGGCTTCTAAGGCACTGCAAGATCCTTACCTGGGACCAATTACAATGGAGAGGAATGCAAGGCCCCTCACATTTTCAAATGTGCAACAGGAAAGAAGAAACTATAGAACATTTACTCAACACCTGTGAAATGGAAGAAACTCTATGGCGGAATAATGCGACGTTATTCCAACAAACAAATAAAGATATCACAAGCATCAATCAGACTATCATAAAACGGAGAAAATGGGGATATAAATGTGAAGTCTTGAACAAAGCCTGGAGGTTATCAATGGGATTTATATTATGGGGCATCTGGAAAGAAAGAAACCATAGAATATTCCTGGAGGAAGCCAGAAATACAAACCAAATATAGAAAGTGTTCATAGATAATATTTGGGAGACCATATTGGTAGAAAAATGGTCAGAGGATGACTGGAAGACAATTGGAACAGAAGGCCATATCCTGGCCAAGTTAAATTTAAAACCACAAATGCTGGCAAAAACATTATGGAAATTTAAACCACTAAGGCAAAACACATGTGATGTCTTTCAACTGCCCCAACCAGGATTTATAAAACTCAATTACGATGGGGCATTGTTATGTAACCAACTCCAAATATAGACGAGAAGAGAGATCAATGCCTTAGAAATCAGCCACTTCGAGGGGGAAAGCTCCAATACATTACATAAATGAACAATTCTTGGATGATACAAATGACCAAAACCTCCTTCTATATATAGGAGTCCATGGGGCCACAATATAATCCTAGCCGACCTAACAATAATAATGTAAGGGTGCAATAATAACAATATTGGTGTTACAGGGGTACAACAATAACAATAACGGGGCTACACTGATAACAATAAGGGACTAAGCTAGTAATATAGGGACCTAACATGCCCCTCTCCTTAAAAAAAGTGTTGTCCTCAACGCTTGGGTAGATCTGGGTGCTTCTGTATAAAATTCTCATCCTCCCATGTAGAATCTTCAGTGGGTAGGTTCTTCCACTTGATGAGAGACTCTGAAATTGATTGATTTCGTAGTTGTCAAGTTCTTGTTTCCATGACCGCTTTAGGTTCCAATATGAATTTTCCTTCCTCATCAAGTTCTGGAAATATTTTTTGAACTGGAATATTTTCACCTATAGCCTTCTTTAAGCATGAAACATGGAAAACTGGATGCACTTGCAAAGAATCAGGAAGCTCCAATTTGTATGCCATAGTACCAATCTTTTGCAACACCTTTTAAGGACCATAGTACTTTGGCGATAATTTATTATCCTTATTAGCTTTCTTGAGGGACATTTGTTTGTATGGTTGTAGTCGTAAAAATATCCAGTCTCCTACATCAAAATTTCTCTCGCTACGATGTTGATCTGCCTGTTGTTTCATTCGATTTTGTGCCAAATTTAGTTTATCCTTTAAGAGTTGGAGAACTCCTTATTGATGCTCGATGTGATCTTCCACTACTTGAACCTTAGAATTTTCTCTTAAATATTATGTGATGGATGGTGGATGATATCCATAAAGTGCCATAAATGGGGTCATTTATGCTGCAATATGGAAGGAAGTGTTATACCACCATTCAGCAAGAGGTAACCACTTGACCCATTGTGTTTGTTTATCAGATACAAAACAACGAAGATAACCTTCCAAACATGTATTCACTATCTTAGTTTGACCATCAGATTGAGGATGATAAGATGAGCTATGAGCTAATTGAGTACCCAAACAAGAAAATAACTCCGTCCAAAAATTTCTAGTAAAAATGGGATCTCTGTCGCTCACAATAATCTTTGGGTTTCCATATAGCTTTTGAATTGTGTCCATAAATGTAGTAGCAATTGTACTTGCTTTAAATGGTTGAGATAATGCATAAAAGTGTGCATACTTGGTAAGTCTATCAACTACCAACATGATGACACTCTTTCCTTCGGACTTAGGTAAACCTGTGATAAAATCCATTGAAATCTCCTCCCAACGTTGACTTGGAATGGATAAAGGTTGTAGAAGACCCAAGGTCTTAATTGTCCCAACCTTATTTTGCTGGCAAACCAAAAATTTCGCCACAAACTTTTGAATATCAGATTTAAGGTCATCCCAAAAAATTTATTTCTTCACCCTGTGGTAAGTTTTTAAAAATCTTGAGTGTCCTCCTATAGGAGAAGTTTTAAATTCCAAAAGAATATTTTGTATTAGTTGGGAATTCTTACAAATATATAAGCAATATTTGTACCATAAGTAATCATTTTTCCAACTAAATGTATCAGATGTACTAGGATCTTGCTGCAACTTTTGAATGAGTGTCCGCACTTCTTCGTCCTTCTTCCATTCATCCCTTGCTTCGGTTATCCAATCAGGTTGCATAATATAAATGGCATAAAGCAATGCTTCCACCTCTTCATTCTTTCTTGAGAGTGCATCTGCAACAACATTTAGCTTCCCTTTTTTGTAGATTATTTCAAATTCATAACCCAACATCTTTGTGACCCATTTTTGCTTCTCTTCTAAAGATAGTCTTTGTTCCAAAAAGTGTTTAAGACTATCATGATCAGTTTTTACCTTGAAGTGTCTTCCCATTAGGTAAGTTCGCCATTTCTTTAGTGCATGCAGTATTACTAACATTTCCTTCTCATAAATAGGTTTTTGTAAATACTTTCCTTTGATTGGACGACTTTCAAAAGAAATGGGTCTTCCTTCCTGCATTAAAACTGCACCAATTCCATTTCCTGAGGCATCACATTCCACAATAAAGGTTTTTGTGAAGTCTGGTGTAGCTAAGACCGGTACTAGGCACATTGCCTCTTTAAGACGTTCAAAGGCCTTAGTTGCTTCAGGAGTCCATGAAAATGCATCTTTCTTCAATAATGTTGTTAGAGGTGCTGCTATTCTCCCATAATTCTTAACAAACTTGCGATAATACCCTGTTAACCTGAGAAATCCTCGCAAATGCTTTATGGTTGTGGGGACTTTCCATTCCTTAATGGCTTTAATTTTTTTAGGGTCTACCTTAACACCCTCGTGAGATACAATATGAACCAGATATTCCACCTCTTGTACTCCAAAGAAACATTTGGATGTTTTTGCATATAATTGTTTCTCCTGCAATAGTTTGAACAGCCTTTCAACATGTTGAACATGATCCTTCCAAGACCTGTTGTAGATTAGTGTATCAACAAAAAATACTAGCACAAATTTTCTAAGGAAGTGTTTGAAAATGGAATTCATCAACGCTTGAAATGTAGAAGGTGCATTGGTAAGGACAAAAGGCATGACAAAAAATTCATAATGACCCTCATGAGTTCGAAATGTTGTTTTCGGAATATATTTAGTCTTCATTCTAATTTGATGATATCCTGAATGAACATCCAACTTGGTAAAACAAATTGTTCCATGTAATTCATCCAATAATGCAGCAAGATGATGGAGCTTAGTGAAATGAAGTCGCCTTCACTAAGTGGGCCCGCAGGCAAATTCTGGCGCAAAATCTATTTTTAGACTATGTCTATTTTTAGACATATGGAGCATGGTTCGGGGATTCCAGTTTGAGATTCTTGAAGTATGTGTCATGTTGGTAAAAATAGATGAGACTCTATTTTTGAGGTCAAAGAGGTCGAAGTCTATTTTTAGACTGCCTCTCCTTAAAACAGGGAAGTCAAATATTATTTACCCTTAATAATATTTGGACTCTAAACAACAGTTTACTCTCTTGGAGCACTTCAATTCGAGCTACAGAAGTGGCTCATGCATCTGACAGAGGAATCACGTGGTTCCCAAGGGTTTGATGGCATCATGCATGGTTGACTTTAGTTGGACTTCAGTGGCAGAAGTTTGGAGGAGTTAATGAGACAGCTAGTGGAGTTGTGTTCTGTTTATTTTAGTTGAACTGATTGAGATTAGTTTAACTAGATAATCAATTAGTTATGAGTGGATTGAATTAAATATTATTTAATTCATTAATTAGTAACTCATTATTCAACTCAAGAACACATCAGTTCACTACAGTGTATGATCAGTTCAGTGGAGACCAGTGAAAGAGGGAGATGAAAGGGTGGAGTTAGCTATCAGTTGTGACTATACTGTTGCTATTTGCAACACACAGATAGGAGGAGTAAGCCCATGAGGATTGCGCAGTTCAGGCTGGTGGTTTATCTATATAAAGAGGCCATCCCATAGCATTGAAACACACAATAGAGGCAAGGCAATTAGTGGTGAGTTTTGAACCAGTAACATGTTCAAAACCAAGCTAGTTTGTGTGTAACTTCATGAGATAGTACTGAGTACTTGTGAGGAGTATTTTACTGAGTTGTTACATGATTTCTCCATTATAATATACACAATAGCTGCGGGGTTTTCAGCTATAAGCTTTCCCCATACATACTGTGTTAATGTGTATGATGATTTGATGTGTTATCACTTGATTTTATTTCCGCATGTGTGATGATCTGAGTTGATCTGAGTGGAAGAGATTATGTGTTGCATATAAATTCGAATTGTATGTGATCAGGATAGTCTCGGTGGATAATTAATCATTATTCATCAAATTTCTACATGGTATCGGAGCTATTGAAGCAGAGATTGATCATCACAGTGATTACAAACTTATTTCGGTAGACAGAGTCTGCATGCGGGCCAGGTAGCCTCCGGATTCATCTTTCTTCGGAAAGTGAAAGGTTTGGTAAATGCCCCTTGCAGTTGATCTCTGTGCTAGAAATAATTTGTTCTCACGATCTAGAGCGGTTGAGCTTTGAGGTGGAATTCGAAATTTTGCAGCAGTTTTGTTTTCTTGGTGCCAGTGTTGAAAATGTCTTTCAACGGTTTGCGACTCGAATATGCTCTTGAAGGCAGCTCGAATTATGTTGCATGGAAGGATCGCATGGAGGCAATATTAGAAGATAATGGTCTCAAGGAGTTCGTAGATACGGATGTCCAAAAGCCCACTGATCCTGCTGAAGTCGATGCATGGTAAAAGAAGATGGCGAAGTGTCGAAGGATCCTGTTGGAGGGCGTCAAGGATCATATTGTATCCAGCCTGCATGGAAAGGCTACTCCATATTTAATGTGGAAAGCTTTGACGGATCTATTCCAGAGTAAGAGCGACCAAAGGAAGCCGGCGCTCAAAGATAAGCTCAGGAACATCAAGATGGAGAAGGGCGACAGTATTGCCAAATACCTCAGTATCGCCAAAAGCTCACTGATCGCATGCTTGGTTTCAAGTGTGCTGGGATCGGTATGGTTCTTGGACAGTGGTGCGTCATTTCATATGACGGGAGATCGGGATTTGTTCTCATATCTGGAGGACAAAGATTTGGGTGTGCACATCGAGATGGGCGATGATGGTAGATACAGTGCGACTGGTATCGGTACCATATCCTTTCAGAGGGAGTCTGTTGTATCGCCTTCCAAAGTTTTTGTAATCCTATCGGATATGATTAAAAATACACAATCATATATAATGTAGGGTGATGACTTCGGAACAATAACTACAGAGGAAGATAAAAATATCGCTTTCCGTTTTGGCTATCAAGCTGTAGTTGAACGTCGCAGAAGCTTGGGGTAGGTCCCAAGATCTACAATGCCTGATAAGGTAAAACATTAACCTTTCAATATTTTTGTTTTCGTCCATAAATTTAATGTCTAACAACTTTGTTTAAATCAGGGGAGCAACACTACCGACGAGGTAAATAACACAGTTTTAGAGCCAGATGTAGATGATCCTCTCGTGCAACTTGATCATTGTAGTGGGGACCAGGCCGACAATGCTGCTATCAGTGAGGGCCGTGACGGTAATTAATTTCCACTTATAATTTTTTCTAATTATACCTTGATGGTTTTCCTTATAACGTTTTTTGTTTAAATGACAGAGAATGTTTCCCTTGAGGATCTTACCACCAAAGAGGAAGACAGGGCAACAGTCCCAACGACGACAATTGGTGCACCAGGTAAATAATCTCATTGCAATTTTTTTTATTAATATTACCGAACTAGTTCAATGATATTTAAAAACTGGCAATTAAAATTTAATATTATCTGTTT
Organism: Pinus albicaulis; assembly: GCA_034641835.2. Lineage (NCBI taxonomy): Eukaryota > Viridiplantae > Streptophyta > Pinopsida > Pinales > Pinaceae > Pinus > Pinus albicaulis. The sequence continues at coordinate 139,945,746 of CM076572.1, read as the reverse complement.
TTGTAGGCGATGCCCCGTCACTGGATGAGACCAGACATCGTGACTACGCAACTAGGTCAGCGGCGACAACTGGTGCACCAGGTAAATAATCTCATTACAATTTTTTTTATTAATATTACCGAACTAGTTCAATGATATTTAAAAACTGACAATTAAAATTTAATATTATCTGTTTTTGTAGGTGATGCCCCATCACTGGATGAGACCAGACATCGTGACTACGCAACTAGGTCAGCGGCGACAACTGGTGCACCAGGTAAATAATCTCATTGCAAATTTTTTATTAATATTACCGAACTAGTTCAATGATATTTAAAAACTGACAATTAAAATTTAATATTATCTGTTTTTGTAGGCGATGCCCCGTCACTGGATGAGACCAGACATCGTGACTACGAAACTAGGTCAGCGGCGACAACTGGTGCACCAGGTAAATAATCTCATTGCAATTTTTTTTATTAATATTACCGAACTAGTTCAATGATATTTACAAACTGACAATTAAAATTTAATATTATCTGTTTTTGTAGGCGATGCCCCGTCACTGGATGAGCCCAGACATCGTGAATACGCAACTAGGTCAGCAGTGCGGGTTGAAAGGCACGAAACAGGAGCAGAGCACGATGATATTGATGATGTAATTAGGGGCTTTAAAAATAGGAAGAAGAAAAAGAAAATTTGACAATGTAAAATATTGTATTATTATAAGACAAACGTTACCATACTTGGAACGTTTTTTACGTTATATAAAAAACTCATTTATCATACTATTTTTATGTCAAGCATTAATTGCAATGTTTCCTTGCGTACTTTTTGTTGAATTGTTTTTTTATTAGTTATTGAATATATTTTTTTATGCTCATGAAAGTAAAAAATGAAATATAGATTGGGTATTGGGGAATTGAGAGTGATGTGAGGGGGGGGGGGAGGGGCCATAAGAGCTTCCACCTTCACGTGGTTGGCCTTGTTTAGTAGAGAATAATATATTGGAGTGATTTAATCTTGGAGCAAACCTCCCTTGATCCAGCATAGCAACAAAAAAGTCACTGTTGACTTAGTTGCTACTCTTTCAGATCGTGGGAGGCTTGTTCCAAGTTCATGCGACTCCAATAAATTGTTCTTGAAATGAAGAGGAGCTTATTCAGGTATGTTTTAACATTTTCAACATATGTTCTAACATTATCATAAGAATGCATCTTAGAGTAAAAAATACTACATCAATTACTTGTATTTATTGTATAGATAATGATAGATTTTGATTGACTTGGCAGTGCAGGTACAAATCCTCTTGCATCATGAGCAATACAACTTGTCAACCAGGGTCATGTCCAGGATATTTTTGCTTGTGCGCTTGACCAGGTTTGTAATGTCACATTTTGTAAGTTCCTTTACAATTCATAATTCAATATTAAGCTTGTTCATGATTATTATCTAGGTTTTTTGTATGTGTTTTTTCATCTATTTTATTGTAAGCAACTCTGCATGTTTCCTGTTGTTCACTATGATTTCTCCCATTACCACTCCCAGGATGAATCCGAATTTATTTTTACATAGGTTACTTTATTGTTACTATGATTTCTCCATTTACGATTTCATAGGTTACATCATGTAAAGTTGTCAATCTCAGGTTGGTGATGAGCTTTGGTTCTCCAGATTTGGGGCTTTTCTGATATTTTCTCCCTCATGTCATTCCTGCATCACCTTGTTGTTTGAGCATGCCAATTGTCTACCACTTGTACCAATTGGCACATGTCAATCTCTGAGTGGTGCCATATTTCACCTATTTTCAGTGAGAGTTTAGGGTTTCTCTAACATAGCTTCAGAAATCCGATTCAGTGCCTGCTTGAATATCGTCACATAATACTCATGGTTTGGATTGATGAGCATGTTATGAATGGTTGGTTGATTCATAAGAACCACCCATATAGTCATCTTGAGATATTTCAGAAGTTTTCTCGGGTTTCCTTTTTCACTGTTTCTAGTGGGTGGGATGGTGTGGGGTGATCCATCAATACTGGTGCTCTTTTAGTAGGGAATTTGTTTTTGGGGATATAAAGGAGCATTTGATGTAGATATCCCATTGGATGCATTCATAGATGGGCACGAGAGGTCAAGAATTTAAATTAAAAATATGCAACTTCTAGCATGGCAACTTGAAGGCCGCGAGAGACACTGGTTAAAGATTGTTTTGTGCTGGCCTTAATATAGTCGTGATTTATTTCTATTATCTTAATGAAAATATATAGTTCGGTCTCATTAAAATGAGGATTGTGGTTGTATTTCTCTTTGGTTGTTTCTCTCTTAATGCTCCAGAAGTTGCCAAAAGTTGCAATAGTTGTTTAGTTTGCCTGTTACAACTTAAAAGTGGTTTTTAGCAATGGGAGTCATGTTTTTTAAGGTTCATACTAATATGAAGATCTTGTAATTCTATATTCATCATAAGAGAAGATGGCCTCTGCTTTGGGCGGTATGACAACAATTGCCACATCTACCTCATTGGGTAACAATGGAAAGGGGAAGAAGTTGGGTGCAATGTTTGATAATTATGGTAGACAATTGTCTTCTCTTTCAGTTTTTTCACCCATTTCCTTTAATCGCTCAAGCAGAATAGGGACTCTGAGATTACGCGACAGAGAGAAGGTAGTTAATACAAGAGCTATGGAAAAGGAGTTGTACTTCAACAAGGATGGCTCAGTGACAAAAAAATTGCAGGTCAGAGAAAAATTATGTTTAAAGGAAGGTCACCTGCACGTGAAACTTCACTGCGGTGGATCTTTCCTTGTCCACTTATATTCGATTTTAATGTGTTATTTTAATTTTTCATGGAGGGTTGTTTTGGCATATGGTCTGGCATTCAATTGCACACTTACTGAAAGCATTGTCAATTTGTCTTGCGGGCGGTGTGAACAAACTTGCTGATCTTGTTGGAGTCACCCTTGGGGCGAAGGGAAAAATGTTGTCTTGGAGAGCAAGCATGGTTCTCCGAAAATAGTTAATGATGGTGTGATAGTAGCTAAGGAGGTAATTTGTAGATGTGTGCTCTGGTTTTCTTTTTAACGTTGTATTGGTTCCCCCTCTTAAATGTCTTAGATTTGGTAGGCATAATTTGAAAACTCAAAGGTGAAAGGAAACATATTTGTTACCCAGTGGTCTACTTGGCCTATGGACTAGCCAAATTAGAGTAATGCATAAAGCTTTTCACAACAATAAAAGGAAAGGGTTATGGCTGAGTCAAATTTTATTGTTATTGACAGTGTAATGAAATGTATCTCAATGCTATAGTTTTGGCCTTTTTATTGGTTGAATTAGAGGACCCAGTTGAAAATATTGGGGCCAAGTTGGTAAGGCAAGCTACGGCAAAGACAAATGATTTAGCTGGGGATGGAACCACAACATTTGTTGTTCTTGCACATGTTGGAATATTGAAAAATTCCAGAACAATGAATGGAGAATAAATCTCCCTTCCTCTAACACGGAGAAAATAAAAATTTCTTTGACAGGAGACAGAGTTTCAATACTTTGAAAACAAACTTCTATTCCCTTCAATAACTCAAAAAAAAACTATTACACTTCTTCCTCACTGAAAGGGATTACAAAATTATGACTGCTACAAAACGCAGTGCATAAAACCAACTCATTGTCTGTTCAAAACAAACATACTCTGTCTCTAAAACACTCTGCTGTGTTTTTCCCTTTCGCACTGCTGTGCATACACACTTAAAAAGTTACACTCAGTCTTTCACTTTTTACACACTGCTGTGTAATAAAAAATTTACGTCTGTCTATAAAAAAAACTACCAAGCTTTTTCGACCTTTTTATTTTTATATGCCGTAACATATAAAACATATTATAATAAACCCTCTTTTAAAAAAAATAAAATTAAAACTAAATTCTATGGCCCACCTTTCATTTCGCATATGATATATATAACATATGTTTAAAACATATGTATATATTAAACTATCAAAACATTAAAGAACCCTTTCCGTCGGACTTCAAAAGTCTGAATAGATTGAATTTCAAACCAAATTCACGTTCCAAAATGGGATGCTAACGTCTGCCTAATTTTAACTCGAATTCTCAATCCAATGTGCCCTATAAAAAATTCGGATCCGATTTTCAGGTTTTCAGATTCCCTTCAATTTCATGCGATCCAATATTAATGCTCCACGTGTCCTCCTCTTGAATTTACAAAACTGTCGGGTAAATTTCTGTTTGTTTAATTTCTGGTTGGTGAATTGCGTTAATGCTGGCTGTTGTGTTTAAATACAATCCTGTACAGAAATATGGCTGTGGCCGTCTACAAAAAAACTTGCAGGAATTTTAAATGCTGAATTAAATTTCTGGATGGCATGCAAGCAACCTCCAAAAAAAAATGTTGCTGCTGCATCCATCCTTCTGCTGCGGCAGTTGAAGTTAAAATTCAACAGCACAGGGTTTAATAAGTGAGGGTGTAAAGGTAACTTTTTGTCGATAGTACTGGATTAAGATCATCTATTCATTTTTGTAGGGTATTATGGTGTTTGGTTTTTTAGTTTTGGGTTGGGCTTATTGAGTCTAAGATAGTTTTTGAGTGAAAAAATTGCTACCAGGTATTAAAAAATTTTGGTTCTTTTGTCAAAATTTATGAGCTTGTTAGGAAATACAAAATTGACAATGGTTGTATCTTAAATTTGTGGAAAATAATTTGAAATGAAACCTTTTTGTTTAGGTTGTTGCAGCAGGTGCAAACCCAATTCAAATTACTAGGGGCATTGACAAGACAATAAAGGCCCTTGTTTTGGAACTCAAAATTTTGTCAAAGGAGGTAAACGCTTGCCTTTTGAGTAGGCTGGTTTTCCTTTTTGCTGATGGTTTGGTGTATCTAATTGAATTAGTTGCCTAAGTTATTTTTGGTTGCAAACTCCTTTTCATTTTTCATACAATATTGGCCTTGTGGAATACATTTGATTGTGTGGTCTTGTTAGATCTACAACATTTGTAGTTGTTTAGTCTTATGGCCGAGGTGCACTTTTATTATGGAAATAGTTGATGCAATATTGTCATTTTATCCTTACTGCAGGGTAGCATGTTGAGAAGTTTCTTGTGAAACATTTGGTATTCAAAATGACACTTGATCCTATACAGCATCATGCACTTGACTTCAAAATTCATATTCAAAGTGTGCCCGACAATTCTTGCAAAATTTCAAATATTTATGTTGTTTTAAACCATTATCTTTTTCATGTATTGGATGCTGAAAATGTGAAAAAGACTTTGGTATGAAACCAACTGGTGAATAATTTCCAGAACAACAACCACTTCCAAGACATGATTTAGAAGTAGAAAAAATGTGCTTATGAAGCATAGAAAGATATCCTTGATGCATTGTCAATGTTTGGCTAGGGTTATTTTTGGAGAAAATAACTCCTTATTCCTAGAATAGTGATCTTCAATAAAAGTAAATGCCAGAGAAGAGAGATCATCGTGTGATGCAACAAAACTGAAATTGGACCCCCAAGGAGAGCTGGTGTGTCTACAATCGCTGTGTCAGCATTTTCCCTTGGTGTACCCCGTTCTTTTCCTCCAGCCTGAGTCTTAATTGACTTATTCTTTCTTCGGGTTTATTTATCAAATTCGTAGAATTTGATAAATAAATACTATCCACAATGGTTGGAATTTAATTTATATTCCCAACTTTATATTATCTCCAAGCCTTATAACCAATGTTTAACTTTCAACACTTTGTATTTATACTCCACGTTTATTTTTAAATAAATAACTTGTAATGAACTTTCGGCTCTATACTTCACCACCCAGCCTTACAACAATCACGCTCCAGACTTATGCTAATTATCCGCCAATCGTTTAATTAAACAATTTCATTATACTCCGGCCCCACCTATATATATCAATAACCAATCAAACACTCATATCGTACCTGGCTATCCTCCACACACCTTAGTTAACCTCCGGGCAAGTTCAACGTGCGACCACCGTCCGATGGCCCTTCTCCAAATCAACGACTCTTGGCAATTTCGCTCAGCTTCCAACGTCGGGCTTTAACGTGCGATGGCGTGGGTTAAACGGTTGTTTTCCGGGGTCACTTCGCCACGTGTCGCATTCCCTATGGAATCGCTCGCGAATAAGAAATACCGCCTACTCCGCAAAAGCGGTGCGATATGGGCAACCCGCTTTTGTGATTCCGCTCGTGGTTTTGGTACAGGGCTTGACCACGGGTGCAAGTCTGGTTCCGCTATCCTTTTGTTTGTTAACTCATGTCCAATCCTCGGGTCAGGTTTCGAAAGCACAACAATTTTGTCTCTTTATTAAGCGAGATTTTTATATTTGAACAGTGTTCACGACCCCGGTTCTCTACACAGACCTCGCCTTCGGGTGGGGTGAGTTCACAGGGTTATCCAACAATTTACGAGAATTCAAAGACAAAAGAATGGAATTATCAGTACCCAATCGCCTCACAGTTAAACAATTCTTCACAATTAGCAGTTCGAGATAATTCAATGGCAACTAAGCTTGGAAATCATTTAACTGGAAACAATTGTTCACACACGGAGGTTTATTGCAGAAATCCCCTCTCTACTCTCCTCTTCCCTCTCTACTTTTATTCATCCGAGGAATTACAATTTATATACATAACATATGGATCTTCGGTTCCTCTGAGAGGACCATTCTAGAAATCAAAAGGTCTAATTATAATAATTCAACTAACTGAAATTGTTCGACTCCTACAACTCTAACTAGTCTAAGTAATACAGTCAGTTGAGGTATTGACACCTAGCTGTTACAACTCAAATGTTTTCGAACCCTCCTAGCCACAACATGTGGACAAAACCTCCTACATTGCTGGCTAGTGCCTAATGCCCCTGCATGATCGTGTGACATAAACCTATTAACAAAAGTGAATTCCTTGAATTTCACCAAATATTTTCTTTGAATTCCTTGCTTTTAAAAGCCAATGATATCCCTTATTGTGTTAATGTTACGTAAATTCCTTGTCCTAGTGCCTCACACTTTACTATGAATGTTTTACCAAAAGTAGGTGCAACCGATGTTGGTGTAGAAGACATGGCATCCATTAAAAGAGAGAATGCCAAAGTAGCCTCATCATTCCATATAAATGATATTTTCTTCAAGAGATATGTGAGTGGACTTGAAATGCATGCATAATTCTTAACAAATGATCAATAATATCATATAAGTCTAAAAAATCTTCTAAGAACCTTGATTTTTTTAGGAATAGGTCATTTTGTAATAGCTTGCATCTTTTGAGGCTCCAACTTCACTCCTTCCTTTAAAACAATATGAACCAAATACTCGAATTCTTATTTCCCAAAAGCACATTTGGATATTTTTACATAAAAATGATTATTCTCAATAATTATTTATATAACTTTTCCACATGTTTAGTGTGGTATTCCCATGATTTATTATAAATATGTGTATTATCAAAGAAAACCAACACAAATTTTATAATATGGGATCAAACAAAATTGTTCTTAAGTCGAGCCCATCGGACTTCAAACGGCGATAAACCATAATTCAAACCAAATTCGCATTCCAAAATAGCCTGCTGACGTCGGCCAATTTTGTGACACGAAAACCAAATTAATTCCGCCCTAATCTTTTTCGGGTCCGAAGTTGGGCTGGCGTACGGAGGGAAGTTGTGACGCGAATTTCTTATCAAATTCGCCCTAATATTTTTCGGGTCCGGATTTCCACTGCGCGAGCGGCCCAAACAAAGATCCGCTCCAATCAATTTCTGCCACGTGTCCTCAATAAAAACTTGCCCTGCTCCCGGCTGCGGGTGCATTCGATGGTGTTTAAGGTGATGGGACATGGATATGGCAATTTCATATCAATCGCATTAACATTTAATGCTGTTCAATTAAGTTTTCACATCAAATCTGCATTAATTAATTTTTAACACTGTTCAAGATCGGACCTCCACTCCTCTTAGCGATTCCGCACGCTCCAATATGATCCGGCCTTTGGCTCTCATTATTAATGATCAGAGATTAATTATGATGGGCGTCCTTTGATTGCATTGCAGTCGGGTCGAGAAAATGGCTTTTAGCTATGCTTTTTCAGACGAGCTGGTTGCTGGATTACACTGCCTGCTAACTGTGACGATAAGGAGAAGTGGCCAGCTGAACTGCTGCCTAGACCTTGCAGCATATCTGCATTTCTCTCAGTTCTGTCTCTGTCCTATCTTCATTTATTAACACATTGGAATTAAGCTATAAAATCTCCTCTTGTGCCCTACGCCTGGGACGCACCCATGCCTTGCATGCGTCCATGAATCACGTTCTGAGGAGAGGAGCACTAGAGAGTGAACCTCTGGGCTCCCTCAGCCCCTCAAGAGAGTCGACTTACGGCCGGTCCGGTGATTATTACGCGAGGTCGATGTCAAATGCTAGGAGTGGGTAGGGTCGGGTTGTAGGATGCGGCCACCATATGGATTCTCTTGCTCCTCGCTTCCCCACTTTGCTACACCACCTTCTCCCATGGCCAACATTAAAGAAATTTTATATAATTTCTCTCTGAACCGCCCACGAATCACAACTTCAATTACTGTGGTTTTCCATGAGGAGGCCCAAATGGAAGAACAATGCACCCATCTGGCAGGTCTGAGCTCAGAAAAAGCCGGCCAGCATTTGGGCCTTCAGGAGGGGAGCGGTGGCATGACTATGGAGGTAGCACCTGGCGATCCTGGACCTTCGGAAGGATGGTGCCGAATTTTCGAGGAGCCGGAGGAGTAGTTTGGTTAATTTGTTTTTCTTGCTTCGCGGCCCACTTAATTGGGTTGCTTTTAGATTATTTTACTATGCTAGACCTCTGTAATATTTTTTAATTCTGTAAACGTTCAAGATTGGTTTCCCCGTATGAGGGCAGTCTTCTTAATTTTTTGATTTTTTGATGAAAAATTTGCCATGAGTCTGGGTAATGTTTTTGAATTCGGTGTAATTTTATTCCCACTGTTAATAGATTAAATTTACTTAATTCTCACATGATTAGCGTTTTCTTAATCTGCTCAAGGATTTTGGGCACTTTAATTGTAATGAACAATGGGCCCAAATTACCCTGCTCTGATTGCTTTCTTTATTCTACTGTCTATCCCTTTCTTCTCAGTGCCTCGAGCATATTTGATGCTTTCTCAGTTGTCGATAATCTCCATGTGGGTGTTTTACTTCATATAATATATTCAAAACAACGTTTTTTCTCTTGTGAAAAAAAAAATGATTAATGTTTATCACTCTGCCTTTAAAACTAGCGATGTTGGTCTATGTTGTTGGTTTATTGATATGGTCTGATGGTATTTTTATATTTTGGACATATCACACTCCTCACATGATTAGCGTTTTTCTCTGTTCAAGGATTTTGGGTACTTTAATTTGTATTTGGAACAATGGACGTCGGTACTCTATCTGTTGCTTTACTATTTTACATACTGCTATTTCACTTTCTTATAGATGCCTCGGACATATTTGGATGCTTTCTCAGATTTTCGATAATCTCCATGTGGACCGTTACTGGGTTTTATATCAAGTCCCTGTATGTGACATGGGGTATTTTTCTATCACTGTCTGGGGTGGGACTTCCACTTTTCTGGATGAATATTTGGGTTCCAATCTTCAGATGTGAAAATGTAATGATTTCATGGACTGTTTTACTTCATATAATATATTCAAAACAACGTTTTTTCTCTTGTGAAAAAAAAATGATTAATGTTTATCACTCTTCCTTCAAAACTAGCGATGCTGGTCTATGTTGCTGGTTTATTGATATGGTCTGATGGTCTTTTTATATTTTGGACATATAACACTCCTCACATGATTAGCGTTTTTCTCTGTTGCGGGATTTTGGGTACTTTAATTTGTATTTGGAACAATGGACGTCGGTACTCTATCTGTTGCTTTACTATTCTACATACTGCTATTTCACTTTCTTATAGATGCCTCGGGCATATTTGGATGCTTTCTCATATTTTTCGATAATCTCCATGTGGACCGTTACTGGGTTTTATATCAAGTCCCTGTATGTGACATGGGGTATTTTTCTATCACTGTCTGGGGTGGGACTTCCACTTTTTTCTGGATGTATATTTGGGTTCCAATCTTGAGATGTGAAAATGTAATGATTTCATGGACTGTTTTACTTCATATAATATATTCAAAACAACGTTTTTTCTCTTGTGAAAAAAAAATGATTAATGTTTATCACTCTGCCTTCAAAAATAGCGATGCTGGTCTATGTTGCTGGTTTATTGATATGGTCTGATGGTCTTTTTATATTTTGGACATATCACACTCCTCACATGATTAGCGTTTTTATCTGTTCAAGGATTTTGGGTACTTTAATTTGTATTTGGAACAATGGACGTCGGTACTCTATCTGTTGTTTTACTATTCTACATACTCTATTTCACTTTCTTATAGATGCCTCAGGCATATTTGGATGCTTTCTCAGATTTGTCGATAATCTCCATGTGGACCGTTACTGGGTTTTATATCAAGTCCCTGTATGTGACATGGGGTATTTTTCTATCACTGTCCTGGGTGGGACTTCCACTTTTCTGGATGGATATTTGGGTTCCAATCTTCAGATGTGAAAATGTAATAACTTCATGGACTGTTTTACTTCATATAATATATTCAAAACAACGTTTTTTCTCTTGTGAAAAAAAAGTGATTAATGTTTATCACTCTGCCTTCAAAACTAGCGATGCTGGTCTATGTTGCTGGTTTATTGATATGGTCTGATGGTCTTTTTATATTTTGGACATATCACACTCCTCACATGATTAGCGTTTTTCTGTGTTCAAGGATTTTGGGTACTTTAATTTGTATTTGGAACAATGGACGTCGGTACTCTATCTGTTGCTTTACTATTCTACATACTGCTATTTCACTTTCTTATAGATGCCTCGGGCATATTTGGATGCTTTCTCGGATTGTCGATAATCTCCATGCGGACCGTTACTGGGTTTAGTATCAAGTCCCTGTATGTGACATGGGGTATTTTTCTATCACTGTCTGGGGTGGGACTTCCACATTTCTGGATGGATATTTGGGTTCCAATCTTCAGATGTGAAAATGTAATGACTTCATGGACTGTTTTACTTCATATAATATATTGAAAACAACGTTTTTCCTCTTTTAAAGTTTCATTTTAAAAAATAAAAAAATAAAAAATTGAACACATTGATAAGCTATCTGCAGAAGCGCTGCCTTATACTTGTCGGAGTATTAAACGGTCGCGCATCCGAAGAAGCGATAGTATAAAGCGTTGGATGGCGACGTTCAAAGCGTTGGACCACATTTCATCGGGTGCGACCATTTACAAGCGTTGGAAGAGGCGGCGTCCAAAGCGTCGGACCCACATTTCATTGAAATTGTGACAGAGTTTACAACCTTGATCGGGCGGCGGCGATCCAAGCGTCGGAACCACATTGCGTTGGAGATGCGACAATTTACAAGCGTCGGAAGAGTGACATTCAAAACCTCGGACCACATTTCTTCGTGGTGAGCGTCGGAGCGGCGATTGAAACATTCGAACCACATTGAAGCCAGTCGAGCTTCGGATTGGGAAACGTTGGAAGAGTGACGCTTGTTTGGAAGCGACGGAAAAGGTGTCGATAGTGCGACACTTTTTAATTGTGTCGGAATTGCGACGACATGGAAAACCAAAATTTTCCCGCCCTCGAACTGTCGCTCTTACAACGACTATGTGTCGGAATAGCGACGAATTGGCCGTCGGAATTTCCGCCAAATTTTCTAGTGAAAGAAATCACTCAAAAAAGATCAAGAAAACTAAGTGCAATTGTTCCAAGATTGAGACTGGCAACAATCAGAATAAATTGGTTCCAAAATAGAAGGTTCAGTGTACCAAACCCTTAGAAACCCTAAGGCTTCAATTCACCCTGATAAGAAGATGGAAAAATGACTGATAAAAGCAAGTCGACGTTAGTCAAAACAGTCCCAAAGGCATAATTACACATAAAAAACAACCCAGAAGCAAGAAAAATTGACCAAAATACACATTAAGGAGGTCAAACCAAAATCTACAGGAGTCAGCGCAACTATAAGGCTATAATCCGCGCCATATATGGGTTGGCGTGACTGCAAAAAGAGCAACCTGCACCAATAAGCGTGAATGTTCAGAGGAAAAGCACACCAAGCCAGATAACTATGGGAAAAAGAGGAAAAACCAAAACTTAATGAGCAGAGGTCAATCTTGACACTCTAGAGCTGAACAGAGGGTGTAAATTAAGCAAGAAAACTAAGAAAGGCAGAAAAGCAAATCAATGATTGAAACTGACCCAGCAAGATGAAACAACAAACTCGCACTGATCCCTAGTGGGGTCGCCAATTTTTTATGCAGGTAAATCCTCTCTGCGCACAGAGATGATCCTTCTAGCCCTAGAGTGGGTCTAGAAACAAAGAGACATGCTAGAGTGTTGATTCCTAATTATTGAATGAAAAGAGGACATGGTAGATCGACCTACCTGGAGTCCAATGCTGTCGTTGTTGCTGTAGTGGTGGTGGCCTCTCGCTCCTGCCTTGGCAAGTCACCATCCTTTCGCAGTCATGCTCGGATACCCGCACATAGAACAAAAACAAGAACAACATACAACATAATAATTTCACTCATAACTACTAGCCAATGAAAGAGGGTTAAGCATATTGCATTAAACATATAACATAATAAAAAATGGGAACCAAACAATAGTCACGTATATGTGTTGATATAAGGAAGAGTTACAACCAATGAACCAATGCTTTGACGTCGCAGTCTCCTCCAGTGGGGTTCAGTCGGAGCGCTTCTCAAATGCTCGTCAGGGAATTCAGACGGGATGAAGGCATGGACTCAAGCTTTCTCAAAGTAATTCCTTCTTATTCTATCTCTCAAGTATTCTGCTATAGTATGTTTAATTCTCCAAGTTTCGATAGCTTATGCAAAGACAGATAGCTTCTTTTTATAGAGGAAAAGGAGGAGGTTAGGATCCCTACAAAGGTGGGAGGGAGGCCTATCCTTTCGGGAGTTCCCATAAGAGGTGGAAACCATAAACTAAAGGAGGGAGTCCGTGGTTTTTCAGTTCAACCACTCCCAATGACTCATCCTCGAAGTGGTTGGAGTGGAATATCCACCTCTATTTTTGAAATACATTCCATAAATAGCTTGGCGCGGGGCCCAGTGTTAATCTTCCTCTTCGGTGCGAGGGCATAACTGACTACTCGCGCCAAGGCAAAAACAAGGGTTTTTGAGTCTCTGCTCAGGGAATTGTCAACATAAGGAATATTACTCTCATGTAAAGGGATACAATGATGGTATTTGAAAGGCATGACATTGCTTATTGACCATGGAAATGACCCTCCAATGGGCAAGATGGGGATTGCAGGGACAATGAAAAAATGCTGTGTAACAACAGGATGATTGGAGTAGTGGGTGCAGAAGATCTTGGATAAGTAGAGGCAGTGCTGGGACACTTGAGAGTATAGCAGAGCAGTGCAGAGGCAACAACATCGTAAAGGCTGATGGGAGTTCAGTAGCGCAGAGGGGTAGTGCTTCCACAGTGCAGTGGCTCTAGAGAGATAACAGAACGCAATAGCTGAGTGTGCTTCAGTGATGAGATGTAGTCCAAATGAATTGTCTGTTATTGATTGGGTGGTGGTATTTTAGTTGCTTTCTTCTCATCAAATGAGTTACAGTGTAGCAGTTGGCAGCATGTTGCAACAATTTGAGAGGGAGCTGCAATACATATGTGGCAGTGTCAGTGAAAGTGACATGGGAAACATTACAGAGAGTAGTAGCATAGTGGATGAAGGGAAAAAAGCCAAGGATCAATGCAGAGATCGGTGCGAGAGATCATGGCAATTCTTGAGTGTGGAAGTATCGCTAGAGCACACTCCTCGCTAAGAGGGAGTGTTGATATTTTGGGGTAGCATCGGATGTGCTCTAGCTTTGAAACTTTGTGGAGGGGATGGAACACATGAGATCTCCAAGATGCAGAAAGCATTTGGAGAAATTCCATCTAGTGTAAAAGTTATTCAAATAATTAAATTTTTTAATGAGGACCCGAAGTCTAACTTAGGAAAATTTAAAAAATTAAAGCAAATTAATTTACACATGTGATGAGAGCATTCTAAGTGACGTGGATCAAGCTACTTCTAATCTTAGCCGTTGATTAGAGATTAGATCACGATCATTGATTTTTTAATGAGAAAAGTATAAAGGAAGGTCTTGGGGTTAGTTGGAAGACACACACAAAATCTAAGAGATTGAATTGTTTTGACGGAGCAGTGGTCAGACGAAGATCAGATCTGAGTGATTCAAAGAAGCAGTGAGGGGAAGATGCAGTGATTGGTCAGGAGGACCTAGAGTACAATGCAGAGAAAGGGAAACATAGATGCAGTGGAGGCAATGCAGCCATCACAGGGTGTGAAATAGTCCCTAGAGAGGGTGACTCAGGCCCACACAGGGGCAAAATAGAGCCTCCAAGGAAAGTCCGAGATCTAGTTGGAGACTGGGGTTTCCTAGCCGACAGGGCTGAAACCAAAATCCTGGAGAAGCTGATCAACGTAGAGCTAGGGTGATGCAGTCCCTCAGCCAGATCCATGCAACCTTACGTAGTTGCAACATAGAGACTGCGAAAAGATAATTGGAGTTTCACGAGTTGCTCATCCGGATTAGCCGAGACTTGTGAGAGTGAGGTATATCTCAAATTTTTCTCTAAAGCCAAGGTTTCCTCTATTGGGTGAGCCAGTTTGTGGCACCTTAGATGTACTCAGAAACTGCTGCTTAATAATAATAAACCCTCATATCTGCTGCACCGGTTTCCCGCATTGGGTTTTTCCGGGAACATTTGTCCAAAAAATATGTGTCTTTTTCATATGTGTGTGATGTTCAGTAAATGATTTGTATTTGTGTAGGCTGCTAGTTATGTTTACTTCAATTTTTTTTTAAATATTTCAGTTAAATAAATTGTGGAAAATAAATCAAGCAGGAGAAATAAATCAATACTTAGCAGTAGGATTATAAATTTTCACAATTGAGACTTCATAATAATTTATAGGATGTAGTCAGTGGCAAAGATAATCTTCCCAACTGGGAAAGGCTACGGGGAGACTGCATCTAAGAAGAAATCCAGAGCGGGACAAGAGTTGGAATTTCAATGAAGAAAAAGGACGAGGATAACTTTTCCTTAGCAGGAAAATGGAGCAAGGCCAAGGGAGAAAGGAGCAAAGGCAAGGCCGAGTTCAGTTAGAAGGGCAAGAAGAAGAAGAAATATTTGAGCAAGATAAAACAATGCTTCTCTTGCCACTAGTTTGGGCAGTATGCCACTAAGTGTCCTAATTGGAAGGAGGAGTCCAATAGGGACCATGTAGCAACATCAACTAAGGTAGATGAGTTTACTTCTCAATTCGAGAAGGATTTATCATTGATAGTTTGCATGGAAACCTTAGTGGCCAACAATGTGTGGTATATTGATAATGGAGCATCCTTTCACATGAATGGGAACAAGATTTAATTCATCCAATTGATAGAGAAGGACATGTATTTTCATATAGAGATGGGAGATGATGATAGGTACCTAGTGATAGGTACCTAGCGCAGGGCATGGGTACAGTCATGTTTGAGAGAGAGTCTGAAAAATCTCTCTACCTAGAGATGGCATCTATGTCCCAGGGTTGAAGAAACACCTTGTTTCAATGTCAACCTTGGAGAACAACGCGTATGAGGTTATATTCAATAAAGGGAAGGCCTTTTGCAAGCCTCTCAAATCCAAAGCAGTTAAGAATATTTGAGTTAGAGTGAGGAACCGATATTGGCTATAGTTTGAGACCATTTCAACCTTGAGCACCATGGAAGGACATGAGCATGACAAAGACATGGGGGGATTTGGCACAAAAACATGGAGCATTTGCATTATGGGGTGATGAAGATCCTTCAATAGATAGCCACATGGCTACCACAATGAAACATTGACTTGCATGAAGTGTTTAAGGAATACACGCTTGACAGGTATGCCAATTCATTTTTTTCAGGGCTGAGAAAACAGAGCCAAAGGGATTTTGGAGCTAGTACAGTAAAGCATGTGTGGGCCCTTCTCGTCTCCATCCATCACGAGTAACAATTGCTCCATCCCTCATGAGTTATAGGTACCATTTCAACTTCATAGATGTCTATTCTCATAAGACATGGATCTTCTTTATGAAGAAGAAGGAGGAGGTATTATCCAAGTTCATGGAGTTTAATGCCTTGGTAGAAAACTAGACCGGGAAGAAGATCAAAGCATTGAGGAGTGACAATGGCAGGGAATTTGTCTCCAATATTTTCAGGGACGTGTGTGCTAAGGATGGAATTAGAAGAGATCTTACTACACCCCATAACCCTCAAAATGGGGTGGTTGAGAAGAAGAACCAAAACATAGTTGGAGTGGCCAAGGCCATGTTGCATAACTAGGGGCTTCCAATGTTCTTTTGGGCAGAGGCATGAAACAGTGCAATTTTTTATACAGAATAAGATTCCACACAGTCTGCTTGGGTGAGTTACATTGGAGGAGGCTTTCACAGAAAAGAAGCCTGATGTTTATCACTTCCACATCTTTGGGACAAGAGTTTACTACTATGTTCCCAAAGAGAGCAGGAAGAAGTTGGAGCCCACAATTGAAAATCGAATTTTTGTGAGTTACGATGAGACACCTCGGGCATACAAGGTGCATGTACCATCACTTAGGAAGAAAATTATTAAGTGGGATGTATGCTTTGCGGAGGAAAAATCTCTGAGGGAGTCCTTGGAGCGAGAATAGGTTGGAGTGCCTGAGGAGTGTCTTACTCCCACGCACGAGCCTCAAATAGTGCCACAAACTGAGTCTCATCTAGGTGGTAGGTAGGCCGTACATCAGGATGACAAGGCCTCATTGCAAGATGAGGAGGAGAGACCAAGATGAGTGGAGGGAACCACTAAGTCAATGATTCCCAACACAGGGTGGAGGAGAGCCAAGTGGGCTAAGAGGTTTATTTATGAGGCCTAGGAGCAAGTTGAGACTCTCGACACTACATTCAGGTAGAGAAAGAAACCAAAAACGTACATTGGGTACATGGAATTGATGATTGAGTTGTTAGACTCAAAGCCTTCTTGTTATGAGGAGGCAACCTCTCAGTAGGTTTGGGTAGATGCCATGGTGGAAAGATATTCCTACATCATGAAGAATGATGTCTAGGATATTGTGCCATGTCCAGAGGGAAAATTAGTGGTAGGATCATGTTGGGTGTACAAGGTGAAGCATGGAACCAATGGGAATGTGGAGAAGTATAAGGCCGAGTTTGTGGCCACGGGTTTATCACAGGTTGAGGGCATTGAATCTGATGGGATGTTTGTCCCAATGGCTCGTTATTCATCCATCAAGATGATTTTGGCACTTTCATCACAGATGGAGTGGAATATCTACCAAATGGATGTTAATACAACATTATTCAACATATTGGACGAGGAAGATATTTATATGGAGAAACTAGACATGTTTGAGACTTTTAGCAAAGACACTCATGTCTGTTTGCTGAAGAGAGCTCTTTATGAGTTCAAGCAGGCACAAAGAGCATGGTACACTCGCATTGAAGACTACCTTCAAGGACTGGACTTCACTAAGAGTGAGGCAGATGCCAACCTATACTACATCACGATTGGAGGTATTTCACTCATTCTAGTGCTCTATGTTGACGATCTTATCTAGTTGTCTGGAGAAGAGAACTTGATTGAAGACTACAAGTCAGATCTTGCAAGAGAGTTTGAGATGATGGAAATAGGGCTTATGCACTATTTCCTTGGGCCGGAGGTATGATAGGGTGATGGGGAAATATTCTTTGGGCAGGGTAAGTACACTACAAATATCCTCAAGAGGTTTCATATGCAGGATTTCAAGCCCATGACCACGCCTCTAGTCACGAACTGGAGGAAGGCAAATGCTAGCATAACAGAACGAGTAGATGCCATATTGTACATGAAAATCATTGGTTCGTTGATGTACTTGGTCAACACATGAATTTACATATGTTTTGCAATGAACCAATTCAACCAGTTCATGATGGATCCCACTAGAGTTCACTGGGTTGCTGGTAACCATGTCTTGAGGTATCTCAAAGGCACGAAAAATTGTGAGTTATGGTACAAATAGGTTGATGGAGTGAGGTTTGAGGGCCTCATAAATACCGTTTGGGCAGGGATCTCTACATATTGGAGGAGTAATTAAACATTGGGTCAACAACTATTTCTTGGTTTAGTAGGAAGCAGAGATTAGTTGCACTCAACTCAACAGAGGTCGAGTATGTGGCTACCATCTTGGCGGCATGTGAAGCCATTTGGATGAGGAAGTTGCTTGTGGGTCTTTCAGGAAAAAATTGTAGCCATTATTTATTCACTGTGACAATTAGAATTAGAGGAAATTTCAGCCCAAAAGTGTCCTCCTAGGGAAAATTAATAAAATAATAGTTAAAATAATAAAATAAGAGTTATGAATTTTGGAGGGAAAAGAAGAAAACTATTTTTTTTTAACTGTATTTTTGGCTTATCTCCTTATAGGTTTAATCAAATTTCAAGTTTAGACACACATTGGACGTGTAATTAAATTCCACATCAAACGAGTACCCGTATTGCAGACTTTCGAGAAGACCCACATTGAAAAAAATCACAGATACATTAAAAAAATGTGTTTATCACATTTTTTTAATGTATCTGCATTTTTTTATTATCAATGTGGGTCTTCTCAAAATTATGCATAACGGGTACTCGTTGGATGTGGAATCTAATTCCGCATCCAACGAGTGTCTACACTTGAAATTTGAGTAAACCTATAAGGAGATAAGCCAAAAATGCAATTAATAAAAGCATTTTTTCTTCTTTTCCCTCCAAAATATTTACATGTACCTCTTTTTAAATTTAAAGGATTTTGATTGGTTTACATATTGTTACATGGAAAATACACGAAAATTTCATGGGCACTTTAAGGTTGAAATTTCCTCTAATGAGTTGCATTAAGCTCTCTGGGAATCCAGTGTTTCATGACCGCTCAGGCACATCGAGATCAGGTACCATCATCTCAAGGACTATGTGTAGAAAGAAATAGTAAAGCTAATGTACATTTCCACAGATGAGCTGGTTGCAAATATCTTGATGAAGGCCTTAGTCAAAGGTAAGTTCATGTTTTTCATAAATAAGTTGGGAGTTGTAAAAAATATCTTCCTCGCTAAGAGGGAGTGTTGAAAATGTAATGAAGTAAGGTCTTCTGGCTTATTCCTTAACTAGTGAAGGCTTAGATTTATATTTCTCTAACATACATGTGAGGTAATGAGATAGAATTCGGTTGTGATGAGTTTATTTTTCAGTTCACTGGAATGGTCATCAATAGACTGCATGCATAGTGTTAGAGCTTCAGTTCATTGCAGTCTTCTTCAGTTAAACAACAGGATGAGTGGGATGAGACAAGCTCAATTAGGATGAGTTAATACTTTAGAGACAAGTGGAGATGTGATGAGTTAAGTCCCCAGTTTACTCGGTTCACAACTAGAGAAAATCAAGGAGCAACTTCAGCCTATCTTGGTGTAACTGGGACTTTCTCTAGTTAACTGGCAAAAGAAACTTGTTGCACTAGTGTGAAAAACCATTTGAACTTGGCTCTTACATGCATCGAAAGTATATTAAGGTAGATAAGGAAAAAAACATAAATATTGACGATTATTTATTGATGGTATAACACATTGATTGAGGAGCGAAGATCAATAATTCTAAGGGAAAGCCAAGACTAGGTTCAATAGGAAATGATTGTGTGAGGGCTAAGATTAGGAGGCAGGGTTGAGAGCAATTTCTCAAGGCTGAGAGAAATGACAGGTTGCCAAACAATTTGTGGAGTTGTGATTAGTAAGAAGAAAGCCGAGAGCTTTCTAAGAGGCTATTTTTTGGCTGCAGTAGCATGAAACTAAATTGTAAAATATTTATTTGCTAAAAGAACAATCAATAAGAATGCCACAACAATGAAAGTAGGTTTTCGCATTTGGGTTTCCCGGGTAAAACACAGTTGTCAAATTTATGTGTGCATGTGTTTTTATTTCAAGTATTTTCCATTGCATGTTGAATGTTAAGAAACTTTGTATCTGGGTGAAATTTTAACTTGGTTTTAGTTTTTGGTTGCCTTGATTTTTTCAGTAAATTCATCTAAGTAGTTGCAGAGTTTCAAGTAAATTAACATGTTCTTGTGGATGGGGCATTTAATATCTGCAATCATAATAGTTTTTTGTTCACACCGTCCATGGTTGATGATAATGACAAAAAGATGTGTAGAATCAACATAAACATCACAAGGAGGAAAAATTGTTTAAAAGAAATATGATAGGAATTCATTCCTGATGGCTTGGCATATTTTTTTTTTCTATTTAATGTGTAAATAGTTTTTTTTTGTAAAGCTTTCTCAACACATAGAGCATTTTCAATTTACAACTTATAAAATGAGAGTGTGTTAATTAGGATAAAGATGCATAAGATAAAACTATTGCAAATGATCACATTCAAACAAAATCAATAAATAATAAATGAGATATGAAACATAATTATTAGTTTAATCTCTATTGAAATTATATTCAATCAACAATCCTTTCCCCACAGGTATTAGTTTTATTACACAAACCACAAATTTATTTCCGTTACGCTTTTCAAATAAACAATTAAGTAGCTTGTACATGCATCTTGGACATGAATTTCCATTAAACCCCATAACATTTCTCGAAGCTTTGGGCCTGACTTGGAGAATATATAGATTTTCCTTTATTTTTATTTTTTTAGTTCATTTTGTTATACTTTGCAAAAACATTATATCTCCACTTACTTGGTAGACACTAGTCCAATCATATCCAATTTTTATAAACATACATTGGGCCAATATAGTGCATCAATTCAATTGCTTTGTTGTATGGAACACTTATACCATATACAAAAAAGATCCTTAGCCCATATAAACTAAATGAAACAATTCAATATGTTCTCCCATTGATACATAAATCAATGTCCATCTTAGGAAGTGTGTTTGGTACCTAACTCAATACAAAATGTTTGTATCTCAATGGAAATTGATCATCTATGTCAATTTCACGTTTATAAGAGCACATATCTCCTTCAAGAAGAAACAAATCCATGCATTTTTTTAAAATTTTCTTTTGATATTACCACTTCTAGTGGTTCTTAACAACTTACTTGACATTTTCCTTTAAAACTGCCATTGCTATTTGAATCAATGTATGATAGATATCTATTTGGTTGTCCCTACTTATCCATAATAATAAAATTAACAATGAATAACAATAACCATGCTGCAGTAAGATTGTTCTAATCATATTAATATGTTGCATATATCTCTAAAGCATAATCGAAGCAAGTTCCTATATTTCATGATCAAACATTCACAAAAAATAGAGGAAGTATTTAATAAGGTAGAGTAGTCTTCGAGATTTGTGCCTTTATATGTTAGAAGAATCGACACTATATTTTGTTGGATTTTTAGCATGCCCTTCCATTAATCAATGCAAATTAAGTAATTACTTTGTTCCACTCTATATGTTAAGGATGATCCCTTGGAATCACCTTAAATGTTACTAGTTTCAAACCCTTAATAATAGGAATTAATGGTTGCACGAAAGGCTACTTCTAAAGAAAAAAGGGAGAATTGGATTTGTTTTCAAGAAGTAAGGATGAAAATACTTTGGAGTTGTAAATCCCACACGGTCAATGCCAATATTTTTTCATCCCAGAGTTTTTTCTTAGAATTAGCACGGAATTATTATTTTCTAGACCAATGAAAATTATGCGAGGCTTCCTCGTTGATAGTTTGTTGCTCAATCAATGGGGGTGCCTATAAAAGTTAATTTTTGATAGTTTTTTTTTACCAATATTTACTTGAAAAAAGTATCACAAAACTATGTAAAAATGTAAAAAAAACTTCAAATCCCTAAACATCACTTCCACTTTGATATGAAGTGATATAGCCTCAAATCATTATATAGCCATTTTTTTAATAATAGAATTATTAGCCACATGTTTGTAAAAATAAATTAACTAGTCACTAACATTTAAAACAAGATAAAATAAGTTAAAATAATTTTATTAATGTCCAATAAATGACCAAAAATGCAAGCCAATGGGAGTAGAAAAGTATATACAATAATAATAATGCGTAGATGTATGCAAGTCTGCTTTTAAACCATAGTGAGAATTGGATTTGTTTTCAAGAAGAAAACATGTAAATACTCTATAGTTGTAAATCCCACATAGCCAACACTAAATTTTTTCCATATTAGAGCTTGTTCTCACTACTATGGATCTGTTATTGCCTAGACCATTGGTAATTATATTAGGCATCCTCACTGCTATCTCATTACTTAATTAGCGGAGGTGCCTTAATAAGAATATGGATGTAACTGGAAGAGAGTAGATTTAGAGCACGAGGATTTAGGAGGCTCGTGAAGCATATTTTTCTTCAAGTGAAAATGGAAGAAACATTACCTTTCAAATTATAGTTAAGACTTTCAATGCATGTGGTTTCAAGAGCCTTAACAAGCAATGTATGGGTGTAACTAGACATTGAAAAATAGGGACATTATGCTTTGAGAAGCCTTGACAAGCATATCTTTCCTTTAAGCTAGGATGGCAGAAACATTATATTGCACTTGGAAATTGATAGATTCAAATAATATCATTTCAAGAGTGTTAACAATAATATGGATGCAACTAGTAACTTGTAGATTTGAATCTTGTAGTTTGAGGAGTCTTGAGAAGCATATTTTGCATCTTCTTTTTCTCCTATTATAACCATTATATCTACTCCTTTGTTTTCTTTATCTACACCCTTTATTTAATATACTTATGTTGTTTCAATGAGTCCACCAATGATTGGTGTTCCTCCAAGTATTACCCCATCTCATTCATATTTTTTAACTTTGTCAACAAGGAAAAACATCTTTCAAGTATTTTTCCTTTGCACTAGTCATTTTATGATAGAAGCTATAGATCGATATAGTATAGTTCAACCAAAAAAAATATACAACGATATATTTGTGCCAATAAGACAAAAAAGGTAGCATGATTAGATTATGTTTTTGTAGCTTGGAATTACATCAAGACATAAATACAATGAAAGTTAGTAGCTTAAAATTTCTATGTGAGGGAACAAATAAGTGAACTAAAATTTAGCAAAATCCTGTAGAATTATTTTACCAACCTTTAATTGATGTTAGTAGACCCTAAAATTGTGTTAAATTATGAAAATTGATTCAAATCCTTAAGTGTATATTTCCACTTTCGAATGGATTGATATAACCTTAAATCATATAACTTAAAAATAAAATAAAAAAATTAATAGGAGTATTATCCACACGTTAGTTAAAAATTAACTAGTTGCTTGAATTCAAACAAGATACAATAAAATAATATACTTTTATTAATGTCCAAAATGACAAAAAAGGTAAGTCATTGGGAGTAAAATGTAAAAACAATAATAAGACTTGGTGTGTGCAAGGCTACTTTTAAAGCACAAAGTGAGAATTATTTTTATTTTCAAGAAAAAAACATGTAAATACTTTAAAGTTGTACATACCACATGACCAATGACAAAAAATTGTTATACCACTTTCTCACACAATTGGCATGGAACTCTTATTATCTAAACCATTGGAAATTATGTCAGGCTTCTTAATTGCTAGGTCATTGTTTGATCAATGGTCTGGATGTAACCTGGAAACTAGTATATTCAAATAATGGGGTCTTGAGAGCCTTGTGAAGCATATTTTTGTTGCAAGTGACAATACAATGACTTAAATATTACCTTTCACTTTGTAGTTGATATATTAAATGCATGTGGTTTCAAGTGCCTTCATAAGCATGTGGATATCATTAGAAATTTGTAGATTTGGATATTATAGTTTGAGGAAGCATGAAAAACATATTGTTTCTTTAAGTAATAATGGGTGAAACATACCCTTGCACTTGGAAATGGATAGATTTAGAGATTATGATTATAGGTGTCTTAACAAGAATGTGGATGTAACTAGGAGCTTGTATATTTGAATCTTGTTGTTTTAGGAGCCTTGAAAAGCATAATTTTCCTTCCCATTCTCGTCTTTCTCCTATTATAACCTTTATCTATGCCTTTATTTTTTATCTACACCCTCGATACAATTTACTTAGGTTGTTTCAGTGAGTTCACCAATGATTGAATTTCCTCTAGTAGTACCAAATATAGTTCATATTAGTTAACTATTGTAATAGGTTTTTTTTTCTCATGTGTTTTTCCTTTGTAGTTTACATTCTATCTCAACCAGGCCCCTATATAACGAAACCTTTGTGCCAATAAGGTAAATAAAATATCAGGACTAAAATATGCTGCAATTGATTGGGATTAAATTAGCCTGAGGTGAATAAAAATAAAGATTGAAACTTAACCTTTCTACCTAAGAAAACAAATAAGTGAACTAAAAAGTAGTAAAACCTAGTTTCAATAGAAGTTTTGACCAATATTTAGCTAAAAATAGTAAACCCTAAAATTATGTAAAAGTATTAAAAGTTCTTCAAGTATCAAAATGTAGATTTTCCATTTCAAATAAATTTATACACAAGGAGGTAAATACAAGGGAAGCCAGAAAAATTTATATATGAATTTATTGGCAAATTTACTCACTAATTCATTGGAAAAATTACAAGGGAATCTAGTAGCATTTACCCAAAAATTTAGTAGTAAATTCACCCATGGATTTGATAGGGTTTTAGAGGCCTACTCGAACGCTAATTGATCAAATTTACAATGGAATTTAGTAGCATTTACTCACACATTTAGTGGAAAATATACCCATGAATTAGTAGGGTCTTTGGAGGCCCACTTGAACACTACCTTAAAAAGAAAAAATAATGTATTTCTTTAACCTATTTAGGATGCATGGTATGTGATTATGCATTCTCATGCTCCCTCAAAACCATTTTTTTATCTCATCCTCAGGGTGAGGTGGGTTTATGGGCTTGATGAAAACGAAATTTAAGGACTTGCTATTGTATTTTTCAGCAAGTTGCATGAGAGAGGGTTGCAGGAGGATTGCAAGTGCATAATTTGAAATAACCTTTTTTATTTTCTTCTTAAATTTGGTATTTATATATATTTATCGCCATATGTTTATATATATCTATTAATTCATATGTTAAGACATATATTAATAGATATGTATTATCATATATTAAAATTACAAATAACTATTAAAAATAATATGTTTTAATGCATATATTAGAACATATAGTAATACAACAATTCTTCATACATGAAATTGAGTATGATGACAATGGGAATGATGATGATGCTAATGATGATAACAAGTATGATGATGATGATGATGAACACTCTTGATTATGAAACAAGAACATAGATCGATCATGAAGTATCTCGCTATGTAGCTCAATCATGAAGTATCTAGCTATGTAGGGGAAATGTTAGGTTTAATTCTTAGACACGGGTTTAATTAATTCCTAGCATAAGAATGTCTTGATGCTTTAAAGATACGCCTAAACATGATATTTAAAATAAAATTAATGATTAAATATATATAATAATAGAGATCCCATTGACCTTCGAATCCACGTGTGAAATTTTACATGCATTCCATACATGGTTGCTTGTCATGAAAAAAGTGTTTAACTCAACAGTAGAACAACCCACTATCTAGGGACAAATTTAGACTTCCATTCCTATTCATGGAAACTGGTTTGATTCCTAACATAAGCATGGTTTTATGGCACTTAAGGGTGTTCCTAGGAATGATTCCCTTTTAATTCAATATTTAAACAACCTATTATCTAGGTAAAGTCATTGGTTTCCTTTCCTAGCCATGGGCGCGGGTTTGATTCCTAACACAAGCACAACTTAGTTCTCTAAGGATATTCCTTGTAATGAATTAATCCAAAAGATATGTAGTTGCATTAAGAGTTGCTAATACTAGAGAGGCCAAGCATGAAATTATTGCAAAGGGATTTAAGAGACATTTTGGCATGTCTTAGGTTTTACTCCTAACCATCAACATGGATTTGATTCCCAACATAAGTGTGGCTTGGTGTTTTCCAGATGGACCTAGGCATGATATTAAAAAGAAATGATAGTTAGTTAACATAGCTAATATTAGAGAGACTATAAATTGCATTATTGTAAGTATATTTGAGGATGCACTTAGCCATGATATTAAAATATATGTTATTGGGTTAAAATGCATAGTAATAAACTTTGCATTCACCAAATTATCACAAGTGGAATCTAGGATGTCCCTAGACATTGAACCCAAAAGATAGCCCACTAAGTTAACTTGATCAATATTTGAGGCCCCTTGCAAAAGAATGTTTGTAATGGAGTTTAGGATGACTTTAGGCATGGGATGAAAAATATAGGTCATTAGTTGTCAACTATTATAAATCGATTTGAAGAGGATTAGATTCATAGGATTTTGATGGTGCCAAGTGCCATAAAACAAGTGCAGTTAATGATGAAGTAAAGTTTACTTGAAAAATATTGATCTCAAATTCTTTAGGATATTGAGTTGTCAACTATCATGTGTGGTAGTCGTAAGGATGGGCCTTGAGAATGGGTATTTTACCCTTTATATTTGTTTTGTTTTGTTACACACACACACACACACATACACACACACACACACACACATATGGATATATATATATATATGATTATGATGATGATGATCATTAGAGAAATTTTGAGGTCATAAATGGGCCTCAAACAAAAAATGTGATCTAAAATCAAATTTAAAAGAACCACACACACACACACACACACATGTGGATATATATATGATGATGGTGATGATGATGACCATTAGAGAAATTTTGAGGTCATAAATGGGACTCAAACAAAAAAATGTGATCTAAAATCAAATTTAAAAGAACCAATAGGATTCAAGTTGATGATGTCAAACATAAGGGTAAACATTTTTTTAAAGGAAATTAGGAAAACCACATTTTTTAATCATATTTTTGACTTATCTCCTTATAGGTTTACTAAAATTTAAAATTTAGGCACTAGTTGGATGAGGAATTAAATTTCATATGTAATGAGTACCCACTTTGCATATTGTTGATAAACCCATAATGAGATAAATTGAAAATACATGAAAGAAACACATCCTTTTTGTGTATTTCCAATTTATCTCATCGTGGATTTATCAAAAGTATGCATAGTGGGTAATTTTTGGATAAATAAACATATTTTTTCATATATTTCCAGTTTATCTCACTTCGGGTTTATCAAAAGTGGGTAGAATGGATAATTGTTGAAACACAGTTTAATCTGCATCCAATGAATGCTCACACATGAAATTTAGGTATAAAACTATAAGGAAATAAGTCAAAACACACTTAAAAAAGTATTTTTATTTCTTACCCTTTGAAGATTCATAATTTTTATTTTTTATTATAAACATATTTTACTATTTTGTAATATCCCAGATCTGGAATAGCACAACAAGTCTGCTGAAATAACGCACTCCTGGGAGATTGATGTACAGAAATGAGTTTACAACCCTTGGATCCCTTAGATCAGCAGATCTGGAGTTTAGATCCAAAAGGGGAGCAAAAACAAATCAAACTAGGTGTGGTAAACATATCTCCCACCACCTAGTCTAGCTGAAAAACACCCTACAAGAGGGGCTGCAACTATGCACAGCAAACTGCTTCAGAAATAACGCAGTCTTGGACAGTATGAGCAAGAGGGCATAAAATATGATTAAATTATGAATGTACAGCAGAAAATTAGAATTATAATGAAACTCTTTCAATATACAATAGAATGCATGAGGCAATAGAGTAAGAAATCCTCAGAAAAGAGAGCTATAACACATATATATTGCAGAAATGGCTCAACATCGTTATTTAAAGGAGCTATAGCAGCTTCATATTACAACTCAGATCTAGGACAGATCTTTGGACAAAACATCAGATCTATTTCAGATCTGGAAACTAGATAGTCTTGTTTACAAGATCCCCTTGGGGTTTTGACCAAATCATGCATAAACAAGAGTAGATCTGAGTTTCAAGTTGCAAATATGTGAAATGCTGTAGTAATTTTTGAATATAACATTACATTACAATAGATCAGATCTAAACAAAACATGGATCAACAAGCTAATCCATGGATCACCAAAGTGGAAGGCAAAGCCCAGCACCAGAGATCTCTCATCAAAATTGCGATCAAAACATCATAAAGAATATCATATCAAAATAATGCAGTTCCTAAATGGAAATAATGCTGTAGCTCAAATGACATAGATGGCCCACTGCCAAGTTACAGATCTGAAGTGAAAACAGGAGAGGCACTCTTCCAGGAGGTTAAAAGACACACTCCATGAGAAGAGGCTCCAAAAACAAGCTATATCTCTGCAGATCTAGAATCCCACTTGCTACAGCTTGCAAAAGCATACAAACCCTCACTTGATCTGCACTGCAATTGGAAGTAGAGCTTGGCCTCAAGCTTGATAGTGGATCAAATCAACAAATACTCCTCCAAGAATCCTCAAAGGAAGAGGTGAAATCCCTGCATAGGAACTCCAAGTGCTAAGCAGCACAATCCTCCACTAAACAACAGAGAGTAGTATTTGTCTAAACAAACAATATACTCAGAAATATAATCAATCAACAACCTTCTCTTGCTACCTTCCCATTCCTTTTATAAGATGAGAGCCTTTGCAAACCCTAAACCACCTTGATGAGTTAGCTCTTTTCACATGAGGGGCCTCCTTATAGGACTGCGATGTCCCTTCATGAGATACATTGAACCTAGAAAACGCTGTAGATTTGGTCAAGGTTGACCCAGTCTCACAGCTCAAACCCCTTTCACACCTGCAAGTGATTTATTTACATGGCCCTGATTTATCTGTGTTCACATGGGCATTGATTTATTCAGTTTTTTTAGGAGTTTTACATGTCCTTATTTATTCATTGATTCATGCAATAGAAATCAAAACAAAAATGAATATTCCTCTTAGCTTAGGCTAAGTAGGAATATTACATATTTTTTCTTAAGAGGGTCATTTTAGACCTCAAAATTTCATAATTTTCGATGATGATGATGATGATGATTATGAAAATGAATATGATGACTATTATGACAATGATGGTGATGATAATGATGATGAAGGTGATGAAGATGATGATGATTAAGACAAAAATTATGATAATCCAATGTCATTGTCATAATTATTATTAGTACATTCATCGTTGATCATCATTATGAGTGATTCAAAAATCATTTTCATCATCATCATCATAATATATATCATATATTCATCACCATCAATGTCATCATTATCATCATCATTTTCATTGTTGTCATTAACATTGGTACAATCATGATCATCATCATTATTAGTACATTTGATAGTCATCGTTATCATATCTGATCTCTTTCTTTCCCTTTTCTCCATCTGTTTCTCATTTTTGTCATTGCACATTATGTGTACATTCATCATTCCCAAATCATCATCATCATCATCATTGTCAGCATTATAATATAATCACATCATTTTCATCATCATCGTCATTGTTGTCATCATCATCATCATTGTCATTGTAATATAATAACATTGTTTGCTTCATCATATCGTCTATTTCATTATAAAATGTTTACTTGTGTGGATTTTGTTAATGAATTATTAGATTTAAAATTTTTCCCAGCTTTCATTGTTGGTTGATAGTGTACTTTCGTTCTCAATTCCTCAATTTTCTAACGTGGTTCCACCACGACCTCAAACTAGGGTTGTGCCCCAAGTGCCAATGCGAGGAGCATTTGAAGCACCTAGAACTATCTAGTCCATAATTATCTTGTTTATAAAAACTAATATGTTTGGGAGAAAATCAAAACCATAACTATGACAAGAATCTTAACCTATGAAAAAGGAGGCAAACAAAACCCTAACAAACATGTGAATATGGATTGAAAAAGCTCTCACAATGAAAATAGGTTTAAATCTAACAAAAAAATTAGGAATACATTGAAAGGAAATTGAAGGATGTAATATGATTGGAAAAATACATACATGCATACATGCATACATGCATACATACATACATACATACACACACACACACACACACACACACACACACACACACACACACACACACACATACATATATATATCCAAACAATGAACTAAGTTCCATTATTGCATTGTATATATATATATATATCCAGACAATGAACTGAGTTCCATTATTGCATTGTATATATATATATATCCAGACAATGAACTGAGTTCCATTATTGCATTGTACGATAAAATGGTGATTGGATTCAATGTATTCCTTTGGAAAAGGTTATCATAAGATGAAAATATATATATATTTTTTAGGGTGGTTCATAGACAATAGGTGGTCGCTACATCCATAGGAAAATCTAGGCATATCAACCTGAAGGGATCTATCTGCTAACCAAACAAGCAGTTCCTAACCCTAAGGGTTTCGAGGAGATTTGATCCTGTGACCTCCCAACTGGCGAGGTACTTAGCAATGAGAACTCGACCAACTGAGCTAACCCTTGGGGTTAAGATGAAAATATATATCTTGAGTATGTTGAATATGTAATTTATATCTTGATGTGATTATATGAAAATTACAATGACAATGATGACAATGATGATAAATTATCATCATTGTCAACATTATCATATTCATCAATATAGTTGGTGTTGTCTTCATTTTCATCATCATGAATATATTCATAATTATTGGACCCTACTTTGTGTTTTAATGGAATGGAATTTTGTATGTTCTAGAATTCAAGATATGTGATTTGGACCTATATGTTATGAATCAATTATATTATACATCCTATGTCTCGAAACATCATAATTCCATGTGCATGTTCCTAATGGGATTGATATTGATGCCACTGTTCATTGACGTGGCTATGTTGATATGGTTAAAGTTTCTTTATGACAATATATGAAATTAAGGAAGTATATTTTGGACAATGTTTAAAGTGTTGTATATATAAAATGGCTAGATAATATGGGGAATATATGATCATGCATGCTTGCAACTCTAAACCTCCAAATCACTCAAATCAACCTCTAACAATGTGCTAAAAAAATCTCGGTTACCCTTGTCATTAATCAATGATGGCTCCCAAGTTTCAAAATATATTTGACATATCTTGATAAGTTAATGTATTCAACATGCCCAAGGCACTATTGTGATATTTATATTTTCCAATAACAATTTTTAAGAGTATGTTAGTGATAATAAGGGATATGAGTCATAGTGGTTATGGTTCAATATGTGTAATAGGTTAATTTCACGTGGTGTTTATGATCATAGTCTTTAGAGGTTATAGTGTGTGTTGTGAGACAACTGTATTAGGGGCCATACTATGTCTACTTTCATAATGACACCATAGTGGTTAATAGTTAAGGTATGTAAAGGGTTCTAAGGTACGTCAATGACAAAATAATCAAAGGAAAATTTTCCCTATACCTATTATTTTTTATTGTTTTTAAATTAAACTTACCATTGCAGTAAATACATATATTAGGGAAAGCAACCTAATAACCTTCCATTTGCCCTCATATATTTAGGCATGTAATGAATAGAAACAACCTAGTAACATTCCATGCTCCATCACGTGTTTAAGGGAATAATGGATAGGGGTTTAATTTATTAGGGTATTATTTTGTTTATAGTAAAAAAATGTTAAGAGAATATTGTCATGGATCACATGGATTGTGGATATTAGTGGTTAGGGCGTAAGTGTTTTTGGGGTCAAATTTTGTGGTGATTAATTTTTTTATGGGTGATAAGGGATAATATGTTATACTGTTTATGGATTAAGGTGTGATAGTGGGTTAGGGTGTTAGGGATTAAGGCGTTCTTCAATTCCATAACCCTAATCCTCTCTATCATGAATTGTGGTATTTGTAATTTTAAGAATTAACAATCTTCTCTTTGTAATTACAAATAAATAGATATAACAAGCATCAAAGTATTAAAATATTTAAAACTGTTGAAAATAACAATTTTTTTTTTTGCTATCTTACCAAGGGGTCATATTGTTCCCCCCTTTCAAGTTCCCATGCTTGAAACATTATTTCCTAGCTACTGGCTTGTTAATTCTTCTTCTCTTTATGTTACATTGTGTTTAAGGGAAAATAAACATTTCCTATCACAAATATTAGGGGATTTGGGATGATTCTAAGATGGTATCTCATGATTATTAGTTTATGCAAAAGAATTTCATTAAGTAAGATCAACATCTGCAGTGAGAGCCAATGCTTCATTAATAAGAGATTGTATATAATCCAATTGGTTGGATGCACCGATGCTTAAGTTAGGGTTATCTAATACTAATTTCTATTTCAAAAAATATATAATCTATTCATTTGTACAATAAGAATACATTCAAAGAATTTCACAATTAGAGAATTAAAATGGTGCTAATAAATTTTAATGAAACAAAATTTTGGTTATGGGTATTAAATTTCACCTTCTTTCAACTCTTTAAAAAAAGGGTTGTTTTATTTTGTTGGTTTTAACCCTATACATTCAATTTATAAAAGTACTTTTTTACTTAAAATAGGAAATATGAAATGGTGCACACATAGTTTTAACACATATTTTGCCCTAAAAACTCCCTGAACCTCTAGTAAAATTGAACCTATAGTAAAATTGACTTTACAATGAAGCATAAAGACACTTTTTGACATAAATAAAAAAATGAGGAAACCATAAAAATCCAAAAACCTAAACCTAGGAGACGAAATGCAAAAGTTTTTGGCCCTTGATGGGGTTAGTTGGTACATTAAATCCTTGAGGTTGTAAATTTTGCATATGATATCCATTTTTCATTCTAGGTTCACATTGGAAGGGTATAGTCGAGAAGTACACATTTAATAGCTATCACTTTGGCCCTTTCCACATAAAAAAAATGTCATTTAAGGCATAAAAATGGCCCTAGAAGTTCAAGATCCAAAAAATTGTAGAAATTCTACCAAGATGGTGAACTATGCTTTGAGCCAATGGAATAGGTGGGTGGATAGGAATGTCCACCTGTATCAATCCTCTCCGCTTAGAAAGAAATGGTCTCAATTGCATTGATGGCCCCCATCAGACGTTGAAGTTTCTTATAACCATGGCCTTTATTGAACCACTTGCCTTGGTGTAGGAGTTGCACTGCTTTAACAACATAAAAATGTTGGATATTCTATTGGTGAGTGGTTTTAACCTATGTTTCCATGATATAATCAATATTTTCCTTTTAAATACAGTCAGGGTTGATCTCTTTAAGTGTCAACTGCTTTGCTATCTCTGCTGTGTCTAATAATGGTGGAAAGTATGAACGAAGAAGGTCCACATTGAACATTGGGTGTAAGACAAGGAAGAGGGGAATAATTAGCTCGAAAGAATTATCACCCACAAACTCGGTGATGGTGAAAGTTCTATAGTGAAGTAGAGAAGGATTCCAATGGGGTCCTGTAAGGTGTTCTTTCTAAAAATGCAACGAAACCTTATCTCCCACTTGGAATTCGTGTATCACCTTACGATGACCATGAAAATTCATGTACTTAACATTGAATTTCTATAAAATATCATGGACCTATTGATGGATGTGCTAAACCCATTTGATGAATTTGGTGGCTTTGTCAGCCTCAAAGTGAGCATTGGAATATTCTTCTTATGTAGATGCAAGGGGTAATGCTACATGAATAGGACCCAATGATTGGAATCTAATGCCAAAATGAAAAGGGTTGTTGCTGGTCGAGATATGGAGGGCTCTGTTATAGTTTTGATGTACACAGGGGAGTTTTTCATCCCATGTGTGTGGATACCTGGAATTGTGAATGCGCAAGATATGCATGATCATATTTTTGACAACATCTATCTAACCATCAATGTGGGGGTGGAAGGAAATGAAATGTGTGAGCTTGGTGTCCAATAGTGACCAAAGGATCGACCAAAATATTCTTATGAACCTACTATCTAGATTTGATATGATGGTTTGTGGTATCCCAAAATGTACCCACACCCATTCAAATGACCATCCTAGAAAATTGATTAACAACCATGAAGATGAATTCATTTCCCTGCTTGGTTGAAGGAGGACTCAGATATGTATCCCATCAAGATGGATTCTTAAGGAATTTTTGGAGTAGGAAGAGGGATGTATAGGCCTTGCTTCTTAATGTCTAGTTTGGAAATAATTTAGGTAGTACGTGATATAGTTGCTAACATCCTGTCAAATTTTCAGCCAATAGAAATAATTTTGTAGCATGGACATTATATTTTCCATAACAAAGTGGCCTACCATTCTACTGTAGAGAGCTTCCAAAATCAGGTTTGCACGCTTTCTTGAAGGAACATAGAGATGGTCCAAATGGTATAAAAGTCCATCTAGAAGATGAAAGTCAATGATGAACGTTCATGTGCTCAACATTTGGTAGGTGCCACATGGAACCATCCGATTGGTCCACGTATCATTCCCTCATTGGCACATTCAGCACACAATAAAATACCACGTGGAGTGCCATGTTAGGTGATATGTCACCTACCATGTCACAATAGTGCCATATTTATACCATGTAGAGAATCCATGTAGATTCAAACTGATAATTGTAATATGATAAAATATTGTACTTGAATCTACTCTACCAATTGCGAAACCACAAAACATGAAAGAGAGAATTTTCAATCACACATTACACAATTATTTCCTAGGTAAAGCCTCAGCTAAAAACCATGCTATCTGTATATTGCATAAGTCATAAAATATGAGAGGATAACAATGATTTTCTCCAACCAAAGAAACCTATGCACTATCTCTATCTATCCCACTGCTTCCTAGACAAGCCTTGGATAATACTTAACCAATTTTCTACCCTCTAGGGTCCCTATTTCCTTCCGCTTTTCCCTTGGATAATTAGTCCCTATTAATTAGGGAAATTCCCAATATGAATTGCACGATACATCCAAGGCCTTATTTTTATTGCGTGCACCACCTGTACAATTTGGATGATTATACAATTGATAGTACACTACCCTTGAACTCCAATATCAACTAGGTATTTCTAAGAACTGACATGCACGAGTTATTTATGAGTGTATAATCAAATATTTGATTGATCACTAGATGTGGTTCAAGTCCAAGTTCCACTTTTTGACCTCTCACTAGTTCCTCCATCAGTTATAACTAGTTAAACTGATTTTAACTCAGATAAACTGAGTTAATTAATTAAAACTAAAAATAAACTCAATCGATGCTCCTATTTTGTAGGAGATACTCTACATGACTTAGGTTATACCCTCAAATCGAATTAACTAAACCAACTAAGTCATATTAACTTAGTTAACTCATACAAGTTGTCTTGTGATGCAGAATTACGATTTTATTCTAATTTAATTCAAGGGAAAATTAAATTAGAATCTTTCTTGGTGCTATTTTCAACACTCCCTCTCAGAAAGAAAGGGATTATATGATACCCCTAGCCTTCCATTATGGAACTTGAACTTGCCTCTTGATAGTTCCTGCATTAAGATGTCCACATCCCATTCCTTTGAAGGAATGTACTCTAGCATCATGATCATCCTCTGAACACAATATCGGAGATGGTGGTACCAAATGTTGATATGCTTAGACCTATCATGAAAAACTGGATTAACCGAGAGTTTGATGCAAATTTGGTTTTCATAGTAAATCACCGTAGGATCCATCTATTGACCAAACAACCTGACAAGTATCTTCCTCATCTAGATAGCTTCAGAAGCTGCTTTAATAACAACAGTGTAATATTTTTTTGCCGAACTGAGTGCAATTGATCTCTGATTCCTACTGTAACAGGGAACTATTGCTGACCCAATACTGAAGATTCCCCCTTATGTGCTCTTCTTGTCGGATGGAATCCCTGCCCAATCTACATCTATGAATCCTTAAAGCTTCACTCCCTCTGTCCGCATGTAACAAAGACCAAAATGAGTGGTGCCTCTGAGGTATCTCAACACATGCTTGGCTGCCTTCCAACAGAGCTTGGTTGGCTTAACCATTGCTTGACTAAGTTGGTTAACTGCATAGCACATGTCCAGTCATGTGTTCACCAAGTACATGAGTGAACCCACAAGCTGCCTGTAAATGGTAGCTTCTACCACTTCACTTGAAGTAGCATCTTCCTTCCTCCAATTCCTTGCTAGAGGAGTCTCCATGGGTTTTTCTGCTTTCCATGTGAAAATTCTTCAGTATCTTGCTGGCATACTTGCCCTGAGAGACAAACAATTCCCCATCTCTTTGC
Organism: Pinus albicaulis; assembly: GCA_034641835.2. NCBI lineage: Eukaryota > Viridiplantae > Streptophyta > Pinopsida > Pinales > Pinaceae > Pinus > Pinus albicaulis. The sequence goes on along the minus strand of CM076572.1, from coordinate 139,909,395 downwards.
CAAATTTCCAAACCAAGGAAATAATGCAAGAGCCCCATGTATTTAATCTCAAATTCTCTTACTAAATATTCTTTGCAAGAATTTATTATATTATCATCACCTATTAGAATTAAATCATCGACATATAATACTATAATCAATAATTTACCTTCAACCACAATATGGTAAAGGTTTTCATCTGCTTCACTTTTGGTGAAGCCCAACCCAGTGAAATAACTTTCGATCCTAGTGTACCAAGCACGAGGTGCTTGTTTCAGTCCATACAATGCTCGCTTGAGTCTACACACATGCAACTCTTTGTCAAAGGTCTCAAATCCTTTCGACAACTCTATGTACACCTCTTCCTCAATCATTCCGTTGAGGAAGGATATCTTTACATCCATCTGATGTATTTTCCATCCCATACGTGCTGAAATTGAAATAATAGATATGATTTAAGAGTACCTTACTAATAGAGCAAAGGTCTCCTCGTAATTTATTCCCTGCACCTAATAGAACCCCTTGGCCACAAATCTCACATTGTGTTTATTGACACTCCCATATGCTGCTTGTTTCACCTTGTAGATCCACCTGGATCCTACAATTGACTTGTCCTCTGCTCCTGGGACAACTTCCCATGCACTATTCTTGATAATGGAGTCATACTACTCTACCATGGCATCAAACCATATTGGTTGCTACACTTGTTCCTCAAATGAGGATGGCTCAGTATCTACACTCTCACTCATAAGAGCCATGTAGCCAGTGTATCAATCTGGGGACCTTCTCCTCTTGCGCTGTGATGTGGGTGCTACCACATTCTCTCTAGGATCATGCATCCACCTGTTAGCCTCTATGGTGCACTTCCTAATCAGAAACTAAATTGGGGGAAAAATTTGCTAAAAAATGAAAGTGCTCAAAATCACTTGTAACTAGAGCGAACAAAAAGTGATCGTTTCCCTGAATCCAACATAATTAGTTACATCAAAAAATGACTTCGTATGAGAAAGTTAGAGCTTGTTTTCCGCTTTTCCAAACAGGTGAATTTTCCAAAAAAAAGTAAAACACTATCAAATGGGTCGATTTTTTGGTCAAAATTGGTTTTCCTCCAGCCAATGGTGTGCTTCCACTTGTTAGATTGTGGTTGGCCTAAATTATTGGGCTAAATGTCAGTTTTTGGTTGGTTTGGGATGGACCAATGAGGTCACGACATGTGGCAAGCCTGGAGGCTACCATGTGCCCCTCCAAAGGTCGAAAGGCTATGTAATGGTTGATCCAAATTTTTATATGGTGGATGGGTAGAGTTTGGGCTCAACCCCACGACCTCCCCCACGTAAAAAAAATGTATTACCACCTCTCCTATGTAATGTTTCTTAACATATATTGCATCCCACATATATTTGTTTTAAACTAATTTTTGTGGCGGGGGGTAAGCAGGGGCTAGCCACAGTCCACAGGATCTCACACCAATGACCACCGTGTAGGAATTTACAGGGTAAATTCCTTAGGTCAAACACCAAAGGTCACCACTCACAAATAGATCATAGATCAATACACTAATATTTGACATGGTTAAAACCCTCAAAGAGGGAAACAATCCATGATCTGAGCCAACATGACTACTTCAGGAAATTTATTAATATAAAGAAATAAAATTTACGTAAGCTTCTCTCATAAACCATTACTAAACAAATGACAATCCATGCTCTTTAAATATATATCATGGACCAATAGGGTGCCACAGATCCAATGTTGGTAATATCGAGGAGAGAATGAACCGTCAGATCACTAAATATCGTGACCATTGGATTATAAGTTACAAATGTACATAGTAAAGAAACACACTTTACCTAACTCTATGCTATACCAAGTTATACTTAACTATTTCCTTTGTGTCGGAATATCCTAACATCCCCCCTTAAGAACAAATTGGGATAGGATTGAAGGTTTTATTGTAATATTCCAAAATGGAAAAGACAGGAATATAGAGCAAATGCAGCATTCCAAAAAAAGCAAAACAAGAATATAGCACTAAGACCCGGAAAATGCCTGAAATATGCCGCGACTGAAATTTACATCAAGACATTATAACTATGAGCAAAAACAGCTGAGCCATATCATTATAAAAAAAAAAAATATGAATGTACACAATGCTCCAAAAGGAATGCACCGAAGCCACAAGATGGCTGAAATACACTAAAGAAACCAAGCACTGGAAATGTTGTGCTGCTACTGCTATTGCTTCTGGAAACCACTGCTACTGAGGAGAAGAACCATGCGCGGAATGCTGTTAGAGTGATAAGAATAATTTGGAAATTTAACCACATATTATACTAAAAAAACCCAGAAAAACCCATAAATGGTTTGGCCAGATTTTAAATTTGGATTTTTGGCCCTTTTTAGGTTGCCCACTGCAACAACTCACTAAAATAACACAGTCATGGACTGGAACTACGCTGTAGGGGATAAATATGCTATGGCCTGATGCCAAATATGTCAATAAAGCTCTAGGGCCTTCTTTACTAGCCTCCCAAGAGAAAGGAACCTCCCTCCAATGAGATCTAGCTCAGAAATATACCAAATCAAACCTCCACAACTTCTGCCCTGCAACAAAATACAACCTCTCAACAAAAAAATGCATTGTACATTAAGACTGAAGCTTTGGCCAAATGCCTGATAGTGGAATGTAGTGAAAACCCTTCCAAGAGGCCTCTCAAGGAAAGCGGTGGGATTCCCGATCAAGAACACCCTGTGCTAAACATCACTGCAATATTAGCTAAACAGCCAAAGAAAGCTATATGTCTAAATAGACCATATATTGAGAAATATAAAATACTAATACATGATCCAATACGGCTTCCATCCTCTTCCTTATATAAGTGATGAGCTTTCTAACCCTAAGCCCCATCCACTAATGACACTACTTCCATGCAAAGAGTATCCATCTAAAACTACGTTGTCCCTCCATAAATGTCCACTCCTCCATGAAAGCGCTGTTGATTTGGTCAAAATTTACCCAGTCAAGGTGTTCCAACCCCTTTTCATACACAAGGGTGCTCAATTTAGCTGCCAAGATGTCCTCCTTTGACATTGGCATTGGTTTTATTCTTATTTAAGGAGATTTATGGGTCTCCATACCCTCTTATTCATGAAACAAAGAAGCAAAAAAAAAAAAAATATTCCAATTAGCTATATGCTAATTTATGAATATTACATTGACAAAGGTGACACAATAGGAGACTATTTCCTATGTGTCGGAATATCCTAACATCCCCCCTTAAGAACAACTTGGGATAGGATTGAAGGATTTACAAAGGTGACACAATATGAGAAGGAAGGAGGCATTAGAGCCTATCCCCCCTTAATGATAACTTTCCTAAACTCCAAGCATAGATTGAAGTTTGGTAAACTTCACTTCTGTGAGAGCCTTTGTAAAGATATCAACAACTTGATCATTGGTTGAACAATACTGCACTTCAAGAAAACGATCATGAATGAGCTTTCTGTTGAAGTGTATGTGTAGCTCAATGTGTTTCATGCGCTGATGCTGAACTGGATATTTGCATAGTTGAATGGTACTCTAATTATCACACAAAAGTGTAGTTGGATGCTGCTGATGAAGACCAAATTTGGACATGATCTGACGAAGCCATAGGGCTTCCTTGTTGGCTTCAACTGCACCAGGATACTCTGCTTTTATCGAAGAAAGACATATGGCAATTTTTTTTTTTACAAGACCATGTAATAGGTCATGAACCAAGAGTGAATACATAATGTTGAAAATGCAACAAGATGATGGAGCTTAGTGAAATGAAGTCGCCTTCACTAAGTGGGCCCGCAGACTATTTTTGGCGCAAAGTCTATTTTTAGACTATGTCTATTTTTAGACATATGGAGCATGGTCTAGGAGTTACAGTATGCTATTCTTGGATGATTGGTCGAGTTGGTAAAAGTAGATGGACCTCTATTTTTAGACATATAGGTCGAAGTCTATTTTTAGACTGGCTGTCTAAAAATAGGTCAGTCAAATATTATTAGCCCTTAATAATATTTGGACTCTAAACTTCAGTTTATTCTCTTACAACACTTCAGTTGGAGCTACGGATGTGGCCCATGCATCTGATAGAAGGAATTATGCTATTCCTTGGGGTTTGGTGAGCTTATGCATGGTTGACTTTAGTTAGGACTTCAGTGGCAGAGTTTGGTGGAGTTGATGAGACAGTTGGTGGAGTTGTGTTCGGTTTAACTTAGTTGAACTAGTTGTGATTAGTTTAACTAGCTAATCAACTAGTAATGAGTGGAGTGAATTAAATGTTATTTAATTCACTAATTATTAACTCATTATTCAACTCAAGAACACATCAGTTCACTACAGTGCATGGACAGTTCAGTGGAGACCAGTGGAAGAGGTAGATGAAAGGGTGAGTTTGCTATTAGTTGCGACAGCAGTTGTGCATGAGATTTGCACAAGCATTGGAGGAGATTCCCATGAGGATTGCGTAGTTGAAGCCAAGGATATTCTAACTTGGATCTCTCATTGAACCAACTTGGATTGCGCAATAGAGGCATGCAATTAGTGGATGAGTTTTGAACCTGTGACTTGTTCAAAACCAAGCTAGTTTGTGTGTAACTTTTGGAGATAGTACTGAGTACTTGTGAGGAGTATTGTACTGAGATTGTTACATGTTTCTCTTCTATTATAATATACAAATAGTTGGGGGTTTTCAGCTATAAGCTTTCCCCATTACATATTGTGTTTATGTGCGCATGCGACTGTTTCTATTTCCGCAAATTGATGATTGATTGTAGAAGAGATTATGTGTTGCATATGAATTCGAATTAGTATGTGATCAGGATAATCTCAGTGGATAAATCTTCATTATTCAGCAAATTTCTACATGGTATCGGAGCTAATTGATCATCGGGATCTATTGCAGTGATTACAATATTATTTCGGTAGACAGAGTCTGTAACGGGCCAGGTAGCCTCTGGATCCATCCTTTCTCTGAAAGGTGATATATCCAGTAAATGCCCTTACAGTCGATCTCTATGCTAGAAATAATTTGTTCTCACAGATCCAGAAGCAGTTGAGTTTTTGAGTTTGGAATTCGAATTTTGCAGTAGTTTGTTTTCTTGGTGCCGGAGTTGAAAATGTCTTTCAACGGTTTGCGACTCGAATATGCTCTTGAAGGCAGTTCGAATTATGTTGCATGGAAAGATCGCATGGAGGCAGTATTAGAAGATAATGGACTGAAGGAGTTCATAGATACGGATGTCCAAAAGCCCACTGATCCTGCTGAAGTCGAGGCTTGGCAAAAGAAGATGGAAAAATGTCGAAGGATTCTGTTGGAGGGCGTAAAGGATCACATTGTATCCAGCCTGCATGGAAAAGCTTCTCCATATTTAATGTGGAAAGCGTTGATAGATCTATTCCGTAGTAAGAGCGAACAAAGAAAGCTGGCGCTCAAGGATAAGCTCAGAAACATTAAGATGGAGAAAGGCGACAGTATCGCCAAATACCTCACGAAGTTCACTCAATGCAGAGATGAGCTGGGAAGTGTGGGGGTGACTGTCGAAGAAGAGGATATGGTAGACCTGGCTCTCCTTGGTCTTCCGAAGGCTTGGCATTCCTATCAGGACTCTGTCAATGGTCGGGAGAAGTTGCCGGGATGGGAGCGACTTTGGGCGGATCTCATGTAAGAGGAGATAAGGAGGACTACCAGGGATGGATCTTCATCAAAGGTATCTGATGAAGAAAATTGCGCTTTGGCTGCCAAAGAAAAGAAGGGGAAGAGCAAGAAATCTTCTCAGTCTGGTGTGAAAGGCAAGAAGCAAGACATGTCCAAGGTGAAGTGTTTTCACTGTCACCAGCACGGACACTATGCCACAAATTGTCCGCAGAAGAAGAAAAATAAGAAGGCTGCTGGATCTGCAGCGGGAGAGGCAATGGATTTTCAATTCGAACTGGATTTTTCACTGATCGCATGCTTGGTTTCAAGTGTGATGGGATCAGTATGGTTCTTGGACAATGGTGCGTCATTTCACATGACCGGAGATCGAGATTTGTTTTCAGATCTGGAGGAAAAAGATCTTGGAGTGCACATCGAGATGGGCGATGATGGCAGATACAGTGCGACCGGTATCGGTACCATTTCCTTTGAGAGGGAGTCTGGTAAACCCTTTGTATTGAAGGAAGTTTTGCATGTTCCAGGATTGATGAAGAATCTGATCTCTGTGGCGATGTTGGAAGACAAGGGGTATGATGTGGTCTTCAGCGAAGGAAAGGCTTCCCTGCGCAGTAAGACAACTGGAGAGACCCAGAAGATAGGGGTTCGAGTCAAGAACCTTTATCGGTGGCAAGTAGATGGCTGTGCAGCAATGGCATGCAAGGCGGGAGAAGTGGTGAGCCGGGATGATGAGGGCGAACTGTGGCACAGGAGATTGGGCCACCTTCACCATGGAGCTTTGAAGATCCTGCAGCAGATTTCTACTGGGCTTCCTAAGGGTACTCTTGTGCAGTCAGATCAGTGCAAGGGGTGTACATTGGGGAATTATGTGAAAGCCACATTGCACAAGAAGGATAGTCGCACCACGACGATCCTTGAGAGAGTTCACACAGACGTGTGTGGTCCTTTCTTTGTAGCTTCGACAACAAAGCACAAGTACTATGTGATATTTGTTGATGATTTCTCTCGGAAGTGCTGGATCTTCTTCATGCATAAGAAGAGTGAGACATTTTCAAAGTTCTGTGAATTCAAGGCGCTGGTTGAGAAGGAATCGGGGAAGCATGTGAAGGCTCTTAGGAGCGACAATGGTGGTGAATTCATCTCGGCTGAATTCAAGGACTTTTGCAGTGCAGAAGGGATTCGGAGAGAGCTCATCGCACTCCATAACCCACAACAGAACAGGGTGGCTGAGCGGAAGAACAAAACGATAGCGGGTGCTGCACGGGTGATGTTGAATGATCAGGGCCTACCCCTTCACTTGTGGGCTGAGGCATGCAATACATCAGTATATGTGCAGAACCGTTGTCCTCATAAGATTCTTGGCATGAGTACACCGGAGGAGGCATTTTCTGGCAAGAGGCCTGATATTTCTCATCTGAGAATTTTTGGCTCACCTGTCTACATGCATGTGACGAAGGATGCTAGAAAAAAGCTGGATCGGACCGCAGAGGTTGGAATATTTGTGGGGTACACTGATACACCTCACAACTATCGGGTGTATTTACCAGACATTCGCAAGACTGTTGTGCGACGAGATATCAAGTTTCAGGAGGAGAAAGCCATGCAGTGTTCGCTTGAGAGGGAGCCACACTTGCATGCAGATGAGGAACTGTTAGTTCCTAAGGAGGAGCTTCTGGATGTGGATCAGCCACAAGAGGAAGTTCATGAGGTGGAAGAGACCACCAATGCAGCGCCAACCATCAGAGGGCGCAAGCGCACTACAAAAGCTGAGCGATTGGCTCAAGATGCAGAGAAGGTTGTAGGACCACCTACAGCACAGCGCAGACAAAGGCAGTCACCGGATCGGTACACTGGATACATGGCTCTTATGAGTCAATGTGTCGTGATGAAGCCATCCTCTTTTGAGGAAGCTGTGGAGGAACCCGCATGGGTAGATGCCATGATCGAAGAATATGATTCGATCGTCAGAAACAGTGCATGGGATATTGTCCCAAGACCGGAGGGGAAATCAGTGGTGGGTTCGCGATGGATATACAAAGTGAAGCAGGTGGCTGACGGGAGTGTGGAGAAGTACAAGGCGAGATTTTTCGCCCGTGGCTTCTCACAGATCGAGGGGATCGATTATGAGGAGACCTTTGCACTCGTTGTAAGGCATTCTTCCATACGGACGATCCTAGCTCTCTCTCAAATACAGATGGGTAGTCCAAAAATCATATGGATGTGAAGATCGCGGCTCCTCAATGGAGTCATTGAGGAGGAGGTGTACATAGAGCAGCCCGAAGGTTTCGAGATCTTCAGCAGTGAGTCGCATGTGTGCAGGCTCAAGAGAGTGTTGTATGGGTTGAAACAAGCACCTCGTGCTTGGTACACACGGATAGAAAATTATTTCACCGACTTGGATTCTCCAAGAGTGAAGCGGATCCTAACCTATACCAGATTGTGGTGGAGGGTAAGTTGCTGATCATTGTACTTTATTTAGATGATTTTATTCTGACGGGTGATGAGCTGTTGATACTTTCATGCAAGGAGGATCTTGCTAGAGAGTTTGAGATGAAGGACTTGGGCCTCCTTCATTATTTCGTGGGATTGGAAATTTGGCAACGCATTGATGGACTATTTTTTTCTCAGGGTAAGTATGCCCGGGAGATTTTGGAGAGGTTCAACATGCATGGCTGCAAGCCTGTTGACACTCCTCTTCCTGGTGGTTGCATGAAGGAGGATGCTACTTCAGCGGAGGTAGTGGATGCCACTGTCTATCAGCAGTTGGTGGGGTCGCTTATGTATCTGGTCAATACACGACCCGATATATGCTATGCTATTAACCAAATTTCGCAAGCTATGGTTAAGCCTACCAAGCTCTTCTGGAAGGCAGGCAAGCATGTATTGCATTATCTTAGTGGCACATCAGGATATGGTCTATGGTATAGACAGGAGGATGGGGCGAAGCTTTCCGGCTTCACTGATGCAGATTGGGTAGGGAGCCCAACAGATCGAAAGAGCACATCTGGAGGAGTTTTCAGCATTGGATCGACAGCAGTTTCCTGGTACAGCAGGAAGCAGAGATCTGTGGCACTCAATTCAGCAGAGGCCGAGTACATGGCAGCAAGCTTGGCTGCATGCGAGGCTATTTGGATGAGGAAGATCCTCGTTGGATTGTTCGGGTCGCACTTGGAGCCTACTGTGATTTTATTAAACATAACCATAGCTGCATTAAAATTCGTTAATCCAAAGATTTCCTCATGATATATCCAAACACATCGACATCAGGTACCATCATATCAGATATTGTGTTCAGCGGAGAATCATGTTACTTTCATATGTTCCCACGGAGGATCAGATGCTGGACATCTTGACGAAGGCGCCACCCAGAGCAAGTTTGAATTCCATGTGAGGCAAGAGGAAGGTGCATAATCCATATCTTGTGCAAGAGGGAGTGTTGAAAATGCAACAAGATGATGGAGCTTGAAGAAATGAAGTCGCCTTCACTGGGTGGATCCGCAGCTATTTTGGCGCAAAGTCTATTTTTAGACTATGTCTATTTTTAGACATATGAGCATGGTCTAGGAGTTGCAGATGCTATTCTTTGGATGATCGGGTCGAGTTGGTAAAAATAGATGGACCTCTATTTTTAGACATACAAAGTCGTAAGTCTATTTTTATATTGGCCGTCTAAAAATCTAAAAATAGATATGTCGAATATTATTAGCTCTTAATAATATTTGGACTATAAACATTATCTTATTCTCTTGGAGCACTTCAGTTAAGTGCACAGATGTGGCACAGGAGCTGACAGAATGAATTACACTATTCCTGAGGGTTAAGTGGAGCTATTGCATGGATACTTCAGTTAGAACTCATGTGACAGAGTTTGGTGGAGTTATTGAGGTAGTTGATGGAGTTGTGTTCAGTTTAACTGAGTTAAACATAGTTGAGCTAGTTGTATCTAGTCTAACTGATTGATACAATAGTGAGAGTGGTGTGAATTAATTATTAATAAATTCACTAATTATTAACTCATTAATCAACTCAAGAAACACATCAGCTCACTACAAAGGTATGGAGTCTCAGTGGAGACCAGTGTTAGAGGTAGGAGAAAGGGTGGAGTCTACTATCAGTTGTGACTATAGTGTGCATGAGATTTGCACAATCATTGGAGGAGATTGCCAATGATGATTGCACAGTTAAAGCCAAGGGAATTCGAACTTGGATCTCTCATTAGACCGACTTGGATTGGCAATACAGGTGCATTAGGTGGATGAGGTACATACCTGGTGACTTGTTCAAAACTAAGCTTGGGCTTGTGTGTAACTTTTGAGACAAAGATCGAGTACTTGTGAGGAGTATTGTACCGAGATTGTTACATGTTTCTCTATTATAATATACAAATAGCCGGGGGTTTTCAGCTATAATATTTCCCCATTACATATTGTGTTTATGTGCGCATGCGACTGTTTCTATTTCCGCAAATTGATGATTGATTGTAGAAGAGATTATTTGTTGCATATGAATTCGAATTAGTATGTGATCAGGATAATCTCGGTGGATAAATCTTCATTATTCAACAAATTTATACATGGTATCGGAGCGAATCAATCATCAGGATCGATTGCAGTGATTACAATATTATTTCGGTAGACAGAGTCTATAACGGGCTAGGTAGCCTCTGGATCCATCCTTTCTCTGAAAGGTGATATATCCAGTAAATGCCCTTACAATCGATCTCTGTGCTAGAAATCATTTGTTCTCACAGATCCAAAAGCAGTTGAGTTTTTGAGTTTGGAATTCGAATTTTGCAGCAGTTTGTTTTCTTGGTGCCGGAGTTGAAAATGTCTTTCAACGGGTTGCGACTCGAATATGCTCTTGAAGGCAGTTCCAATTATGTTTCATGGAAAGATCGCATGGAGGCAGTATTAGAAGATAATAGACAGAAGGAGTTCGTAGATACAGATGTCCAAAAGCCCACTGATCCTGCTGAAGTCGAGGCTTGGCAAAAGAAGATGGTGAAATGTCGAAGGTTCTGTTGGAGGGCGGAAGGATCACATTGTAATCCAGCTCGCATGGAAAGGCTACTCCATATTTAATGTGGAAAGCTTTGACGGATCTATTCCAGAGTAAGAGCGACCAAAGGAAGTTGGCGCTCAAAGATAAGCTCAGGAACATCAAGATGGAGAAGGGCGACAGTATCGCCAATACCTCACGAAGTTCACTCAGTGCAGAGATGAGCTGGGAAGTGTGGGGGTGACTGTCGAAGACGAGGACATGGTCGACCTGGCTCTCCTTGGTCTTCCGAAGGCTTGGCACTCATATCAAGATAGTGTCAATGGTCGGGAGAAGCTGCCGGGATGGGAGCGCCTTTGGGCGGATCTCATGCAGGAAGAGATAAGGAGGACTACTCGAGATGGATCTTCATCAAAGGTATCTGATGAAGAAAATTGCGCTTTGGCTACCAAAGCAAAGAAGGGGAAGAGCAAGAAGGCTTCTCAGTCTGGTGCGAAAGGCAAGAAGCAAGACATGTCCAAGGTGAAGTGTTTACACTGTCACCAGCATGGACACTATGCCACAAATTGTCCGCAGAAGAAGAAAAATAAGAAGGCTGCCAGATCTACAGCGAGAGAGGCATTGGCTTCTCAATTTGAACTGGATTTTTCATGATCGCATGCTTGGTTTCAAGTGTGACTGGATCGGTATGGTTCTTGGACAGTGGTGCGTCATTTCACATGACCGGAGATCGAGATCTATTTTCAGATCTGGAGGAAAAAGATCTTGGAGTGCACATCGAGATGGGGGATGATGGTAGATACAGTGCGACTGGTATCGGTACCATTTCCTTTGAGAGGGAGTCTGGTAAACCTTTCATATTGAAGGAAGTTTTGCATGTTCCAGGATTGATGAAGAACCTGATCTCTGTGGCGATGTTGGAAGACAAGTGTATGATGTTCAATGGGCGAAAGGCTTTCCTGCGCATTAAGACAACTGGAGAAACCCGGAAGATAGGGGTTCGAGTCAAGAACCTTTATCAATTGCATGTAGATGGCATTGCAGCAATGGCATGCAAGGCTGAAGGAGTGGTGAGCCGGGATGATGGCGAGCTGTGGCACCAGATATTGGGCCACCTTCACCATGGAGCTTTAAAGATACTGCAGCAGATTTCTACTGGGCTTCCTAAGGGCACTATTGCGCAGTCAGATCAGTACAAGGGGTGTACCTTGGGAAAATTTGTGAAAGCCACCTTTCACGAGAAGGATAGTCACGCCATGACGATCCTTGAGAGAATCCACACAGATGTGTGTGGACCTTTCTCAGTAGCTTCGACAGCAAAGCACAAGTACTATGTGATCTTTGTTGATGATTTCTCTCGGAAGTGTTGGATCTTCTTCATGTAGAAGAAGAGCGAGACATTTTCAAAATTCTCGTGGAATTCCAAGGCGTCGGTTGAGAAGGAATCAGAAGTATGTGAAGGCTCTTAGAGCGACAATGGTGGTGAATTCATCTCTGCCGAATTCAAGGACTTTTGCAGCGCAGAAGGAATTCGGAGAGAGCTCATAGCACCCCATAACCCACAGCAGAACGGGGTTGCTGAGCGGAAGAACAGAACGATCGTGGGTGCTGCATGGGTGATGTTGCATGATCAGGGCCTACCCCTTCACTTGTGGGCGGAGGCATGCAATACTGCAGTATATGTGCAGAACCGTTGTCCTCACAAGATACTTGGCATGAGTACACCGGAGGAGGCGTTTTCTGGTAAGAGACCTGATATTTCTCATTTGAGGATTTTTGGTTCACCTGTCTACTTGCATGTGACAAAGGATGCCAGAAAGAAGCTGGATCCGACCGTAGAGGTTGGAATATTTGTGGGGTACACTGATACACCTCACAACTATCGGGTGTATTTTCCAGACAGTCGCAAGACTGTTGTGCGACGGGATATCAAGTTTCAGGAGGAGAAAGCCATGCAGTGTTTGCTTGAGAGGGAGCCACACTTGCATGTAGATGAGGAGCTGTTAGTTCCTAAGGAGGAGCTTCTGGATGTGGATCAGCCACAAGAGGAAGTTCATGAGGTGGAAGAGACCACCCATGTAGCGCCAACCATCAGAGGGCGCAAGCGCACTACAGAAGCTGAGCGATTGGCTCAAGATGCAGAGAAGGTTGTAGGACCACCTACAACACAGCGCAGACAGAGACAGTCACCGGATCGGTACACTGGATACATGGCTCTTATGAGTCAATGTGTCGTGACGGAGCCATCCTCTTTTGAGGAAGCTGTGGAGGAACCCGCATGGGTAGATGCCATGATCGAAGAATATGATTCGATTGTCAGAAACAGTGCATGGGAGATTGTCCCAAGACCGGAGGGGAAATCAGTGGTGGGTTCGCGATGGATCTACAAAGTGAAGCAGGCGGCTGACGGGAGTGTGGAGAAGTACAAGGTGAGATTTGTCGCCCATGGCTTCTCACAGATCGAGGGGATCGATTATGAGGAGACCTTTGCACCTGTCGCAAGGTACTCTTCCATACGGACGATCCTTGCTCTCTCAGCGCAGATGGGGTGGCACATTCATCAGATGGATGTGAAGACTGCGTTCCTCAATGGAGTTATTGAGGAAGAGGTGTACATAGAGCAGCCTGAAGGTTTTGAGATCTTCAGCATTGAGTCGCATGTGTGCCGACTCAAGAGAGCACTGTACGGGCTGAAGCAAGCACCTCGTGCTTGGTACACTCGGATAGACAGCTACTTCACCGGGCTTGGATTCTCCAAGAGTGAGGCGAATCCAAACCTGTACCAGATTGTGGTGGAGGGGAAGTTGTTGATCATCGTACTGTATGTAGATGATCTGATTTTGACTGGCGACGAGCAGTTGATACTTTCATGCAAGGAGGATCTTGCACGAGAGTTTGAGATGAAGGACCTGGGCATCCTTCATTATTTCCCGGGATTGGAGATTTGGCAGCGCAGTGGAGGACTGTTTGTTTCTCAGGGCAAGTATGCCCGGGAGATTCTGGAGAGGTTCAACATGCATGGCTGCAAGCCTGTTGACACTCCTCTTCCTGGTGGTTGGAGGAAGGAGGATGCTACTTCAGCAGAGGTAGTGGATGCCACCGTCTATCGACAGTTGGTGGGGTCGCTTATGTATCTGGTCAATACACGACCCGATATATGCTATGCTGTTAACCAGCTTTCGCAAGCTATGGTTAAGCCTACCAAGCTCTTCTAGAAGGCAGGAAAGCATGTATTGCATTATCTTAGTGGCACATCGGGATATGGTCTATGGTACAGACAGGAGGATGGAGCGAAGCTTTCTGGCTTCCCTGATGCAGATTGGGCAGGGAGCCCAACGGAACGAAAGAACACATCTGGAGGAGTTTTCAGCATTAGATCAACAGCAGTTTCCTGGTACAGCAGGAAGCAGAGATCCGTGGCACTCAGTTCAATAGAGGCTGAGTACATGGCAACAAGCTTGGCTGCATGCGAGGCTATTTGGATAAGGAAGATCCTCGTTGGATTGTTCGGGTTGCATTTGGGGCCTACTGTGATTTATTGTGATAAAAAAAGTTGTGTTAAACTCTTGGCTAATCCAGTATTTCATGATAGATCCAAACACATTGACATCAGGTACTATCATATCAGAGATTGTGTTCAGCGGAGAATCATGTTACTTTCATATGTTCCCACGGAGGATCAGGATGCTGACATCTTGACGAAGGCGCTCACCAGGAGAAAGTTCAAATTCCACAGAGGTAGGATAGGGGTTGCAGATAATCCATATCTCGTTGAGAGGGAGTGTTGAAAATGCAACAAGATGATTGAGCTTAGTGAAATGAAGTCGCCTTCACTAAGTGGGCCCGCAGGCTATTTTTGGCGCAAAGTCTATTTTTAGACTATGTCTATTTTTAGACATATGGAGCATGGTCTAGGAGTTGCAGTATGCTATTCTTGGATGATTGGTCGAGTTGGTAAAAATGGATGGACCTCTATTTTTAGACATACAGGTCGAAGTCTATTTTTAGACTGGCTGTCTAAAAATAGGTCAGTCAAATATTATTAGCCCTTAATAATATTTGGACTCTAAACTTCAGTTTATTCTCTTACAACACTTCAGTTGGAGCTATGGATGTGGCCCATGCATCTAACAGAAGGAATTACGCTATTCCTTGGGGTTTGGTGAGCTTATGCATGGTTGACTTCAGTTAGGACTTCAGTGGCAGAGTTTGGTGGAGTTGATGAGACAGTTGGTGGAGTTGTGTTCGGTTTAACTTAGTTGAACTAGTTGTGATTAGTTTAACTAGCTAATCAACTAGTAATGAGTGGAGTAAATTAAATATTATTTAATTCACTAATTATTAACTCATTATTCAACTCAAGAGCACATCAGTTCACTACAGTGCATGGACAGTTCAGTGGAGACCAGTGGAAGAGGTAGATGAAAGGGTGAGTTTTCTATTAGTTGCGACAGCAGTTGTGCATGAGATTTGCACAAGCATTGGAGGAGATTGCCAATGATGATTGTGCAGTTGGAGCTAGTGAGATTCGAACTTGGATCTCTCATTACACCAGCCTTGATTGCGCAATAGAGGCAGGCAATTAGTGGATGAGTTTTGAACCTGTGACTTGTTCAAAACCAAGCTAGTTTGTGTGTAACTTTTGGAGACAATACTGAGTACTTGTGAGGAGTATTGTACTGAGATTGTTACATGTTTCTCTTCTATTATAATATACAAATAGCTGGGGGTTTTCAGCTATAAGCTTTCCCCATGACATATTGTGTTTATGTGCGCATGCGACTGTTTCTATTTCCGCAAATTGATGATTGATTGTAGAAGAGATTATGTGTTGCATATGAATTCGAATTAGTATATGATCAGGATAATCTCGGTGGATAAATCTTCATTATTCAGTAAATTTCTACACATAACCTACAATAGAATTTCGATCATCAGGGTCACCAACCCAATCGAAATCAGTGAAACCAGTCAATAATGGAGATGCTCCTGCACGGTAATGAATATCGAACTGAACTATACCTCAAATATATCGTAGTGTTATTTTAGCTTCTTTCCAGTGAATTTCATGAGGTTGGTGCAAAAACTGAGAAACAAGACCAATGAAAAAGGAAAGATCAAGATAGGTATGGTTTAGATACATAAGTTTACCAAAAAGTTGACAGTATAAGGTAGCATCAACTTTAGGGGAAGTACAAGTGACTGAAATCTTGACTCCAAATTGAAAGGGAGAAGGGGCTGGCTTACAGTCTTCCATGTGAAAGTGGTGTAGAAGATCGCATGCATAATTGGATTGAGAAAGGGTAATACCTTCTTTGTATTGCAAGACTTGAAGGCCAAGGAAATAATGCAAGTTTCCTAAGTCTATCATTTCAAACTTATTTTTGACGATAGAATTCACATGGTTTATATTGTTGGGATCACTACTAGTAAGGATAATATCATCAACATAAAGAACAAGGATGATTAAGGACTTACCCACTTTCTTGCTGTAGACAGTGTTGTCAGAATGACATCTAGAAAAGCCATTATCTAAAAGAAGCTATCCATTTTGGAATACCAAGCCCGAGGAGCTTGTTTGAGACCATAGAGAGACTTCCTAAGGCGACCAAAAAGGCTAGAGTCATTTTGGATAAATCCAGGGGGTTGTTCCATGTATATTTCTTCATCCAAATCCCCATGTAAGAAGGTGGATTTAACATCAATTTGATGGAATTCCCATTTAAAGGAGGCAACAAAGGAAAGAAAAAGGCAGATATAATTCATTTTGGCAACAGGGGAGAAGGTTTCAGTATAGTCAATGCCTTCAAATTGTGAAAATCCTTTAGCAATAAGACGAGCTTTATGTTTATCCACTTTTCTATCTGGCCCAAACTTTGTTCTGTAAACCCATTTGCATCTGAGAAGTTTTCTTCCCTTTGGAAGAGGAACAAGATCCCAAGTATCGTTTTCCAATAAGGAATGATATTATTAATTCATAGCTTCATCCCAATCTAGATGACTTGAAGCTTCTTCAAAGGTGTCTGGATCAGGATTTTCTGGAACTTGAGCCAGTAAGGAAGAGGCTCTTTCAAACTGAGAACGTCTACAACGTTGATCTGTAGGATCACCTGCAAGAGAAATTGATGCATCCTAAGTAGAGTGGACCCATTTTGGAAATTGTAGAGCTAAAGAAATATCTTGAGGAGGTGGAGGAGGATTTTCATCCTCGCTGTCATCATCCGAAATAGAAGGAATGAGGCTCGCAAGCCAAAGGTGGAACACATTCTAATGATTACATTTTTGGATTTGGGTTGAAGAAGTCTATATCCTTTGAAATCTTCATAATATCCAAAAAAAATGAAATTTTCACTCTTAGGTTCTAAGGCTTTATGTTTCACATTTGGAATATGGGCCTAAGCTTCACTTTCAAAAACACGAAAGCGACTTACATCTGGTTTGATTGAGCTCTAGGATTCTTCTGGAGTGATATTCCTTACAACCTTAGTAGGAGTGCGATTTACTATGTAATTTGCACAGTTAATTGCTTCTGCCCAAAAATTAAGACTAAGTCCTTTATATTGAAGCATATAATTATCCATTTCTTTTAGAGTGTGATTCTTTATTTCAGCTTTACCATTTTGTTGTGGAGTATACAAAACAATATGTTGCAATTGAATGCCATGCTCAATGAAAAAGTGGATAAATTTGTTGTTAACATATTCTCCTCCATTTTCAGATCTTAACTTAAGAATGTGATGTCCATATTGTTTATCAACAAAGGCCTTAAAGGCCAAGAACATGTTAAAAAATTCACACTTGAGTTTTAAGAAGTATACCGAAGTGCGTCTGGAAAAATCATCAATGAAAGTTAATAAGTACTTGTAGCCAGAGAAAGAAACAACATGAAGTGGACCACATAAATCACTATGCACAAGTTGAAAAAGGGTTGAAGAGTGCCAAAAGGCACGTTTTTCAAAACTATCCCAATGATGTTTTCCGAGTACACATATGGAAAAAACACCATCTCGGCAATATACCATATGAAGACCTGTCACCATATTTTCTTTACATAGAGTTTGAAGAGAGCGATAGTTTAAGTGACCAAATATCTCAAGAAAAAGTTTTCTCACTTCACCATCATGAGAAACAAAAACGAAGTGAAGACATGATGACCCAAAGTTGTCAAAATTATACAACCTTGTGGAATCATCAACAATGCCAGTAGCTAAAATATGTCTAGGATCTATTAGGTCCTTAATTACAACAGCATGAGGTGATAATTCTACACTTTTCCCTTCACCTGAATAAGTTATATGATAAACAGATAGAAGGTTGTAGGAAAAGGTAGGAACACATAATACATCATTAAACTGACCATTATCTATATGAATTGTTCCAGAGCCTACAGCACTAAGATATATATCATCACCAACATAATTATTTTTGGTGTTACAATCATTTAAAGAATAAAACATGGCTTTATTTTTGGCCATCTGGTAGGAGGCTCTAGAATTAATGAGCCACTCATGAGAATGAGAAGAAGAAGATACATTCAATGCATAACCATATCTTGATGTTTGACAACCACAAGCAGAAAGTTCCATTCCCGAAGATGAAGTTGAAGAGTTCTCCAAATTGATGTTGTGGTTCTTCATTGCTGCTTCCAAGACTTTCATCTTCTTAAGACATTTTGACTCTACGTGGCCAAAACGATCACAAAAGTTGAAATGTCTATCTGTCTTTTTCCCTTTGTTTTTAGTTGCCTTATCAGTTTGTTGAGCTTCTTTTTCAGTTTGCGGCTGAAATTGCTTAAGACCCTTGTGTGGATTAGGACCATTATTTTTAATATGCTTCTTCTTAAGATTCTTTGGATGTACTGGGCTTCTAAGACTTTCTTAGAAGAGTTTCCAGTATTAATAAGAGCAAGGTGTAAGATTTCTTGTAAGAGTATTAATAAGACCAAGGTGTTAGATATTTCTTGTTCTCTTATTGAAGAATCACAAAAGGCATCAAAAGAGGGGGACTTGTAGGTTGTTCCTTGATAAATGAGGGCTTCTCTAGTGGAATGCAAGGTGGAAACAAATACAGAGTATGCAGGGTGTAGCTTAGCAAGAATGGAATAGATAAGGCTATCGCCTTCATTTTTGACCTTACAACCTTTGAAAAGAAGTCTAAGGGTCTTGAATTTGGACAAAAAAATCCTCAATAGAGGAGAAATTATTGAGGTCCAAAGTAGGCAACTCATTTTCAAGCTGGTGGGCTTTGATTTCATTTTTAATGCCAAAATCAATATTCATATTTTTCATAGCTTTAGCAGGGGAGTCAATTTCTTGGATATGAAATCTAAGATCTTGAGCAATGGACATTCCTATCAACCCTCGTGCTTCATCTTGTTTATTTGATCAATTAGCCTCTTTATCTCCATCGTTAGGTTTAGATTCTTGTCTTGTGGATATTCTATAAAACCCTTTACTTCTAAGTAAGTCTAGCATGTAGGATAGCCATTGGAAATAATTGGTGTTGTTAAGAATGACTGGGCATGCACTTTTAATTTTTTAAAAGTGGGGCTGAAAATGTTGAAACATACTACTCTAATGGAAATATCTTGAAAAATTAGGTTGTTTAAAAAAAAACAGCTCTGAAAACGGCTTCCGGATGAAGAAGTTATGCCTTTTTGAAAACAAGTTGTAGTATATGTTGAGTAGTTACGTGATAGGTTGAAAGTTGATGATCAAGTTGTACTTTAAAACCCCCCTCCCCCCCCTTCCAAACATAATACAATAAGCTCACTTAAAAAAAAAACTTCTTTATGCGACCCACTTTTATAAATAAGTGAGTCACTTTTACAATGGTGTTTTTTTTTGTTTTGTTTTGTTTTGTTTTTGTTTTTGTTTTTTTGTTTTTTTTTGTGTTTTTGTGTTTTTTGTTTTTGTTGTTTTTTTTTGTTTTTTGTTTTGTTTTTTGTTTTTTGTTTGTTTTGTTTGTTTTGTTTGTTTGTTTGTTTGTTTGTTTGTTTTTTCTGTTTTGTTTTGTTTTGTTTTTTTTTTTTTTTTCAGAGAAAAAATCGAACCATCTATTAAAATCATAGAGATTTACATAGTATATGCATGATGCATTAAAAAAACTACATTTCCTTCCTTTGCAGAAAAGAGATGGAGTTACTGCTAGTGAAACTGATTCACAACCAAAATCTATAATTGAGTAAATACTCAACGTCTTTATGCCCCCCCGGGTTCCCTTGCCAGGGAAATTACTCGAAACAGGAGAAAACATTAATACTGAGCCATATTGGAGCCCCTTTGGATCAGAAAAACTGGGTGGTAGGCACTGGTCCAGCTTAAAGAAAAAATACCATTATAGGTTTGTTACAACAGAGTATTTTTCTCCCTGTCTCCCGGACCTCCTCATAGAGGAAAACAACCTGAAACAGAGACTTATAGTAAAATATATTTTGAATAGAAATCTATAAGTCTGATATATATATAAGTAAATACAAGAAATAAATAACTCTTCAGTTGAAAATAGGTTGTTCGAGATTTCGAACCAGCCCATCTTCAACTTCTACAGCTATCCAGAGCCCCAAATCAATTCAAATGCCCTCTTTAGAAACAAGATCTGCTTCATGGTTCCGTTCCCTGTAAATGTGGCAAACAGATATCTCGTTAAAATATGATTTTAATCTAGATACCTCATTAAGTAACGGAAGAAAGATATAATTTTTGCATCGTTGAGACCCATTGAACCATTTGACAATGTTTAGATAATCTCCAAAGATCTGAACCTCTCTACAGCTTAAGAGAGAGAGATAGCATAAGAGTAGATGTAAAGCTTTTAACTCTGCAAAGTTGTTTGAACCCTGTCCTAGTCCAATAGAATCTTTGAGAATTTTCCTTGTAGGGAAATGAATAACCAAACCCACTCCACATCTGTCCTGTGGGTCCA